>CM038678.1:238940318-239067663 GCA_021605205.1 Aegilops longissima | reverse complement strand
CAAAAACTAATTGGAGGGATTGGAGGAGCTTACGTTTCTCTCTTCGGGGGCATCTCGATCCGCAAAAATGATGAAGATCCAAGGGGGAGAGTGGAGAAGATGAGAGAGGGAGAGAGGGGCGAGTTGGAGAAGAAAATGAGGAACTGTCGAACGGTCGGGAGGGGTGGGGAGATTGTTGGGGAACGTAGTAATTTCAAAAATTTCCTCCGCACACGCAGGATCATGGTGATGCATAGCAACGAGAGGGGAGAGTGTTGTCCATGTATCCTCGTAAACCGAAAGCGGAAGCGTTAGAACAACGCGGTTGATGTAGTCGTACGTCTTCACGATCCGACCGATCCAAGTACCGAACGCACGGCACCTCCGAGTTCAGCATACGTTCAGCTCGATGACGTCCCGCGAACTCCGATCCAGCAGAGCTTCACGGGAGAGTTCCGTCAGCACGACGACATGATGACGGTGATGATATTGCTACCGACGCAGGGCTTCGCCTAAGCACCGCGACGATATGACTGAGATGGAATATGGTGGAGGGGGGCACCGCACATGGCTGGAAAAGATCAGCAGATCAACTTGTGTGTCTAGAGGTGCCCCCTGCCCCCGTATATAAAGGATTGAGGAGGGGAGGCCGGCCAGCCCCTAGAGCGCGCCAGAAGTGTGGAGTCCTACTAGGACTCCCTAGTCTTAGTAGGATTCCTCCTCCCACATGGAATAGGAAAAAGGGAAGGGAAAAGGAGAAGGAAGGAAGGGGGCGCCCCCCCTCCCTAGTCCAATTCGGACCAGACCATGGGGAGGGGTGCGGCCACCTTTTGAGGCCTTTCTCTCCTTTCCCGTATGGCCCATTAGGGCCCAATACGAATTCCCGTAACTCTCCGGTACTCCGAAAAATACCCAAATGACTCGGAACCTTTCCGATGTCCGAATATAGTCGTCCAATATATCGATCTTTACGTCTCGACCATTTAGAGACTCCTCGTCATGTCCCCAATCTCATCCAGGACTCCGAACTACCTTCGGTACATCAAATCACATAACTCATAATACAAATCATCACCGAACGTTAAGCGTGCGGACCCTATGGGTTCGAGAACTAGGTAGACATGACCGAGACACATCTCCGGTCAATAACCAATAGCGGAACCTGGATGCTCATATTGGCTCCTACATATTCTACGAAGATCTTTATCGGTCAAACCGCATAACAACATACGTTGTTCCCTTTGTCATCGGTATGTTACTTGCCCGAGATTCGATCGTCGGTATCTCAATACCTAGTTCAATCTCGTTACCGGCAAGTCTCTTTACTCGTTTGGTAATACATCATCCCGTAACTAACTCATTAGTTACAATGCTTGCAAGGCTTATAGTGATGTGCATTACCGAGTGGGCCCAGAGATACCCCTCCGACAATCGGAGTGACAAATCCTAATCTCGAAATGCGCCAACCCAACAAGTACCTTCGGAGACACCTGTAGAGCACCTTTATAATCACCCAGTTATGTTGTGACGTTTGGTAGCACACAAAGTGTTCCTCCGGTAAACGGGAGTTGCATAATCTCATAGTCATAGGAACATGTATAAGTCATGAAGAAAGCAATAGCAACATACTAAATGATCAAGTGCTAAGCTAACGGAATGGGTCAAGTCAATCACATCATTCTCCTAATGATGTGATCCCGTTAATAAAATGACAACTCATGTCTATGGTTAGGAAACATAACCATCTTTGATCAATGAGCTAGTCAAGTAGAGGCATAATAGTGACACTCTGTTTGTCTATGTATTCACACATGTACCATGTTTTCGGTTAATACAATTCTAGCATGAATAATAAACATTTATCATGATATAAGAAAAGAAATAATAACTTTATTATTGCCTCTAGGGCATATTTCCTTCAGTCTCCCACTTGCACTAGAGTCAATAATCTAGTTCACATCGCCATGTGATTTAACACCAATAGTTCATATCACCATGTGATTAACACCCATAGTTCACATCACCATGTGACCAACACTAAAAGGGTTTACTAGAGTCAGTAATATAGTTCACATCACTATGTGATTAACACCCAAAGATTACTAAGGTGTGATCATATTTTGCTTGTGGGAGAAGTTTAGTCAACGAGTCTGCTAAAATTCAGATCCGTATGTATTTTGCAAATTTCTATGTCTATAATGCTCTGCACAGAGCTACTTTAGCTAATTGCTCCCACTTTCAATATGTATCCAGATTGAGACTTAGAGTCATCTGGATCAGTGTCAAAGCTTGCATCGACGTAACTCTTTTACGACAAACCTTTTGTCACCTCCATAATCGAGAAACATATCCTTATTCCACTAAGGATAATTTTGACCGCTGTCCAGTGATCTAATCCTAGATCACTATTGTACTCCCTTGCCAAACTCAGTGTAGGGTATACAATAGATCTGGTACACAACATGGGATACTTTATAGAACCTATGGCTGAGGCATAGGGAATGACTTTCATTCTCTTTCTATCTTCTGTCGTGGTCGGGCTTTGAGTCTTACTCAACTTCACACCTTGCAACACGGGCAAGAACTCTTTCTTTGACTGTTCCATTTTGAACTAATTCAAAATCTTGTCAATGTACATACTCATTGAAAATCTTATCAAGCGTCTTGATCTATCTCTATAGATCTTGATGCTCAATATGTAAGCAGCTTCACCGAGGTCTTTTTTTGAAGAACTCCTTTCAAATAATCCTTTATGCTTTCTAGAAAATTCTACATCATTTCTGATCAACAATATGTCATTTACATATACTTATCAGAAAGGTTGTAGTGGTCCCACTCACTTTCTTGTAAATAGAGGCTTCACCGCAAGTCTGTATAAAATTATATGCTTTAATCAACTCATCAAAGCCCAACTCCGAGATCCTTGCACCAGTCCACAGATGGATCGCTGGAGCTTGCACATTTTGTTAGCACCTTTAGGATTGACAAAACCTTCTGGTTGCATCATATACAACTCTTCTTTAATAAATCCATTAAGGATTGCAGTTTTGTTATCCATTTGCCAGATTTCATAAAATGCGGCAATTGCTAACATGATTTGGACAGACTTTAAGCATCGATACGAGTGAGAAAATCTCATCGTAGTCAACACTTTGAACTTTGTCAAAACCTTTTTTGACAAGTCTAGCTTTGTAGATAGTAACACTACTATCAGTGTCCGTCTTCCTCTTGAAGATCCATTTATTTTCTATGGCTTGCCGATCATCGTGCAAGTCAACCAAAGTCCATACTTTGTTCTCATACATGGATCCTATCTCAGATTTCATGGCCGCAAACCATTTTGCGGAATCTGGGCTCATTATCGCTTCCTCATAGCTCGCAGGTTCGTCATGGTCTAGTAACATGACTTCCAGAACAGGATTACCCTACCACTCTGGTGCGAATCTTACTCTGGTTGACCTACGAGGTTTGGTAGAAACTTGATCTGAAGTTTCATGATCATCATCATTAACTTCCTCACTAATTCGTGTAGGCATCACTGGAACTGATTTCAGTGATGAACTACTTTTCAATTCGAGAGAAGGTACAATTACCTCATCAAGTTCTACTTTCCTCCCACTCACTTCTTTCGAGAGAAACTCCTTCTCTAGAAAGGATCCAAATTTAGCAACAAAAGTCTTGCCTTCGGATCTGTGATAGAAGGTGTACCCAATATTTTATTTTTGGGTATCCTATGAAGACGCACTTCTCCGATTTGGGTTCGAGCTTATCAGGTTGAAACTTTTTCACATAAGCATCGCAACCCTAAACTTTAAGAAACGACAATTTGGGTTTCTTGCCAAACCACAGTTCATATGGTGTCATCTCAACGGATTTAGATGGTACCCTATCAATCGTGAATGCAACTGTCTCTAATGCATAACCCCAAAGCGATAGTGGTAAATCGGCAAGAGACATCATAGATTGCACCATATCTAATAAAGTACGGTTACGATGTTCGTACACACCATTACGCTGTGGTGTTCCGGGTGGCGTGAGTTGCAAAACTATTCCGCATTGTTTCAAATGAAGACCAAACTCGTAACTCAAATATTCTTCTCCACGATCAGATCGAAGAAACTTTATTTTCTTGTTACGATGATTTTCCACTTCACTCTGAAATTCTTTGAACTTTTCAAATGTTTCAGACTTATGTTTCATCAAGTAGATTTACCCATATCTGCTCAAATTATCTGCGAAGGTCAGAAAATAACGATACTTGCCGCGAGCCTCAACACTCATCGGACCGCATACATCAGTATGTATTATTTCCAATAAGTCAGTTGCTCGCTCCATTGTTTCGGAGAACGGAGTCTTAGTCATCTTGCCCATGAGGCATGGTTCGCAAGCATCAAATGGTTCATAATCAAGTGATTCCAAAAAGCCCATCAGCATGGAGTTTCTTCATGCGCTTTACACCAATATGACCTAAATGACAGTGCCACAAATAAGTTGCACTATCATTATTAACTTTGCATCTTTTGGTTTCAATATTATTAATATGTGTATCACTACAATCGAGATCCAACAAACTATTTTCATTGGGTGTATGACCATAGAAGGTTTTATTCATGTAAACAGAACAACAATTATTCTCTAACTTAAATGAATAACCGTATTGCAATAAACATGATCAAATCATATTCATGCTCAACGCAAACACTAAATAACACTTATTTAGGTTCAACACTAATCCCAAAAGTATAGGGAGTGTGCGATGATGATCATATCAATCCTGGAACTACTTCCAACACACATCGTCACCTCGCCCTTAACTAGTTTCTGTTCATTCTGCAACTCCCGTTTCGAGTTACTAATCTTAGCAACTGAACTAGTATCAAATACTGAGGGGTTGCTATAAACACTAGTAAGGTACACATCAACAACATGTATATCAAATATACTTTGTTCACTTTGCCATCCTTCTTATCCGCCAAATACTTGGGGCAGTTCCGCTTCCAGTGACCAGTTCCTTTGCAGTAAAAGCACTTAGTCTCAGGCTTAGGTCCAAACTTGGGCTTCTTCACTTGAGCAGCAAATTGCTTGCCATTCTTCTTGAAGTACCCCTTCTTCCCTTTGCCCTTTTTCTTGAAACTAGTGGTCTTGTCAACCATCAACACTTGATGCTCTTTCTTGATTTCTACCTTCATCGATTTCATCATCATGAAAAGCTTGGGAAGCGTTTTCGTCATCCCTTGCATACTATAGTTCATCATGAAGTTCTACTAACTTGGTGATGGTGACTAGAGAATTCTGTCAATCACTATTTTATCTGGAAAATTAACTCCCACTTGATTCAAGCGATTGTAGTATCCAGACAATCTGAGCACATGCTCACTGCTTGAGCTATTCTCTTCCATCTTTTAGCTATAGAACTTGTTGGAGGCTTCATATCTCTCAACTCGGGTATTTGCTTGAAATATTAACTTCAACTCCTGGAACATCTCTTATGGTCCATGACGTTCAAAACGTCTTTGAAGTCCCGATTCTAAGCCGTTAAGCATGGTGCACTAAACTATCAAGTAGTCATCATATTGAGCTAGCCAAACATTCATAATGTTTGCATCTGTTCCCGCAATAGGTCTGTCACCTAGCGGTGCATCAAGGACATAATTCTTCTGTGCAGCAATGAGGATAAACCTCAGATCACGGACCAAGTCTGCATCATTGCTACTAACATCTTTCAACATAGTTTTTCTCTAGGAACATATCAAAATTAAAACAGGGGAGCTAAATGCGAGCTATTGATCTACAACATAGATATGCTAATACTAACAGGACTAAGTTCATGATAAATTAAAGTTCAATTAATCATATTACTTAAGAACTCCCACTTAGATAGACATCCCTCTAATCATCTAAGTGATCATGTGATCCAAATTAAGTAAACCATGTCCGATCATCACATGAGATGGAGTAGTTTTCAATGGTGAACATCACTATGTTGATCATATCTACTATATGATTCATGCTCGACCTTTCGGTCTCGGTGTTCGAGGCCATATCTGCATATGCTAGGCTCGTCAAGTTTAACTCGAGTATTCGCGTGTGCAACTGTTTTGCACCGTTGTATTTGAACGTAGAGCCTATCACACCGATCATCACGTGGTGTCTCAAAGACGAAGAACTTTCGAAATGGTGCATACTCAGGGAGAACACTTATACCTTGAAATTTAGTGAGAGATCGTCTTATAGTGCTACCGTCAATCAAAGCAAGATAAGATGCATAAAAGATAAACATCACATGCAATCAATATAAGTGATATGATATGGCCATCATCATCTTGTGCTTGTGATCTCCATCTCCGAAGCACCGTCATGATCACGATCGTCACCGGCGCGACACCTTGATCTCCATCGTAGCATCATTGTCGTCTCGCCAACTTATGCTTCTACGACTATCGCTACCGCTTAGTGATAAAGTAAAGCATCACAGGGCGATTGCATTGGATACAATAAAGCGACAACCATATGGCTCCTGCTAGTTGCCGATAACTCGGTTACAAAACATGATCATCTCATACAATAAATTTTAGCATCATGCCTTGACCATATCACATCGCAACATGCCCTGCAAAAACAAGTTAGACGTCCTCTACTTTGTTGTTGCAAGTTTTACATGGCTGCTACGGGCTGAGCAAGAACCGTTCTTACCTACGCATCAAAACCACAACGATAGTTCGTCAAGTTAGTGTTGTTTTAACCTTCTCAAGGACTGGGCGTAGCCACACTCGGTTCAACTAAAGTTGGAGAAACTGACACCCGCCAGCCACCTGTGTGCAAAGCACGTCGGTAGAACCAGTCTTGCGTAAGCGTACGCGTAATGTCGGTCCGGGCCGCTTCATCCAACAATACCGCCGAAAGAAAGTATGACATGCTAGTAAGCAGTATGACTTGTATCACCCACAACTCACTTGTGTTCTACTCGTGCATATAACATCTACGCATAAAAACTGGCTCGGATGCCACTGTTGGGAAACGTAGTAATTTCAAAATTTTCCTACGCACACGCAGGATCATGGTGATGCATAGCAACGAGAGGGGAGAGTGTTGTCCATGTACCCTCATAGACCGAAAGCGGAAGTGTTAGAACAACGCGGTTGATGTAGTCGTACGTCTTCACGATCCGACCGATCCAAGTATCGAACGCAAGGAACCTCCGAGTTCAGCATACGTTCAGCTTGATGACGTCCCACAAACTCCGATCCAGCAGAGCTTCATGGGAGAGTTCAGTCAGCACGACGGCGTGATGAAAGTGATGATGTTGCTACCGACGCAGGGCTTCGCCTAAGCACCACTACGATATGACCGAGGTGGAATATGGTGGAGGGGCACCGCACACGGCTAGAATAGATCAACAGATCAACTTGTGTGTCTAGAGGTGCCCCCCTGCCCCCGTATATAAAGGATTTAGGAGGTAAGGCCGGCCAGCCCCTAAGGCGCGCCAGAAGTGTGGAGTCCTACTAGGACTCCCTAGTCCTAGTAGGATTCCTCCTCCCACATGGAATAGGAAAAAGGGAAGGGAAAAGAAGAAGGAAGGAAGGCCCCCCCCCTCCCTAGTCCAATTCGGACCAGACCATGGGGAGGGGTGCGGCCACCTTTTGAGGCCTTTCTCTCCTTTCCCGTATGACCCGTTAAGGCCCAATACGAATTCCCATAACTCTTCGGTACTCCAAAAAACACCCGAATCACTCGGAACCTTTCCGATATCCGAATATAGTCGTCCAATATATTGATCTTTACGTCTCCACTATTTTGAGACTCCTCGTCATGTCCCCGATCTCATCCGGGACTCCGAACTACCTTTGGTACATCAAATCACATAACTCATAATAGAAATCGTCACTGAACGTTAAGCGTGCGGACCCTACGGGTTCGAGAACTATGTAGACATGACCGAGACACATCTCCGGTCAATAACCAATAGCGGGACCTGGATGCTCATATTGGCTCCTACATATTCTACGAAGATTGAGGGAGTCCTCGATTAGGGGGTGTCCGGATAGCCGAACTATCACCATTGGCCGGACTCCTGGACTATAAAGATACAAGATTGAAGACTTCGTCCCGTGTCCGGATGGGACTTTCCTTGGCGTGGAAGGCAAGCTTGGCGATACGGATATGTAGATCTCCTACCATTGTAACCGACTCTGTGTAACCCTAACCCTATCCGGTGTCTATATAAACCGGAGGGTTTTAGTCCGTAGGACGAACAACAATCATACCATAGGCTAGCTTCTAGGGTTTAGCCTCTCTGATCTCGTGGTAGATCCACTCTTGTACTACCCATATCATCAATATTAATCAAACAGGAGTAGGGTTTTACCTCCATCGAGAGGGCCCGAATGTGGGTAAAAACATCGTGTCCCTTGTCTCCTGTTACCATCCGCCTAGACGCACAGTTCGGGACCCCCTACCCGAGATCCGCCGGTTTTGACACCGACATTGGTGCTTTCATTGAGAGTTCCTCTGTGTCGTCACCCTTAGGTCCGATGGCTCCATCCGTCATCAACAACGACGCGGTCCAGGGTGAGACTTTTCTTCCCAGACAGATCTTCGTATTCGGCGGCTTTGCACTGCGGGCCAATTCACTTGGCCATCTGGAGCAGATCAAAAGCTACGCCCCTGGCCATCAGGTCAGATTTGGGAGTTTGAACTACACGGACGACATCCACGGAGAGTTGATCTTCGACGGATTCGAGCCACAGCCAAGCACGCCGCACTGTCTCGATGGGCACGATCTAGCTCTACCGCCGAAGAGTGCCCTGGAGGCCGCACCAGCGTCCGCTCCGACCCTTAGCTCGGAGCCGACTCCGCCGATCGAGGACGAGTGGTTGGACACCGCCTCGGGGGCTACGATCTCTACGGTGATTGAGCCGAACTCCATCCCTATCGCTTGCGAAGACCGTGACTCCAAGGTGCGGACTCCTCTCCGGACTCTGAACCCTCCGCGCCCCGCCAATTGAATCCAATTGGGCGCCGGTTATGGAGTTCTTTGTCGCGGACATCTTTCAAAGACTCGCCCTTTGGCGACATCCTGAATTCACTAAAGTCTCTCTCTTTATCAAGAGAGCCCTGGCCGGACTACGGTCAGGAAGGTTGGGATGCGGACGACGAAGAAATTCAACGCCCACCCACTGCCCACTTTGTAGCCACTGTTGAAAGCTTAAACGACGTGCTCGATTTCGACTCGAAGACATCGGCGGTATGGACGGACGATGTAGGAGACAACCATGAACCAGCACCTATAGGATCTTTGGACAGCCACCTCATCCCACGATGTATATATGGTGGATACACCTAAAGGAAGTGACGAGGAGGAACAACGGGACACTACGAAGGATAAATCCCTCGAAAAGCAGTCAAAACGGCAACGTAAACGCCGCACCAAGTCCCGCCTCGACAAAGACGGCAGCCACACGGACCCAGCCATAGAGCAGGGCGAACCGGTGGACGACGGACATGCTATCGAGCAACCGTCCGAACAGGACAACTTGGATAAACAACCCGTCCCCGGCGAAGATAACAGTCCGGACGATCTCACGCCGGACAAATTGTTGGAGCAGAAGAACCTCCACAGAAGGCTCGTCGCCACTGCGTGTAGCCTGAAAAAGCAGAAGCGGAAGCTCAAAACAGCGGAAGATGCACTCATAATCAGATGGAGCAAAGTACTCAACACCGTAGAGAAATACGGCGACAATCGCCAAACAAAGAGCTACCCGAAGCGCAAATTACTGCCCGAATTCGATGAGGAGGCCGTAGAGCCCCCGCAATCAAAGAACAAAGAGGCCGCCCGGTCGGATAGACGACCACATGGCAAACATGGAGCAGCAAGCGGCGCCACACACAAGCCGGCACGCGATCCGCATAAGGATTCACATCAAAAGGATGGCCCAGTTAGGTCCATCTATGGGCCGAGAAAGCAAGCTCTTCCAAGCAATGCAACACGCCAAATATCCGAACATCACGACACACCCAAGTATAGGGGTGCCGCACACCCCGTGTTTCACCGATGAGGTGTCTTTGGATCACGAATTCGGTGGGATTCAAACCCGTAAACATAGAGGCATCTGACGGAACAACAGACCACAGAGTCTGGATTGGGATTACATCCTCCACATACACATGGCTAGAGGAGATGATCTCCACGCCATAAAATACTTACCCTCAAGCTCAAAGGGCCAGCCCGACATTGGCTCAAAAGCCTCCTGAAAATACCATTGGAAGTTGGGAAGAGCTCAAGGATGCTTTTGGGCAAATTTTCAAGGGACTTATGTCCGTCCTCCGGATCTGAGCGATTTAAGTCACATAACTCAACAACCCGAGAGTCGGCCCGCAAATTTGGAACAGGTTCCTCATCAAAAGAACCAAATAGTCGATTGTCCGGACGCCGAAGCCTTAGCAGCTTTCAAACACAACGTCTGAGTCGAATGGCTCGCCAGACACCTCGGCCAGGAGAAGCCGAGAACAATGGCTGCATTAACAAGCCTCATGACCCGCTTTTGCACGGGAGAGGATAGTTGGCTGGCAAGATGCAGTACCAGCGACCCAAGTACATCCAAAGTCAGGGATGGAAATGGAAAACCACGACGCAGCAAGGACCAGCGCCGGACAAAGGGAAACAGCCCGAAGAGCACGACAGTCAACGCCGGATTCAGAAGCTCCCGGCAGAATCATAAAAAACTGCCCCTCAAGGACAACAGCGACGAGCTATCCAACCTAAACAAAATCTTGGACAAAATATGCCAAATCCACAGTACTCCCAGGAAGCCTGCAAACCATACCCACAGAGATTGTTGGGTCTTCAAGCATTCCGGCAAACTCAATGCCGAACACAAGGGGCTCGACACACCAAGCGAGGACGATGACGAACCCCACAAGCAGAGCACCGGAAAACAAAAGAATTTCCCACAAAAAGTCAAAACAGTGAACTCACTTCAAGTGACAAAAGGGAAAAACAGAGCGGTGCCCATAGAAACACGCGCCGCACGGTCTATCCCAGCAGAGTCCCAACGATGGTTGTCAAAACCAATCACCTTCGATCATCAGGACTATTCCGGAAGTATCCGGAATGCAGGATGGACTGCCTTGATATTAGATCCTATAATCGACGGACTCCAATTTACACAAGTCCTAATGGACGGAGGTAGCGATCTAAACCTGCTATATCAGGACACAATCCGCAAAATGGGGATAGACCCAACCAAAATTCGCCATAGCAACACCTCCTTCAAAGGGGTAATGCCAGGCCTATATGCCCATTATGCGGGCTCCCTCTTGCTAGAAGTTGTGTTGGGTCATCCGACAACTTCCGCTTGAAAATTTAACCTTCCACATCGCCCTATTCGAAAGTAGCTATCAAGCACTCTTTGGGGCCTTGAAGCTTTCGCCCGCTTTAATGCAATACCGCATTATGCATCTCTTACACTTAAAATGCCCGGTCCACGGCATCATCTCATTAAAAGGGAGTATCAAGTGTTACTCGAGCACGGAAGAACGTGAGATTGCCTTGACAGCCCCACACTAATCCGCTCCGCTAATCAAAGCACTGAATAGGTCATTGAACCCGGACATGGCTAGAGCGAGTCCGGCGTAAACATATAAACGCCTACTAGCGGCATACCCCCGTACAAGGGGCTGCACGCATATACAACAAGAAACAATAAAGCTCAATTTTATTCACTTTTCGAACCGTACTCTGTTTATTTAATATAAAGTACATTTTTCGCATGATCTTTTTTTCTTTTCAACTAAGTTCTTCTCTTTTACAGATGAACACCGTGCTACACCCGTCCAGGATACGGCACAACGGAGACACATGCGCTGACGTGCAGTAGGGACCCGTTGCAAGGATTCTTTTCCGATTAAGACCCTGCGTAAACCTTTTTTACTGTATCTTGTTGATACACATCCCCCGGTTTCTTACTATACCCGAGGAGGAGGCTGGCGTTTTGGCATCGGCCGCACCAGAATTTTTGCGCGTACCTGGACACCAGGGGCTTAGGGCATTATTCTGCCTGTTTTCATAAAGACTGAATACCTTAGGGAGTGTTCTGCGTCTCGAGTTAGGCCTTATATGCATCAGCTCCGAATCATGTCTTTGGTCAAATGTTGGGTTTACCCGGCTCCTGTTTTGCTGCCTTACGTTCCGTTCTATCGGCTAACGCGGCACCGGAGAACTCTTGTGATTGTGCCCGGTTCGCCGGTGAGCACCTCGATGAAAGCGGCGGCGATCATGATATAGCGTGAGACTGGTCAACCACTCGATGACCCACCAGAATGTTTAGAATTCCCCCGCATTAACGAAGGACCGTTTCCCGGTCAGGCACATACGCACCCCGAATTCGGGAGAGCACGGTGCCCCTAGGGGCTATATAGTAGCCCCACCATCGAACTCCTATGGCTAAGTGAAAGTGATAAAGCATTATAGTCCGGTTGCCTAGTTTGCTACGCTATCACCTCCTTTACAGGACCAAGACGTTGGATTAAGTGTGAAAATCGCCTTTTGCAAACACCCCGCACTATGTGCGTGGGGGTCAAGCCAAACTGCCATCTTTCGTGTTATATACACATATACATCAACGGCCGACAGAGGTGTTTTAATACTTGAACGCACAAGTATAAAAAGCTATTATATTATATTGAAACATTGTTTCCACAAATCATACATGTCATTAAAACATAATATCCTTCGAGCATTGCGTCTCTATTAAACGAGCGCCCTGCAGGACTTCCTCAAAATAGTGCTCGACAGGTACTTGGCTTCTGTTCGAATCTTGGGATGCAACGTCGGTGTCCTTCATCTCCGCCCAGTATGTCTTGACACGGGCAAGAGGCATCCGCGCACCCTCTATGCATGCTGACCGCTTCATTGCATCGATATGCGGCACCGCACCAAGGAACTGTTGCACCAAGCCAAAATAACTCTTCGGCTCGGGCCTTTTCGGCCATAAATGAGTCACGACAGCCTTCATGGCAAGTACGGACAACCTATTCAGCTCAACCCATTCGGCCAAACGATCGGTTAATGAAAGTGGACGCTCCGGACTATGGAACCGCGACCAAAAAAGCTCTTCCATTCCGTGATCCTTTTGACCTCGGAAGTGTTCGGCCGCGTCTGCGGCACTCGCCGCCAAGTCCAGATAAGCATCCTCCGCACCCCACAGCCGGTCCGATTGGCGTACCTAGGATCCGTGAATTTCCTCCGCAATGAAAGGGCTTTCCAGCCGCAATATCTCCGGCTGACGTAGCTCCTCCTTCATAGCTCTCATTGCGGGCGAGTATCCTTAACCTCGGTGGCGGCCTTTTCAGGTCCTCTTGTTTCGCTCGATCTTCTTTTCAAGAAGCTCGGAGCAGTTAGTGGCATTCTTCAATTTCACGGCCATCTCGGCCATTTCTTTCTTCTTGGCAAAGTGAGCAGCCTGTTAGGCTTTTAGCTCTGCGGCCGCCTTTAAAGCAGCCCGCATCATTTTTTTCGGCTTGCTCCTTGGCTCGGCGAGCTCCGCCAAGGCTCTCCATAGCAGCGGCACCATCTGCATTAAGCATACATGTTGTAAGGCATGGGCGTCAAGCTCCCTTACCAGGTGTCCGCGGAGAAGTTGCATACCTTGTGACTCGTCAAGCCGCTTATTAACAAGCGTGATGTCCGAATCCGCCACGTCAAGTTGCCGCTTCAGTTCGGCAAATTCATCAGCCCGGCTAGCAACCGGACGCTTCGCCACCTACATAGGAAGAGCGCATATTATACCTAGGGTTATGATCCTCGGCGCGCCGTCATTTTTGACACCGCACCAAGTCTCAGGGGCTACTATCTATACAGGGCGCATTTTATATGCAAAACTGTCAGAAGGTACATTATTTTGCGTACCTCAAAACCCGTCAGTAAACTTACGACGGCTTCATGCAATCTGTTCTCAGCGGATGAAATCCTTTCAATCACCGTACCCATTAACGCACGGTGATCTTCCAAGATAGACGCCGCCCGAGCAGATCCTTCACTCCTCCGACCGCGACACCCGTTGGTGTCGGACTCGTCCGATGGCCTTTTTGAAGGCGGACACGGAGGGCTTTGAGGGGACATCTGGCTGCCTTCGCCCCCGGATTCGGAGGAGCCCTCGCGGCGACACCTCGTGGTCGTCCACCTCGCATAACGATACGGCGGCGGAGGCGTTTCGCTCTCCATCATCTCGGACCAAGATCCTCAAGACGAGCTCTGCTGTGAAGGGCTGAGATCCGAACTACAAGGTAAACTTTCGGTTACCTTCAGAAATAAAGCGGGATGTCTCTCTTTAAAAACGCCCCCTTTACTTACGGCTCATTGGAGGCTGATCTCCTTGGGAAATAGTGCGGCGGGAGATTTCTTCCCCGCCGAGGCTTTGGTCTCCGGATCTTGAGCGGCCCTCTTCTCCCCTTGGAAGGAGGATTCTCGATCCCCCTTTCTTGATAGCCTCCTTCACGGTGGTAGTAGTTCCTTGTTCCCCCTTCGCCTTCTTCAAAAGGCACAGCCTCTAGCATCTTGGTTATCTGAGGATCCGGCGTGGTCTCGGGGAGGGGGTCGGACACTGATCAGTTTTGCTTTTGCTATCCACTCATGTTTAAAGGATAGCCCTTTTAAGGGCAAGTGTATGATAAATATGCGGATAGCATGTCCGGGTACAGGACTACTTACTCGAATATCCGGGCGATTGCAGCTCAGACATGCGTCCTCGGTTAAGTCCGGACACATTGCTTGTGATCCGAAGAACAGTTGGTACATCTCCACGGGCGTTACGCCCATAAAATGTTGGAGAGCTCGTGGTCCCTCCGGATTAAACTCCCACAGGCGGAGGGGGCGACGTTTGCAGGGCAAGGTATGACGAATCAGCATGACCTGCGCTACTACAACCAGATTGATCTCTCTCTCTCTCTCGGAGGTCTCGAATACGGCCCTGCAGCAGAGGTACATCCTTGGACGGTCCCCAGTCGAGCCCTTTATTGACCCATGACGCCCGCCGCAGTGGAGGACCCGAGCGAAAGGCAGGTGGCACCGCCCATTTGGTGCCCACAGGGGCGGTGATATAAAACCACTCCTGTTGCCATAAATTGAGCTCCTCTTGAAAAGAGCCCTCGGGCCATGGGCGTCCGCATTCTTGCTTATAACAGCCCCTCCAAGACTCTGCGATGCCCCTTGATCATCTTGGCTCCACTTTGAAGGTCTTGAGCCACAATCCGAAGTGAGGGTAATGCGGAGGAAGGCTTCACATCGACAATGAGCGAGCGAGATGTGGAGGATGGACTCGGATCAAGTCATGGAATTCCAGCCCATAATAAAACCTGAGCCCCCTCACAAAGGGGTCCGTCGGAAGCCTAAACCCGAAGGAAGTGAGACACGAATACCACGCTCTCACCAGGCTCGGGAGTGGGAATAACCTGCCCTTGGGGCAGGCAGCCTATCTGAAATTTCGCGGTTAGATACTGGCGTCTCTCGGCTTTAGCACATCTTCTTCCGTGACGGAGGAAGACATCCACCGGCCGTGCAGGTCGGGCGGACATTGTTGAAGGTCGGCGCCTAAATCTGGAGCTTTGGGTGTTGGAACTCGAGGCGAGGGGCGGATTCGATTGAGATTGAAAGAAAGGCGGGCCTTGGTCTCGTTATAAAGAGGTTGAATACCAAGAGCCCTCCCGTGACCGTTCGGGACTCGCCCGATGGAGGCGTGCCAGCGAACGCGATTGGGTTACCTACGCCCGTATTGATGAGGATCCCAGAATAAGGGGGGCACGATCTCCGCTCTGATAAGACGTGCCGAACTAACCGCCTCGCTAAACGCACTGAGGTGGGACAGTAAAAACGATTCGTATAAAGGCACGGCCGTGGTGTGATGTCACGCCGAGGGATCGTCGGCAGATCTGTGCAAAGGTTATTCTCTCTACGGTGGTATGTGGAACTTGTTTTGCGAGCGGACACTATCCTTGTGTTCAAAATCTTCTATGAAGTATTCGAGGAGGAACCCGCCTTGCAATGCGAAGACAATATGCGCGCCGGATTAAATGCGTCATTGAAGCCTGGTTCGAGGGCTCTTGAGGAGTCTGGATTAGGGGTGTCCGGATAGCGAACTATCACCGTTGGCGGACTCTGGACTATGAAGATACAAGATTGAAGACTTCGTCCCGTGTCCGGATGGGACTTTCCTTGGCGTGGAAGGCAAGCTTGGCGATCTGGATATGTAGATCTCCTACCATTGTAACCGACTCGTGTAACCCTAACCCTATCCGGTGTCTATATAAACCGGAGGGTTTTAGTCCGTGGGGCGAACAACAATCATACCATAGGCTAGCTTCTAGGGTTTAGCCTCTCGATCTCGTGGTAGATCAACTCTTGTACTACCCATATCATCAATATTAATCAAACAGGAGTAGGGTTTTACCTCCATCGAGAGGGCCCGAACCTGGGTAAAAACATCGTGTCCCTTGTCTCTTGTTACCATCCGCCTAGACGCACAGTTAAGGACCCTCTACCCGAGATCCGCCGGTTTTGACACCGACAAAGATCTATATCGGTCAAACCGCATAACAACATACGTTGTTCCTTTTGTCATCGGTATGTTACTTGCCCGAGATTCGATCGTCGGTATCTCAATACCTAGTTCAATCTTGTTACCGGCAAGTCTCTTTACTCGTTTCGTAATACATCATCCCGTAACTAACTCATTAGTTACAATGCTTGCAAGGCTTATAGTGATGTGCATTACCGAGTGGGCCCATAGATACCTCTCCGACAATAGGAGTGACAAATCCTAATCTCGAAATACGCCAACCCAACAAGTACCTTCGGAGACACCTGTAGAGCACCTTTATAATCACCCAGTTACGTTATGACGTTTGGTAGCAAACATAGTGTTCCTCTGGTAAACGGGAGTTGCATAATCTCATAGTCATAGGAACATGTATAAGTCATGAAGAAAGCAATAGCAACATACTAAACGATCAAGTGCTAATCTAATGGAATGGGTCAAGTCAATCACATCGTTCTCCTAATGATGTGATCCCGTTAATCAAATGACAACTGATGTCTATGGTTAGGAAACATAACCATCTTTGATCAACGAGCTAGTCAAGTAGAGGCATACTAGTGACACTCTGTTTGTCTATGTATTCACACATGTACTATGTTTCCGGTTAATACAATTCTAGCATGAATAATAAACATTTATCATGATATAAGGAAATAAATAATAACTTTATTATTGCCTCTAGGGCATATTTCCTTCAGAGATGGGCAGGGGCGCGGGGTTTCGGGCGAAATAACTGCCCGGACCCTACCGCCAGGGGCTCTGGCGGTAGGATTAAACAGGCTAACGCCAGGTGCCCTGGCGGTAGGGTGCGATGGAGGGGGACGGCAGGCGTCTCCGCGTGCTGACGTGGATTAGTACCCAACCGCCAGGGCCCCTGGCGGTAGCCTGTCTAACCCTACCGCCAGAGCCCCTGGCGGTAAGAAAAAGGGTCAAATCCCGATTTTTTTCCCAACCGGGGTCGGATCCTGAATTTGTATTGCAAAAGGTTCAAAACACGAAATTTTGCCTAGACATGCCCAATGACGTCGATGGAGAGACAGAGGACGATGGTGACGTGGACAAAGCCATCGAATCTACCACCGAGGAGGTTGAGGACGATGATGATGACATGGATAAGGCCATTGGTGATGCAAGTTGTGAATATAAAGGATGATGATGATACGGGCATGGCCACCAATGTTGCCACCGAGGAGGTTGTGGACGACCACGAAGATATGGACATGGCCATCGACCATGTCGCTACGGAAATAGATGACGACGACATGGGCAAGGCCACTATGGAGACCATCGACCATGTTGCTGCAGAAATAGATGACGACGACATGGGCAAGGCCACTATGGAGACACAAGACAACGAAGATGCCGCTGAGTCTTCGGCTTCAGTTGCGCACTTCCCGGCTCCTATAGAGGCAAGTGGCCAATGATGGATTTCTAGATATAGGGTTTGTTTGAATGTCTGGCCAAATGCATACTTTCGTTATGCTTGCCCTGTAAAGATGGATCTATAGTTCGGTTGCTCTGAATGTTTGCTCCGTCTCGGTTTTGCGCAGGGGCACCAAATTATTTGAAAATAAAGACTTTTGTGGGGCGATCAGCTGCCACCCTGAGGCGACCAAAAGAGGTGGCTCAACTCGTTCAAGGAGTATAGGAAACATGATGAGACATCCCTATCAATTTTACACTCACACGCCTTGCCGCTAGCCCGCTACATGTTCAAGTTCAAAAAAATGGATCGCTTACCAGAGTTACCCGAGGCTTGGTTACGGACTAGATTTACAGATGTATGTGTCTTTTATTTGCAAAAAAAGATGTATGTGTCTTTATCCCCACAAACCCTCTCTGATTTTCACTATTGCTCCCCCTGGTTTCCACCGTGACCAACTACCTTGTTTCATAAATTCAATCCGTAAGAATTTTTACTTGAATATAGCGTTGCTCAGGAGAGAGATTTTCTTTATAATTACAGTACAAAGTGAAAAATAGCAATTTTGATCTCTCTACTAACTCGGATTTAACGAGCCTATATAGTGGTGAGAGAAGTAAAAAGTTTTTTTTGCGGGTAAGAGAGAAGAAAAAGGTAGGTACATTAGGGAATTCACAATAACCATCACCTAAATATACCATACAAGGAACCGGTTTATTTGATAGTGGCATGTAAGTAAACTTTCATGGTTAAAATGCATGCGTGGTCTGAGGGTGAGTTACAGATCACCATGGGTCACACATTTATTATTTGCGGATGATAGCTTGATTTTCATCAATGCAAGTAATCCAAGTGCTCTCAGACTCAATGAGATTCTCAGGATTTATGGAGAGGCTTCGGGCCAAAGTGTTAATCGTGATAAAAGTTCAATATACTTCAGTACTAACACTCCTGATTCGTTGAGGCAGGTTCTGCAAGCAACATTAAATATTCATGTGCAAGCATTCAGTGAGAAATACCTGGGGCTCCCTACTGCTGTGGGTCAGATTACCAGCGGCACATTTGATCATATCAGCGAAAGAGCTCACGGGAAAATACAAGGCTGGTCGGAAAAATTATTGGCGTGTGCAGGTCGAGAAACTCTTCTCAATTCTGTCATTCAATCAATTCCTACATATCCAATGAGCACATTCCTACTGACCAAGAAAGTTTGTAAGAGTCTTACTTCACCAATGGCCAAATATTTTTGGAGTAGCTCTCTTGACAAGAAATCATTGCATTGGGTGTCCTGGAAGGAGCTAGCTACACCCAAGTGTAAGGGCAGGATGGGGTTCAGAGACCCGCATCATTTCAATCTTGTTATGCTGGGCAAACACGGATGGCAATTCCTCACCAATCTGAATTCCCTTTGTGCAAGAGTTTTGAAGGGTCATTACTTCCCCGCCACTGACTTCATGAATGCTACTATACCTAAGTCAGTGTCGGCCACTTGGAGGGCGATCATGGCGGGGAGGGAAGCCCTCCGATCCGGACTGATCTTTCGAGTGGGCGATGGCTCCTCCATATCAGCCTGGAACGATAAGTGGATCCCAGGTACAATATCTATGTCTCCTATGTTTCGGCCTCAGCATACAACTATTGAGCGTGTGTCTGAGCTTATTGATCCATCTAACTGGTCGTGGAGACAAGAGCTTGTTCGATATAATTTCATTGCTCCTGATGCTGAAGCAATATTGAACATCCCTATTTGGCAAGGAGGTGGAGATGATTTTCTTGCATGGGCATTTGAAAGATCGGGGAACTACACTGTGAAATCGGCGTACCGTGCTCTCGTGACTCAGAAAGAGCGTGTTGCTCTAGAGGAAGGGACGGCTATCGGGACCTCAGAGGATGATACACAGATGTGGAAATCCCTATGGAAATTGAATGTCATTCCGAAGGTGAGAGTGTTCTCATGGAGGGTTCTTCGTGGAATTCTTCCAGATGAAGCTACTCTTAACTATCGACATATTGCAGAGATTCATTGATGCAAAGTTTGTTTGGCTATGGATGAAAATTTGGAGCATGCACTCATACACTGTTCACATGCAAAATGCTTCTGGGAGGAAGCGGCTGCATGGTTTGGCCTCAGATTGCCTCGTCTTCATCCAGACTCATGGGCGCGGGATATCACATGTGATCCTCGGTTTACAGACGATGACCGCGCCAAGATCACCACGATAATGTGGTCTATATGGCACTCCTAGAACCGGATCAAACACGACGAAGAGGGAAGGAATCCTACGGCTACGATCAGGGCCACTAAGGAGGCGATCGCCCTTCTTCATCTACCACGACGAGATGCGATGATATTGCCTGGTTTTGGTTGGAGACCACCTAATGAAGGTGTTATCAAGATCACCATGGATGGAGCCTTAAATTTTGCTGATGGTAGGGGTGGTGCGGGAGGGGTGGCTCGATCCTCTTCGGCGCTCCTGGGAGCATGGTGCAAACCATATTTGGGTATCTCTGATCCCTTGATTATGGAGGGTTTGTCACTGCGAGACGGAGTTCGGTTCGCTTTTCTTTGAGGTTTTTCACATGTGATAATGGAAACTGATTGCTTGGAGATGGTGACGCTCTGGACCACTCGAATTGTGTCTCCTTTATTAGTAAAGATAGGAGAGCTATGTAATTATTTTACTTTGTTTGATATTCAGCATGTAAACAGGTTAACTAACGTCCCAGCACATCTTTGTGCAAAGCGTGTGATGTAGGGTGAAACCCTATGGGGAGATCTTTCACGAATTGGAGGGGGAATCCCCAAGAACAAGATGAACACAAGAGGGAAAACAAGAGGAACACTCAAGAACAAGTCCAATCACACATCCACTAGACAATCAAACACACAAGATCCACAAGGTACATGAACAACAAAGGGAAATAAGATACATGGTAGAGTTCATCCCAAGTCCTATGAAGGAGATGAGGGCTTGATGTATCCACTAGGGATCTTCTCCAATGGAGGCCTTAAACTCCAATGGAGTGTCTCTCTCTCAAGAGGAATCCCACAAGGGGAGATACATGAGCTAAGCTCTATGATTTAGATCTATTCTTAGCTTAGTCTAAATGGAGGAGATGAAGGAGTATATATAGTCCTAGGCAAAGAGAGGGATAAGTGGGGGTGTCGGTGTCAAAAACTGGCGGATCTCGGGTAGAGGGTCCCGAACTGTGCGTCTAGGCGGATGGTAACAAGAGACAAGGGACACGATGTTTTTACCCAGGTTCGGGCCCTCTCGATGGAGGTAAAACCCTACTCCTGCTTGATTAATATTGATGATATGGGTAGTACAAGAGTAGATCTACCACGAGATCAGAGAGGCTAAACCCTAGAAGCTAGCCTATGGTATGATTGTTGTTAGTCCTATGGACTAGAACCCTCCGCTTATATAGACACCGAATAGGGTTAGGGTTACAGAGTCGGTTACAATGGTAGGAGATCTACATATCCGTATCGCCAAGCTTGCCTTCCACGCCAAGGAAAGTCCCATCCGGACACGGGACGAAGTCTTCAATCTTGTATCTTCATAGTCCAGAGTCCGGCCAAGGTTATAGTCCGGCCAGGCGGACACCCCTAATCCAGGACTCCCCGGGGCGAAATGGTAAAACAAGGGCAAAGCCCGCAACATCCTGAGAGGGGCCCGTGCTGCGTGGTAAGTGGAGCCCGTGCGCACGGGGTATCCAGAGACCTGGCGCGTCCGTGAGGCCCGTGGGCACGGTACACGCCCGTGCGCATGGGGTCTTTAGGACCGCCAGCCTGGGAGGCCCGTGGACACGGGGTCGAAGGGGCCCATGCGCACGGGGTCGCCTGGGAGCTGCTGCCTTCTTCTTGGCGCTTCCTTCTCTGCTTCCAGGCTTCCCTCTTGGATGGTGTAGATGTTCTCTTCCGCATGAACTCGTCCTCGCTATGTTTGAAGCTCCGACAATACCTATGAATGCACACGGAAGGAATGTCAAGTAGTATACCATCCTCAAAGGGGTCAAGTGAACACGTGTAAAGGAAAAGATTCACCTTTATGTATGTGAAGTAGATGTCGCACGTGTCACTTGCCAAATGGACTCTTGACTTGGTGATGTCCATAGGATGCTCCGCATCACCGTGCTTGCACTCTGAATGTGACCGATAGCTGGCTTGAGGAGACTCCTAGCTTCTTGGTGACCAGCCTCTTGGCTGATTGTCCTAAGAATGCCTTCATATGAATAAAAAGCTCTCTGATTTCCCCGCAAAAAAATGCATGCGTGGTCCTAATTTTTTATATCAAAGTGTCGATTGGGTCCTAATTCTTTCAAAATGCACGTCTGGGTCCTAAATCTTTTTAAGTTGTTCATTCGAGGTCCTAGTTTCTTCTGACCACCGTTGACCTGCCTGCGTGGTGCTTTGACCCTGGCCACGTAGACAGGAGGTCCAACGACGGTTGGATATTTATGCAAAGTGGCCATGTAATATTTCTCCTCCTCAATCCTCGCCTCCTAGGTCTTCTCTCCCACTTTCTTCTCTCTGCCAGCACAAGCTCGTCTGTGATCATGGGCCACAAGAAGAAGTCATTCGGTGCATCCCTGACCTTGGCAATGTTGGGTCCACTGCCAGTAGTAGCTCCTCTTGTATCATCGCTACCATCGAGGACGCTGCCGTTGGTGCCATGCCCTCGACCCTGCGCGCCTCCCAACGCGACCAACCCGAGCCGGAGCTCGCCTCCACCGGCCGTCAGCAGCAGCTGCTGCGCCCTAGCACCGCCCAGCTCCCCCTTCCTCCCGTTCCTTCCTTCACCTCATCCTCACTCCCGGTCTCTCATATCCCTATCTCTCCCGGCACAGGAACCACCATGGAAAAAGGCCCGAGCTTCCCAGTCGTCGTTGTGGATGCCGTCCACTAGAACCCTTGCGTCGTCGGCCAGATCCGGTGCCCCGCAGCCGGATCTGCCCATCCCCACCGCCGCAACTCTTCTCCTCCTCGGCTCTGGCGAGTCCCTTCAACCCTCCTCGCCTGTCCCCAGCGGGTGCGCGAGCGTCCCGTGGGCCACCAGCGCCTTCACTGCCCAAGCTTGCTCCCGCGTCGCACGCAATGCATGCGCACGCGCAGCGTTGACATGACAGATGATGGATTTGAAGGAAATGTGCCCTAGAGGCAATAATAAAGTTATTATTTATTTCCTTATACCATGATAAATGTTTATTATTCATGCTAGAATTGTATTAACCGGAAACATAATACATGTGTGAATACATAGACAAACAGATAGTCACTAGTATGCCTCTACTGGACTAGCTCATTAATCAAAAGATGGTTGTGTTTCCTAACCATAGACATGTGTTGTCATTTGATTAATGGGATCACCTCATTAGGAGAATGATGTGATTGACATGACCCATTCCGTTAGCTTAGCACTTGATCGTTTAGTATATTGCTAATGCTTTCTTCATGACCTATACATGTTCACGTAACTATGAAAATATGCAACTCCGTTTACGGAGGAACACTTTGGTACTACCAAACGTCACAACGTAATCTGGGTGATTATAAAGGAGTACTACAGGTGTCTCCAAAGGTACTTGTTGGGTTGGCGTATTTGAGATTAGGTTTTGTCACTCCGATTGTCGGAGAGGTATCTCTGGGCCTTCTCGGTAATACACATCACTTAAGCCTTGCAAGCATTACAACTAATGAGTTAGTTGTGAGATGATGTATTACGGAACGAGTAAAGAGACTTACCGGTAACGAGATTAAACTAGGTATTGGATACCGATGATCGAATCTCGGGTAAGTAACATACCGATGACAAAGGGAACAACGATGTTGTTATGCGGTTTGACCGATAAAGATCCTTCGTAGAATATGTAGGAACCAATATGAGCATCCAGGTTCCGCTATTGGTTATTGACCGAGAATGGTTCTAGGTCATGTCTACATAGTTCTCGAACCCGTAGGGTCCGCACGCTTAACGTTTCGATGACAGTTCATTATGAGTTTATAAGTATTGATGTACCAAAGGTTGTTCGGAGTCCCGGATATGATCACGGACATGACTAGGAGTCTCGAAATGGTCGAGACATAAAGATTGATATATTGGAAGCCTATGTTTGGACTTCAGAAGGGTTCCGAATGAAAACAGGAAGTTACCGGAACACCGGGGGGTTACCGGAACCCCCCGGGGGGTATATGGGCCTTAATGGGCCACAAGGGAGAAGAGGAAGGGCCGGCCAGGCAGGGGCGCCCCCTCCCCTCTAGTCCGAATAGGACAAGGAGGGGCGGCGCCTTCCCTCTTCCCTCCCCAATCCTACTCCAACTAGAGAGGGGGAGTCCTACTCTGGTGGGAGTAGGACTCCTCGGCGCGCCTCCCTAGGGCCGGCCGCACCCCCTTGCTCCTTTATATACGGGGCAGGGGGCACCCCATGACACACAAGTTGATCTACGGATCGTTCCTTAGCCGTGTCGGTGCCCCCTCCACCATATTCCACTCCGGTCATATCGTCGAGAGCTTAGGCGAAGCCTCGCGCCGGAGAAGTCATATCGTCGCGGAGCTTAGGCGAAGCCCTCGTCGGTGGAGCATCAACATCGCTACCACGCCGTCGTCTCGTGGAACTCATCCCGACACTTTGCTGGATCGAGTCCGGGATCGCCATCGAGCTGAACGATGTGCGAACTCGGAGGTGCCGTGACGCTCGGTGCTTGGATCGGTCGGATCGTGAAGACGCACGACTACATCAACCGCGTTGTTATAACGCTTCCGCTTTCGGTCTATGAGGGTACGTGGACGGACCTCTCCTCTCGTTGCTATGCCATCACCATGGTCTTGCGTGTTCGTAGGAAATTTTTGAAATTACTACGCTCCCCAACAAATGGCATCCGAGCCTGGTTTTATGCGTTGATGTCATATGCACGAGTAGAACACAAGTGAGTTGTGGGCGATATAAGTCATCTGCTTACCAGCATGTCATACTTTGGTTCAGCGGTATTGTGAGATGAAGCGGCCCGGACCGACATTACGCCAGACGCTTACGCGAGACTGGTTTCACCGCTCCGAGCACTCGTTGCTTAAAGGTGACCGCGGGTGTCTCTCTCTCACTTTAGTTGAACTGAGTGTGGCTACGCCGGTCCTTGCGAAGGTTAAAACAACACCAACTTGACAAACTATCGTTGTGGTTTTGATGCGTAGGTAAGAACGGTTCTTGCTCAGCCCGTAGCAGCCACGTAAAACTTGCAACAACAAAGTAGAGGACGCCTAACTTGTTTTTGCAGGGCATGTTGTGATGTGATGTGGTCAAGACGTGATGCTATATTTTATTGTATGAGATGATCATGTTTTGTAACCGAGTTATCGGCAATGGCAGGAGCCATATGGTTGTCGCTTATTGTATGAAATGCAAGCGCCATGTAATTGCTTTACTTTATCACTAAGCAAGAGCGATAGTCGAGAAGCAATAGTTGGCGAGACGACAACGATGCTACGATGGAGATCAAGGTGTCGCGCCGGTGACGATGGTGATCATGGCGGTGCTTGGCGATGGAGATCACAAGCACAAGATGATGATGACCATATCATATCACTTATATTGATTGCATGTGATGTTTATCCTTTATGCATCTTATCTTGCTTTGATTGACGGTAGCATTATAAGATGATCTCTCACTAAAATTATCAAGAAGTGTTCTCCACGAGTATGCACCGTTGCCAAAGTTAAGTAGTACCCGGACACCACGTGATGATCGGGTGTGATAAGTTCTACGTCCATCTACAACGGTGCAAAACAGTTACGCGCGGAATACTCAAGTTAAACTTGACGAGCCTTGCATATAACAGATATGGCCTCGAACACGGAGACCGAAAGGTCGAACGTGAATCATATAGTAGATATGATCAACATAGTGATGTTCACCATTGAAACTACTCCATCTCACGTGATGATCGGACATGGTTTAGTTGATTTGGATCACGTAATCACTTAGATAACTAGAGATGTCTATCTAAGTGGGAGTTTTTAATATGATTAATTAAACTTAAATTTATCATGAGCTTAGTACCGATAGTATTTTGCTTGTCTATGTTTCTTGTAGATAGATGGCTCGTGTTGTTGTTCCGTTGAATTTTAATGCGTTCCTTGAGAAAGCAAAGTTGAAAGATGATGGTAGCAATTACACGGACTGGGTCCGTAATTTGAGGATTATCCTCATTGCTGCACGAAAAATTACGCCTGGAAGCACATTTGGGTGCAGTGCCTGCTGCAGGAGCTGAGCCGAAGTTGTGAACGTCTCGCAAAGCAAAGCTGATGACTACTCAATAGTTCGATGTGCCATGCTTTACGGCTTAGAACGGGTCTTCAACGACGTTTTGAGCGTCATGGAGCATATGAGATGTTCCAGGAGTTGAAGTTAATATTTCAAGCAAATGCCCGGATTGAGAGATATGAAGTCTCCAATAAGTTCTATAGCTGCAAGATGGAGGAGAATAGTTACATCGGTGAACATATACTCAAAATGTCCGGGTATAATAATCACTTGATTCAACTGGGAGTTACTCTTCCGGATGATAGTGTCATTGATGAATTCTCCAATCATCGCCACCAAGCTACAAGAGCTTCGTGATGAACTATAATATGCAAGGAATGACTAAGACAATTCCGAGCTCTTCGCAATGCTAAAAGCAGCGGAGGTAGAAATCAAGAAAGAGCATCAAGTGTTGATGGTCAACAAGACCACTAGTTTCAAGAAAAGGGCAAAGGAAGAAGAAGGAAACATCAAAAGAACAGCAAGAAAGTTGCTGATCAAGAGAAGAAACCCAAGTCTGGACCTAAACCTGAAACTGAGTGTTTTTACCGCAAGCGATCGACCTTTGAAGCGGAACTGCCCCAAGTATTTGGCGGATAAGAAGGATGGCAAGGTGATCAAAGGTATATGTGATATACATGTTATTGATGTGTACCTTACTAGAGCTCGTAGTAGCACTGGTATTTGATCTGGTTCATTGCTAATATTTGCAACTCAAGCAGGGACTACGGAATAGACGAGCAACGGCAAAGGACGAGGTAACGATGCGCGTGGGAAATGGTTCCAAAGTCAATGTGATCGCGATCGACACGCTACCTCTACATCTACCTTCGGGATTAGTTTTAGACCTAAATAATTGTTATTTGGTGCCGCGTTGAGCATGAACATTATATCTGGATCTTGTTTGATGCGAGACGGTTATTCATTTAAATCAGAGAATAATGGTTGTTCTATTTATATGAGTAATATCTTTTATGGTCATGCACCCTTGAAGAATGGTCTATTCTTGTTGAATCTCGATAGTAGTGATACACATATTCATAATGTTGAAACCAAAAGATGCAGAGTTGATAATGATAATGCAACTTATTTGTGGCACTTGCCGTTTAGGTCATATCGGTGTAAAACGCATGAAGAAACTCCATCTTGATGGGCTTCGGAATCACTTGATTATGAATCACTTGGTACTTGCGAACCGTGCCTCATGGGCAAGATGACCAAAACGCCGTTCTCGGAACTATGGAGCGAGCAACTGATTTGTTGGAAATCATACATACCGATGTTTGTGGTCCAATGAATGTTGAGGCACTTGGTGGTATCGTTATTTTCTCACCTTCACAGATGATTTGAGTAGATATGGGTATATCTACTTAATGAAACACAAATCTGAAACATTTGAAAAGTTCAAAGAATTTCAGAGTGAAGTGGAAAATCATCGTAACAAGAAAATAAAGTTTCTACGATCTGATCGTGGAGGAGAATATTTGAGTTACGAGTTTGGTTTACATTTGAAACAATGTGGAATAGTTTAGCAACTCACGCCACCGGAACACCACGGAGAAATGGTGTGTCGAGCGTCGAATCGTACTTTACTTGATATGGTGCGATCTATGATGTCTCTTCTGATTTACCGCTATCGTTTTGGGGATATGCTTTAGAGGCGGCCGCATTCACGTTAAATAGGGCACCATCTAAATCCGTTGAGGCGACACCGTATGAACTGTGGTTTGGCAAGAAACCAAAGTTGTCATTTCTTAAAGTTTGGGGCTGCAATGCTTATGTGAAGAAACTTCAACCGGATAAGCTCGAACCCAAATCGGAAAAATGTGTCTTCATAGGATACCCAAAGGAGATGTTGGGTACACCTTCTATCACAGATCTGAAGGCAAGATTTTCGTTGCTAAATTCGGATCCTTTCTAGAGAAGGAGTTTCTCTCGAAAGAAGTGAGTGGGAGGAAAGTAGAACTTGATGAGATAAGCAGATCTGCTCCCTTATTGGAAAGTAGTTCATCACAAGAAATGGTTCTGTGACAACTACACCAATTAGTGAGGAAACTAATGATGATGATCATGAAGCTTGAGATCAAGTTACTCTGAACTTCGAGGTCAACCAGAGTAAAATACGCACGAGTGGTACGGTAATCCTATTCTAGAAGTCATGTTACTTGACCATGGCGAACCTACAAACTATGAAGAAGCGATGGTGAGCCCAGATTCGCAAAATGGCTGGAAGCCATGAAATCTGAGATGGGATCCATGTATGAGAACAAAGTATGGACTTTGGTTGACTTGCCGATGATCGGCAAGCCATTGAGAATAAATGGATCTTTAAGAAGAAGATGGCGCCGATGGTAATATAACTGTCTACAAAGCTCGACTTGTTGCGAAAGGTTTTCGACAAGTTCAAGGGGTTGACTACGATGAGACTTTCTCACCGTAGCGATGCTTAAGTCTGTCCGAATCATGTTAGCAATTGCCGCATTTTATGATTATGAAATTTGGCAAATGGATGTAAAACTGCATTCTTGAATGGATTTCTAGAAGAAGAGTTGTATATGATGCAACCAGAAGGTTTTGTCGATCCAAAGGGTACTAACAAGGTGTGCAAGCTCCAGCGATCAATTTATGGTGCGGTGCAAGCCTCTCGGAGTTGGAATAAGCGCTTTGATAGTGTGATCAAAGCATATGGGTTTATCTGAGACTTTTGGAGAAGCCTGTATTTACAAGAAAGTGAGTGGGAGCTCTGAGCATTTCTAATATTATATGTGGACGACATATTATTGATTGGAAATGATATAGAATTTCTGGATAGCATAAAAGGATACTTGAATAAAAGTTTTTCAAATGAAAGACCTCGGTGAAGCTGCTTACATATTGGGCATCAAGATCTATAGAGATAGATCAAGGCGCTTAATTGGACTTTCACAAAGCACATACCTTGATAAAGTTTTGAAGAAGTTCAAAATGGATCGAGGCAAAGAAAGGTTTTTACTGTATTACAAGGTATAAGATTGAGTCGACTCAATGCCCGACCACAGCAGAAGATAGAGAAAATGAAAGATGTTCCTATGCTTCAGCCATAGGCTCTATCATGTATGCAATCTTGTGTACCGGACACTGACGTATGCTTAGCTGTAAGCTTGGCGGGAAGGTACCAAAGTAATCCAGAGTGGATCATTTGGACAGCGGTCAAGAACATCTGAAATACGAAAAGGACTAAGGATATGTTTCTCGTATATGGAGGTGACAAAGAGCTAGTCGTAAATGGTTACGTCGATACAAGCTTTGACACCGATCCGGACGATTCTAAATCGCAAACCGGATCGTGTTTTTATTAAGCGGTGGAGCTGTCGGTTGGTGCAGTTCTAAACAAAGCGTCGTGGCGGGATCTACATGTGAAGCGGAGTACATAGCTGCTTGAAGCAGCAAATGAAGGAGTCGGATGAAAGAGTTCATTTCCGATCTAGGTGTCATACCTAGTGCATCGGGACCGATGAAGATCTTCTGTGACAATCTTGGTGCAATTGCCTTGGCAAAGGAATCCAGATTTCACAAGAGGACCAAACATATCAAGAGACGCTTCAATTCCATTCGGGACCAAGTCCAAGTGGGAGACATAGAGATTTGCAAAATACATACGGATCTGAATGTTGCAGACCCGTTGACTAAGCCTCTTCCACGAGCAAAACATGATCAGCACCAAAACTCCATGGGTGTTAGAATCATTACTATGTAATCTAGATTATTGACTCTAGTGCAAGTGGGAGCTGAAGGAAATGTGCCCTAGAGGCAATAATAAAGTTATTATTTATTTCCTTATACCATGATAAATGTTTATTATTCATGCTAGAATTGTATTAACCGGAAACATAATACATGTGTGAATACATAGACAAGCAGATAGTCACTAGTATGCCTCTCTTGGACTAGCTCATTAATCAAAAGATGGTTGTGTTTCCTAACCATAGACATGTGTTGTCATTTGATTAATGGGATCACCTCATTAGGAGAATGATGTGATTGACATGACCCATTCCGTTAGCTTAGCACTTGATCGTTTAGTATATTGCTAATGCTTTCTTCATGACCTATACATGTTCCTGTAACTATGAGATTATGCAACTCCGCCACGGAGGAACACTTTGGTACTACCAAAGCGTCTGGCGTGGCGGGTGATTATAAAGGAGTACTACAGGTGTCTCCAAAGGTACTTGTTGGGTTGGCGTATTTGAGATTAGGTTTTGTCACTCCGATTGTGGAGAGGTATCTCTGGGCCTTCTCGGTAATACACATCACTTAAGCCTTGCAAGCATTACAACTAATGAGTTAGTTGTGAGATGATGTATTACGGAACGAGTAAAGAGACTTACGATGCGAGATTAAACTAGGTATTGGATACCGATGATCGAATCTCGGGTAAGTAACATACCGATGACAAAGGGAACAACGTATGTTGTTATGCGGTTTGACCGATAAAGATCTTCATAGAATATGTAGGAACCAATATGAGCATCCAGGTTCCGCTATTGGTTATTGACCGAGAATGGTTCTAGGTCATGTCTACATAGTTCTCGAACCCGTAGGGTCCGCACGCTTAACGTTCGATGACAGTTCATTATGAGTTTATAAGTATTGATGTACCAAAGGTTGTTGAGTCCGGATATGATCACGGACATGACGAGGAGTCTCGAAATGGTCGAGACATAAAGATTGATATATTGGAAGCCTATGTTTGGACTTGAAGGGTTCGAATGAAAGCAGAAGTTTCGGAACACCGGGGTTACGGAACCCCGGGGGTATATGGGCCTTAATGGGCCACAAGGGAGAAGAGGAAGGGCCGGCCGCGCGCCCCCCTCCCCCCTCTAGTCCGAATAGGACAAGGAGAGGGGGGGCAGCGCCCCCTTCCCTCTTCCCTCCCCAATCCTACTCCAACTAGGAGAGGGGGAGTCCTACTCCCGGTGGGAGTAGGACTCCTCGGCAGCGCCTCCCTAGGGCGGCTGCACCCCCTTGCTCCTTTATATCTGAGGCGGGGGCACCCATGACACACAAGTTGATCTACGGATCGTTCCTTAGCCGTGTGCGGTGCCCCCTCCACCATATTCCACTCCGGTCATATCGTCGAGAGCTTAGGCGAAGCCTGCGCGGAGAAGTCATATCGTCGCGGAGCTTAGGCGAAGCCTGCGTCGGTGGAGCATCAACATCGTCCCACGCCTTCGTCTTGTGGAACTCATCCCGACACTTTGCTGGATCGAGTCCGGGATCGTCATCGAGCTGAGCGTGTGCGAGAACTCGGAGGTGCCGTCGTTCGGTGCTTGGATCGGTCGGATCATGAAGACGCACGACTACATCAACCGCGTTGTTATAACGCTTCGCTTTCGGTCTCACGAGGGTGCGTGGACGGACTCTCCCTCTCGTTGCTATGCCATCACCATGGTCTTGCGTGTTCGTAGGAAATTTTTTGAAATTACTACGTTCCCCAACAGGATTATTCCTAGCGGCGTTGGCGCCATCCTAGCGGCCGATGCTGCTGGACAACCACCGCTCATGACCTCCGCTTCTCACTAGAGCAGCGTTGCCACTGTCGCTCGCCTTCGGTTTCGCCAAAGAGGGGTGGGGAAGAGGAAAGGGACCGCGACTATGAACAAATTAGTGTTTGAGGGCTTTTTTGCAAATATGCATGGCTGGTCGTTACTCCTCTTGGGCCCTTTTGTCCATGTGGCCATAGTCAAAGCGCCACACAGGCAAGTCAGCTTTGGTCAGATAGATTTAGGACCACAGAGGAACAACTTAAAAAGATTTAGGACCCAGACGTGCATTTTGAAAGAATTAGGACCGAGTCGACACTTTGGTGAAAAAATTAGGACTCTCCATGCATTTAACTCAAGTTTCATTTGCCTAAGAGCATCTACAGTCGAACTTGGCAAATCCGCCCCCCTATACGCCCGCGGGTGCATTCGCGGACAGCGCCGGGCAACCCCTCATTTGGGCTACCGCACATCCACACATCTCAAATACGGAAATCCATGCAATTCATGCACATCGATCATATGATACAAATCATCCCAATTCAACAGTTCGAAACAAATAGGACAAAGCAAAACAAACCATACTTCAACAATCCGGACATGCCAAAATGAAATCAATGTCCGACCATGTCAGATCACTCGTCGGGTGCCATCCATGCCGCCTGCTCCTCCGCTATTCTTGCGTCCTGCCCCTCCTCTATTCTTGCATCCTGCCCTCCTGCTCTGCCCTGTTGCCTTTGCCGTCTTTTTTTTCTTTTCTTGCTCGGATTGAGATTTGATGTTGTCCCAACTTCAAATGAAGGGCAAGTTGGATCCCCCAATTCTTAGTCCATTTGGGTTGGATCTTGATTATCATTGATCATGTCTGACATGATCAACTCCTAAATGATCATTGTTTGAATGTATTCATCATGTCCGAAATGAACTAGAGGTCTATTGAAAACATTGAACATGGCATATGCAAAGTTGATCGGATAGGAGCAACTAGAACATACCGATTTTTGTTGTGTCATTTCATCGAACAAGTCATGGGCAGCCCGGGCACCGCCGGTGCCCGTACTTCTGCGCGCCCGAACGAGATGCGGCGAGTGATTGACGTCCACTGGCGGCATCTGTGTGGGCGTAAAGCTCTAGTAGCGCTCCAACCGGCCGTTAGATCCTCTTTATGTCCCAACCTAATTCGACGACGCAGCCCTTGTCAACGGTGGGATGGATGGGGTGCGGGGTTCCGGGCACAGGGGAGGACAGTTGCTCGTCCATGTACACATCTGCTCCCTGCGCCGCCACCGCTTCCCTTTCTAGCTGCCCCTGCCGCCGGTTCCTTCGGGAGATGTCCTCCGGCTTCCATGATAAAGCCAAGGACGGGACGCTGAAGGATGATACTCGCCAACGTATCTATAATATTTCGATTGTTCCATGCTATTATATTATCAATCTTGGATGCTTTATATGCATTTATATGCTAGTTTATATCATTTTTGGGACTAACCTATTAACCTAGTGCCCAGTGCCAGTTGTTGTTTTTTTTGCTTATTTTTGGCTTTTCAAAAAATCAATATCAAACGAAGTCCAAACGAAAAAAATCTTTGGATTAATTTTTCTGGACCAGAAGGGACCCTCGAAGCTTCGGGAGGAGACCATACGAGATACGAGAGAGCCACAAGCTCAAGGGGCGCACCCCACGAGGTTGTGGGCCCCACGCGGCTTCGTTTGACCTAATTTCACTTCTATAAATTCCCAAATATTCCCAAACCAACATAGAGCCACCCGAAACACTTTTTCCGCCGCTGCAAGCTTCTGGTCTTGCGTGAACCCATCTTGAGGCATTTTCTGGTACTCTGCCGGAAGGGGAATCGATCATGGAGGGCTTCTACATCATCCTTGTTGCCTTTCGATGATGCGTGAATAGTTCAGCACAGACCTACGGGTCCATAGCTAGTAGCTAGATGGTTTCTTCTCTCTCTTTGATATTCAATACCATGTTCTCCTCGATGTTCTTGGAGTTCTATCCGATGTAATCTTCTTTCGCGATATGTTTATTGGGATCCGATGAATTGCGGGTTTATGATCTGAATATTCATGCGAAGTAATTGAGTATTTTCTTAACTTTATTATGCATGATTGTTATAGCTTTGTATTTCTCTCCGATCTATTCGTTTGGTTTGGCTAACTAGATTGATTTATCTTCAGTGGGAGAGGTGCTTTCTGATGGGTTCAATCTGGCGGTGCTATATATCCAATGATAGAAGGGGATAAGATGCATATTTGTATTGTTGCCATTAAGGGTAAAACAATGGGGTTTATTCATATTGATTGGGTTTACTTTGTGTACATCATGTCATCTTATTTAAGGCGTTACTCCTTTTTTATGAACTTAATACCACAGATGCATGCTGGATAACGGTCGATTGGTGGAGTAATAGTAGTAGATGTAGGCAGGAGTCGGTCTACTTGTCTCGGACGTGATGCCTATATACATGATCATTGCCTTGGATATCGTCATAACTATGCTTTTTTTATCAATTGTCCAATAGTAATTTGTTGACCCACCGTATGATATGTGTTCGAGAGAGAAGCCTCTAGTGAAAACTATGGCCCCCGGGTCAACCTTAATCAATTATAAAAACTAAATTCCTTTGCTGCAATTTTTTTATTTTATTTTGCAATTTATTCATCTACATATACAAGATTTGATGCTTGCAAGTAACGAGTTCAAGGGGATTGACAACCCTCTTGCCCGCATTGGGTACAAGTATTTACTTTTGTGTGCACAGCTGCTGTTCACGAGGCTTTGCGTGATTCTCCTATTGGTTCGATAAACCTTGGTTCTCACTGAGGGAAATAATTATTTCTACTGTACTGCATCTCCCTTCTTTTTGGGGAAAATCCCAACGCAGCTCACAAGTAGCAAAGGATGAGGTGGACGCAACCTCTGTCGCGACAGTCATGGACGGGCTGGAGGACATTTAGAGCGGTGGGTCGGGACCGACGGTGAGGATGGGGAGCAAGGGTGGCCGACGGTGAGGGCTCGGACATGGGAAAGGTTGGATGGAGGCAGGAGGAGGCGGAAGAGTTTGATGGATTTGATGCAATTTATGGTAGGGTAGACCTGTCGGGTCCGACGTGGCGGACGTGCCCGGGCGCGCCCGGGCATTCCCTTACCTGCCCTATGTTTAGGCTGAATATGAGTGGTTCCGGCCAGCCTAAGGTTTGAGGCTCGTTCGAGATGCCCGTTGTATTGTTTTTTTACCGGTCAATGACCAACCCGTCCGTCTGGATGTTTGAGTTGCCGGCTGTAGATGTCCGCTACTTTGAATGCAAAATATGCTAGTAGTACTAACTTTTTTGAAAGACTTGTTTAGAGATGTTTTCCATAGCAAAAAGAAGTGCACCTTTGTAATAAATCAGCAATAATTAACATAAATACTAAAAGAAATTTTATAATAAATCAACGATAATTAATATGAATTAGAGGGAGAGTAATGAAAATCGATCCATTTGCTTGCGTAAATTCTGATGAGCAGTAGCATGCCTTCCGATGAACGAGACAAGCAACGGGCCCACGTAGAGCAATATTCCCCTCGTCGATCGCTGTAGAAGGTACATGCGGGCCCACATCTGCAGTTGGGGTCAAGTCAACCCGCCGCACGGAGAGCGCACATACACAGTTGACGCAGCCCACAGACGACGTTTTCCCCTTCTCCACCCGCGCACACGTTCCTCCTCGCCACCGACCTCATGGCCCCACCTTCGACAGACACGGTGGGTCCACCTGACAGTGGGGTTTGACATGACATCCTGAACACCCCCGCTTCTCTCTGGGCGGGGCATCAATTACGGCGATGCCATTTGTTCCTTGTTAATTTGTTATTCCCGAGAATGGCTACCTCGCTTCCCTCGCAAGTCCCGACCGAGCACTTTCTCTCTTTTCCATCCTTCTCCGCTTCTCCCTCCCGTCCCCGATCGATCCCAAAAGGCAAAACCCCTACCCACTGATTCCAAACCCACCGAGCGGGCGAGAGAAAGAATCTCCAGAGAGCGATGCACGCGCCCGCGAGGAAGGCCGCGGGCGGAGGGGGCCGCGGCCCGGTTGCGTCGGCGCTGCTGCTGCTGGCGGTCGGGGTGTTCGCCTTCCTGATCTCGTACAGCGTGCTCGCCATGGTGCTCCGAGGCGGCGGCGGCGGCGGCAACGGAGGAGGAGGAACTGCGGGACTTGGGACGGGAGCGAGGGACCCGGTGGTGCGGATGCCGGGGTGGATGCGGGCGGCGGGCGGTGCGAGGGGCCAGAGGCGGCCCTTCCACGTGGCGCTCACGGCCACGGATGCCCCGTACAGCAGGTGGCAGTGCCGGGTCATGTACTTCTGGTACAAGCGGATGCAGGCGCGGCCGGAGGGCGCCGACATGGGCGGCTTCACCCGCGTGCTGCACTCGGGGAAGCCCGACGGCCTCATGGACGAGATCCCCACATTCGTCGTCAACCCCCTCCCCGCCGGCAAGGACCGTGTAAGTACGCCACGACTGACTGTTTTTTTGGCCTCCTCCTCGCTCTCTGTTTCGGTTTGTTTGTTTGTTTGTCTGTCTGTTTGTTGTGCAACGTGGGGCGTTGTGGGGGCTACGTGTGCATACGGGCAATGTCTTTGGGGTTTTAAGACGAGATAAAACGAAAATCGGTGCTTCGCTTCCAACTTGCAGCTGCAAAATCAAGTGATTATTATTTCTTTAAGAGAAAAGTATATTTTTGATCCCTCAAGTTTCCACAAAGTATAGACTTGGTCCCTCAAGATTTTTTGGTATACATTTGGTCCCTCAAGTTTCAAAACCGGATAAGTTTGGTCCTAAACCAGATTTTGAGCACATTGACCGGTTTTGACCGCCACAAAACCGCCCGATGAACAGTAAATTCGAAAAAATATAAAAAAACCTTCAAAACAATCTGAAATTTTTTCGAGTAGAATATGCTTACATGCGCAAGATGGGAACAAAATTTCATGCCCTTTTGGCACTCGAAGAGCTCGTGGCAAAAAAAACAAAAATATCTGCCTGATGAATAGTAAATTCAAAAATAATAATCCTCGAATGTCAAAAGAGCACCAAAAGTTGGTCGCACCTTGCGCATGTAAGCATACTGGATCTCAAAAAATTTTAGACTTTTTGAAGTTTTTTTTTAAATTACTGTTCATCGGGCGGTTTTGTGGCTGTCAAACCTGGTCAATGCGCTCAAAATCTGGTTTAGGACCAAACTTATCCGGTTTTGAGACTTGAAGGACCAAATGTATACCAGAAAATCTTGAGGGACCAAGTCTATACTTTATGAGAACTTGAGGGACCAAAAACATACTTTTCTCTTTCTTTAACTAGTCTCTGTTAGGTTGCTGCTAAAGGTCATGAATTTCGCATGTCGAATTTTGTCTGCACTTGTGAATACCTTTATGCCGTAACTCGCCACCCGCTCTCTGACCAAGTCCTGCTTTCTTGCCTTCCCTTGAGCACTGTATCTGTCCTGTCAGTTTGAGCTTTATTTCCTTCGTTCATGTACACCCAGTTACATTTACTGGGGGAAGCAACATCAGTTTTGAAATGCTCCGTAGGTTTGATTGTGATACTGTCTGCACTGCAGGGCTATATCGTCCTAAACAGGCCATGGGCATTTGTACAATGGCTGCAGCAGGCAAAGATTGAAGAAGAGTAAGTAAAGACTGATATGCCCTTTTGTTTCGATACTTTCAGTATGGTTTTAACTAATAATCTTCCGCAAGGTACTCTATGGTTTGACATCCAGACATCCATGATTAACCAAAAATAAGCGAAACAAGAAAAGTTGTTGCTGGTGTTTGGATGTAAGTGTTGAGAAAATAGGCAGTTTTTCGATTAAATTAATCCATGAATAAATCATGAGCATGACATGAACAGCATTGATAACATACTGATTACGATCTAACAAAGCATGTACTACGCATATAATAGAAACATCTACGCATATCGCTAGTACTGCTACAACAGAAAGAAACACGAGAGGGATAAGCGATGTATACCCTCCAATCGGCCATGCAGTGGCGGTGTCGGTGACAGCAGCCGCGGCATCCTCGGCGGCCTTCTGGTCGGCCTCGGCCTTCTTAGCGGCGGCACGGTCGGTGTCGGTCGACATGGTGGTGCGGACGTAGATGAACAGAAGCGAGCAGTCGCGTAGTCGCTACCCAAAAACCTAATCGCCCATCTCCCCGTACAGGATCCAGAGAGGCGTGGTTTCGGAGGCCTGCTCTCCCGTCAACCGTGTACGCGGTGAACGGGACGGAGTCGCCGGCGGCAGCAGCAGCAGAGGAACGACGTGGGCGTGGAGGCGGAGATGCGTTATGTTTTTGCGGCGGCTAGGGTTGGCAGCGCCCCACATATATATGTGCGGCCGCGCGTGGGGAGACGTGGGCTGAACCCACGTCCAAGTCGGTAGCCCATGATCCGACGTCTCAGATCGTGGCCCCACCTGTCAAAGACTCTCCGTTCCTGACCGGCAAAAAGAAGCGATAGGAGTGAGCTCGGCTCGGCTCAATCCGCAACCCGCAACCAGCAGGGCGTCGTGGCGTGGCGTGGCGGCGGAGGAGGAGGAGTCGCGAGGGCCTCATCTCTTCTCAAGCTCCAATAGCATGAGGAGAGAGTCCCTTATAAACCACTCCAACTCTCCTTCCACTTCCAAGGTGGGACTAAACTTCCCACCACCTTGTCATGCCACCTACATGGGCCCTTAGAGATTAAATCTGAAATTGTCATATGGGCTCTAGGCCCATCTCATATTTCAACAATCCCCCACCAGATCTCGGGGCCCAGTTTGTCCTTTGTTCCAAACACTGTTTTGATATACCGGCATCTCGGTGGAGACCGATTAAGGTTGATCTCCACCTAGACCAAGTAGTTACACTCCTTCACAACTGAACAATGGACTATGCCTTGAATTGTCGGTTTGGCATCAAGAAGTTTCACCACAAGTCTCACGTCACGAGGCTGCAAGGCCGACCCCTCGGGTGGAGCATATTAGTCACACTCCTGGCCTGTTCATGAGCTTGCTAGAGATCACCCCAATCTCATAGACTGTGACCAGCAGTCGGGCTCATATAGGTGTGTTCCTCCAAAGATCGCTCTGTAGGATAGCATCTTGCTTATGCATATAAGCCTTGGAACACATTAAGACGATAGTCATCCTTCCATACAGTTTCGAAAGTATTGCATCGCCAACGGAGTGGGTTAGTAAAATTACTCTCCTCGGTTCACCACCTGGCTTGTTTTCCTGGTCCTACTTCACGGGATCTCCGATCACATAGGTTGGGTTACTATGGCAACTCATGTGGGTCTCATACCCATCTCCCTTGATGCGCTATCTATCACAACACGTGATAGCCCTTTAGTGAAGGGATCTGCCAGATTCTTAGCCGTTTGGATATAATCCAACGCTATCACTCGGAGTTTCTCAATTTTTCGACAGCTTTCAATCTCATTCTTATGTGTTTGTTGGACTTCATGTTGTCCTTTGAACTCTTCACCTTGACAATAACTGTTTGATTGTCACAGTTCATAAGGATGGCGGAACCGCTTTTCAACCACCGGCAAGTCCATCAATAGATCTCGAAGCCATTCGCTTCGCCACCCGATGTGTCTAATGCTGTTAATTCTGCTTCCATTGTCGATCTTGTTAAGATCATTTGCTTGCAAGACTTCAGAAACAGCACCACCTCCAAGAGTAAACATATACCCGATTGTGGCCTTCATCTCATCAACATCGAGATCCAATTCGCATCACTATACCCTTCAAGTACCGACGGGTATCCGGTATAGTGTAGTCCATAGTTCATAGTACCTTTCAGATAACGATAACTCTCTCAAGAGCACGCCAATGTACATCACCGGTTTGAAACAAATCGGCTCAGTTTGCTAATAGCAAATGCGATGTCGAGCCTTGTTGCGCTTAGCTAGATATTGAGTGAACCAACAATCGAGAGTATCTCAATTGATCTATAGCTGTGCCTTTTGACTTTCGAATCAGCACACTAGAATCATATGGTGTTTGAGATGGTTTGCAGTCCGAATATCCAAAACGACTCAACACCTTCTCAACATAATGGGATTGCGAAGTGTAATCCCACCCTCATCATCTCTCAAAAGCTTGATGTTCAAGATAACATCAGCCACTCCAAGATCCTTCATCTCAAAGTTTTGAGACAGGAAAGACTTAACCTCCTCGATCAACTTGAGATTAGTCCCAAATATCAGTATGTCATCAACATACAAACACAGTATAACTCCTTCGCCCCCACCATAGCGATAGTATACACATTTGTCGGCCTCATTAACAACAAAGCCAACAGATGTCAACGTTTCATTAAACTTGTCATGCCATTGCTTAGGCGCTTGTCTCGAGCCATACAAAGATTTCACCAACTTACACACCTTTCCTTCCCGACCATCCATCACAAAGCCATCAGGCTGTTGCATATAGATTTCCTCCTTTAGCTCTCCGTTGAGGAAAGCCGTCTTAACATCCATCTGATGAATGAGAAGACCATGTGAGGCCGCCAACGAGAGTAATACTCGAATGGTGGTCAGTCTGGCCACGGGTGAATAAGTGTCGAAGAAATCTTCTTCTTCTTTCTGGGCGTAGCCCTTGGCCACAAGCCTAGCCTTGTACTTTTCTATTGTACCGTCAGGCCTAAGCTTCTTCTTGAACACCCACTTGCATCCCAATGGTTTGCAACCATAAGGACGTTCAAGAAGCTCCCAAGTCCGTTAGCCATGATGGAATCCATCTGCCACGGACCGCATCCTTCCGAAGAGTCACACGGAGATGCATATGCTTCGAAATAGAAGTGGGATTATCCTCCACGAGGTATATGAAGAAATCATCACCAAAGGTCTTTACAGTCCTTTGTCTCTTGCCCCTACCAAGGATTCCTCATTATCCTCCTCGTGATTTTCATCATGTGTTTGATTATAATATTCCATCGGAATGGCAGGTTCAGGAGTCTCCTCAGATTCCTGTCTAGAAGTGCTTTGTACATCTCTCATGGGGAAAATGTCCTCAAAGAATGTAGCGTCTTTAGACTCCATAATTGTACCGACCTTCATGTCAGGTACCTCAGATTTCACTACTAGAAATCTATAGCCAATACTATTCACAGCATAGCCCAAATTAACACATCCACGTCTTTGGTCCAAGCTTACGCTTTTTGGGGATCGGCACATTAACTTTCGCCAAGCAGCCCCAAGTACGTAAGTACGAGAGTGTTGTCCTTCTCTTGGTCCACTTCTCATAAGGAGTGATCTCGTTATCCTTTGTCGGAACTTTATTCAGGACATGACATGATGTCATTATAGCCTCCCCCCACCATGCCTTGGATAAACCCGACGTATCTAACATGGCGTTAACCAAATCAGTTAGAGTACGGTTTTTCCGCTCGGCAACCCCGTTTGACTAGGGTGAGTAGGGAGGCGTCCTCTCGTGAATAATACCGTGTTCCGCATGAAGGCATCAAACTCTTTCGAGAAGTACTCTCCACCACGATCTGACCGGACTCGTTTAATTTTCTTTTCAAGTTGATTCTCAACTTCTGCCTTATAGATTTTGAAGTAGTGTAGAGCCTCATCTTTAGTATTTAACAGATACACATAGCAATATCTAGTGGAATCATCTATCAAAGTCATGAAATATTTCTTTCCACCTTTAGTCAACACACCATTCATCTCACAAAGATCAGAATGTATGAGTTCGATGGCGTAAGTGTCTCTCCTCCGCTGCCTTGTGAGGCTTGCGAGGTTGCTTAGATTGTACACACGAATGGCACTTAGAACCTTTGGCTAAAGTGAAACTCGATTAAATTCGATTTTGCTAGCAGCGTCATAACACCGAAACTAATGTGACAAAGACGTGAATGCCATACTTCAGATTCATTAACACTCAAATGAATATTGTTCACGACTTTATTACATAGATCTGCAAGAGAAAGGCGGAACATGCCTCCGCATTCATAACCCTTTCCAACAAATAGTCCATATTTCGTAACAACTAATTTATTAGACTCGAATACCAACTTAAACCCTTCTCTACATAGAAGGGAGCCACTAACTAGGTTCTTCTTGATGGCGGGGACATGCTGCACGTTCTTCAGCTGCACGATCCTTCCCGAAGTAAACTTCAGATCGACCGTGCCAACACCAAGAACAGAAGCACTCGCGCCATTCCCCATCAGTACGGACCCGTGACCTGTGGCCTGGTAAGAAGAAAACAATGAAATGTCAGCACACACATGAACACTGCACTGTGTCGACCCACCAATCGGTGGACGGCCACACTGAAAATACAGCAAATAAATTACCGCACTCCGGATGCACCACTCTCATTGTTGCTCACAATCATATTGACAGACTTGGAGTCCTGCCCTTGCTTCTTATACTTGTTTGGGCACTTGTTGGCCCAATGTTCCAGCGAACCACAAGTAAAGCAGCCCTCATCCTTCTTGTTCTTCTTGAAGGTCTTCTTACCCTTCTTCTTAAAGTCGGCACTCTGTTGGACACCGTTCTTTCCCTTGGGCTTGTGGGAATTGGAGTTCTTCTGATGCACCATATTGGCCACAGAAGTTCCTTCGACCCCTTTTCCGTGCGAGTCCTTTGCCCTTGAATTCTGCTCAACACTCAGATGGCCAATGACATCCTCCACAGAGAATTCACGCCTCTGATGTTTCAGAGTGGTGGCAAAGTTCCTCCAGGAATTGGGAAGCTTAGCGATTATGCAGCCCGCGACAAACTTGCCCGGTAACTCGCACTTAAGAAGCTCAAGCTCCTTAACAATGCATATTATCTCATGAGCCTGCTCCAATACAGGACGGTTTTCAACCATCTTGTAATCGTGGAACTGCTCTATAATATACATCTCGCTCCCTGCGTCGGCAGCCCCGAACTTAGATTCGAGCGCCTCCCACAAGTCCTTGGCAGACCGCACATGTAAATATGCATCAACCAGCTTATCTCCAATCACGCTCAGAACTGCCCCGAGGAACAGCACAGTGGCCTCCTTAAACGCCTTCTCCTGTTCAGGAGCGATCGTTCCTGTGGGAGTCACACCGGCGACCCAGAACATGTTCATGGCCGTGAGCCATAAGGTGGTTTTAGTCTGCCAACGCTTAAAGTACGTCCCCGTAAACGGTGACGGTTTCAGTGCAGTAGCAAAACCAGAATTCGAAAAACTCCTACACACATTAGGTTTTTGGATTGTTGAGAAAATAGGCAGTTTTTCGATTAAATTAATCCATGAATAAATCATGAGCATGACATGAATAGCATTGATAACATACTGATTACGATCTAACAAAGCATGTACTACGCATATAGTAGAAACATCTACGCATATCGCTAGTACTGCTACAACAGAAAGAAACACGAGAGGGATAAGCGATGTATACCCTCCAATCGGCCATGCAGTGGCGATGTCGGTGACAGCAGCCGCGGCATCCTCGGCGGCCTTCTGGTCGGCCTCGGCCTTCTCAGCGGCGGCACGGTCGGTGTCGGTCGACATGGTGGTGCGGACGTAGATGAACAGAAGTGAGCAGTCGCGTAGTCGCTACCCAAAAACCTAATCGCCCCTCTCCCCGTACAGGATCCGGAGATGCGTTATGTTTTTGCGGCGGCTAGGGTTGGCAGCGCCCCACATATATATGTGCGGCCGCGCGTGGAGAGACGTGGGCTGAACCCACGTCCAAGTCGGTAGCCCATGATCCGACGTCTCAGATCGTGGCCCCACCTTCCGTTCCTGACCGGCAAAAAGAAGCGCATAGGAGTGAGCTCGGCTCGGCTCAATCCCGCAACCCGCGGCGCCGTGACGAGGCGTGGCGAGGCGAGCGGAGGAGGAGGAGTGCGCGAGGGCCTCATCTCTTCTCAAGCTCCAATAGCATGAGGGAGAGAGTCCCTTATAAACCACTCCAACTCTCCTTCCACTTCCAAGGTGGGACTAAACTTCCCACCACCTTGTCATGCCACCTACATGGGCCCTTAGAGATTAAATCTGAAATTGTCATATGGGCTCTAGGCCCATCTCATATTTCAACAGTAAGATGGGACAGATATTTAGGCACATTCATGCCTACTCCCTCTGTAAAGAAATATAAGAGCGTTTAGATCACTAAAGTAGTACTACATAACATGGTTCTCTCTCTCTCTCTCTCTCTCTCTCTCTCTCTCTCCATGTGTTTATAACTGTTTTGTTCTGCTTGAATGTCACAGGTACATACTGATGGCAGAACCAGATCATATATTTGTGAAACCTTTACCAAATTTAGCTTTTGACAATGATCCAGCAGCATTCCCCTTCTTTTACATAACACCATCCGAACATGAAAAAATTATCAGGAAATACTATCCCGAAGAAAGGGGTCCAATCACAAATGTTGACCCTATCGGGAATTCCCCTGTAATAATTAAGAAGGTAATTCACTGTTGTTAACTTGGCGCTCTATAGACTGCAGTCTCATGGATGAATGAAGCTCCATTCCATTTATTTGGTTTTGCATGATTTGTGTTTCAGTTACCGTTTTGGTTAGTCATTTTACTGAATTTAACTTAATCTCTTGTTACATGAGGAAAGAATAGACACTGCTTGAGAAGATTGCTCCCACATGGATGAATGTATCACTACAAATGAAAGAGGATCAAGAGACTGATAAGGCTTTTGGATGGGTTTTGGAAATGTCAGAATTATCTTTTCTTGTGTGTGAATTTGATAAATGCATTTTCTCATTGTTACTTTGTTATAAATCCAGTTTTTTGTTATTTTTCTTTGGCTTCTAGGTATGCATATGCTGTTGCCAGTGCATTGCATGGGGTTCAACATATCCTTCGTAAAGATTTCATGATCCAGGTGCTGAAGCTGTTTCTGATTTTCTGACGACAATATACTTGCGCACTAAAAGCGACGTGCTTGATTGACATGATTAGAGCTATTACTGACACCCCTTAAAAATGTAGCCACCATTTGATAAGAAGCTCGACAATACATTTATTATCCACTTCACCTATGGATGTGACTATACACTCAAGGTATTTATTGGGGCCTACTATTCATAAGTCTGATTCTTTTTTATAGATCTCATATTCATATGAAATGAATATGACTGAGGGTTGAAAGTAAAGGCCCCGTTATTTTCTCTCTATTATGTTACTAAACATAAGGCTATTCGGTCGGTCTTCTGGCCATACCACAAGGTATTTGACAATATCCTGGCAAACAATTTCAGGGCGTACTGACATATGGAAAAATTGGTGAGTGGAGATTCGACAAGAGATCATACCAAGATAGGCCACCGCCAAGAAATCTTACATTGCCCCCTCCAGGAGTGCCAGAAAGCGTGGTACGTTTAGCAGCGAATAAATTGGAAAATTACGCAACAAGTTTATTATGATTTTTTAGATACGGAGTTATTGTTTATGTGTTCAACGTTTACAAAAAATAAGTAGAGTTTCATATTATTGCATTCATCTTCTATTTGATTTGAATAAGTTTAGGTAACAGATTAATACAGTGAAGGAATTTTATTTACTGCTACTGTTTTACTATATGCTGTGATGATTATTAGCTTAATGCGAGTTGGTAACTGTGTGTTAGCCATATAATTTTTTCCTATATCAAGCCGAAAATGTTTCTAAGACTGGGATTTCGAACTTTTAAAAGTGACCACTGAAACTGGCATAATTTGATTAATTGAGATGAATATGATTGCTAGCATGGTAAGTCTTGGCATACATCAGCTGTGCTTGGGATCGGAAGCTGGAATGCTCTGCGATGTTTTCTATTTAAGCGCTTCTTTCAAGAACAGCGAACCCTTGCGTTGATGTCCCTGACACTTTGAATGAAAGTTTCTTACATCACCACTGTTACCTATGGACTGAAAAAGTGTGTGCATTTTCATCCAGTGGTCAATGGATGGTTTTGAAATCATTGCTTCTTGATAATGCTGGTTCTCAATAAAAGTCATTAATCATGTTCAATTTAACAAGGACCGTTATTCCTTTTTTATATCAGGGTAGTATTTGTATCTACAAAATTTGACCACTATCCTTCTGTGATTGCCTGATCTATTCTCCTTGCAGGTTACACTGGTAAAAAGGGTGAATGAAGCTACTGCAAACCTTCCTAGGTGGGATGATGGATTATAGTCTATGTGGACGTCAAATATCCGGGCCCCTTAGGGGTATACATCAGAAATACAGAAGTAGATAATTTTTCTTTCATACTTAGGGCCCTGCTAGGAACACGGGAATTTTCCTGATTCCTGCAGGAACTAACTCTTTCCAGTGAATTATCTGAGATCCAAACAGAACCTTTACAGAAAAAAAGAACATAGCAGCCCAGTTTGTTTTCCATTTAAGGTTATCTTGTAAAATTTTCTGACTGGTAAGATTGAAATAGTCATATGCGAGCACAGTTGTGCTCGCACCCCTTTGGCAATGCGGTATGGAGTATGTGCACTTTGCCAGTTTGATTATATATTTGTTTGATTAGAATAAACAACCGTTCGGTTCAACGATACCATCTCATTGACATAAACAGTTTCACCTACGGAACAGAATCCATGGCGATGTATTGGTGTTTGAAATTTAGTGCTGTTGGCATATCACAGTGACTTTCCTTTTCTATGTTAGAAGATCCGGTTCCATCTGGAAGGAACGCAAAAGGCGTGTCATGTTCAGCTTGTGCGTTTCAATGCCGGTCTGTCAACACAAGGAATCTGAGCGAAGTCATACCAAGCACATGAACCTCGTGCTACCAGAGAGACACATTGGACAACCTACACAAACAGTATCAACAACTGGAGGCAAAGCATCTACCGCTGTACTTCAAATGATCCAGCAGGACCAACAGTCCAGCACCACCTACGCCTACCAGTGTCCCAACGCAGAGCAGAGGTCTATGGCGGTGGGACCGAGATCCAGTGCCTTGCTGTGGCCAAGGCACAGCGTACCTTGCCCCCTCTCATCCACCGTTGGAATTGATCCAGCGGCCAGCAGCAGTTCACGGCCAAAAGAAACTGAATGAGTAGACAAAACAACAGAAAACAGAGTGCAGTTTCTTCAGACAGAGAATAGAGCAAAGCATTGGTTCAGTTAACATAATACAGTACAGTTCAGTTTAGCAAACTTCAACAAAAAAGGAGTACGTCTCAACACTTCAATACAAAAAAGGAGTACGTCTCAATACTTCAATACAGATACAACTTCCTAAACTTACTAGAAGTTTTAGCACAACACAACATCAGAAAGTTGAACACAATACAGATTCTTTTGCAGGTCTGAACACAATCATCAGCGGCTTCTATTTCAAAAGCTTGTACTTCGGTAATCTTCCTTTGTGATGCCATCAAGTGACAAGTTTGTGGCAATTGAAGGTAATGATTGTGTTCTAGCACAATATCCGTGACTTCATAATTTTTTGCCACTCGATCCAATGTTATAGTCATCCGAGCTTTGCAATCCGTTCTTGTTTCAGCTCTAATACGCTTTGGCACATGATCCAATGTCATCCCTTTCTTTCGAATACCCTCGTTTGAACAAACAAATCTGCATTAAGTCACTTCACCATCACACTTGCTTACATTTTTGTTTCTCTTCCTCACATCAAACCCTGCACGACCCCCATATGCAACCCAAAACACCCAAGCTTCATCTGCATTTCTAGACCTCATACCAACTTGAGGTATTCCCTTACCAATTTCTCCCATTGCACAACACTTGCAAATGCACAACACTGACAGCACTCAAGTCTTGCCAAATTGCACAGCACCGCAAGCCCAATCAACAACAATTCTATCAAATAGGACAATACATATGATTTCGGCCTGGAGCTTGCTTAATGGACACTGCTCGAGGAGGGGTCGCAGGGGGGCGGAGGGAGCCGTCGGAGGGGTGGGGTGGAGTAGCCCGTAGTGGCGGAGGAGGAACCTGCCGGCGCCGTTTTCTTCAGCGGCAGCCGCCGGAGCTCGATCCACTCCCTTTCCAGCAGCGGGGCGGGCGAACGGCGGCGGCGGCGGGGCGGGCGAGATGCAGCTGGCCAATGGCGGCGGCGGCAATGCGGGCGAGATGCGGTGGTGGCTGGCTGGCGGCGGCGGGGTGGGCGAGATGCGGCGCGGCGGGGCGGGCGAGCGGCGGGGACGGCCTGCCCGCGCAGTTTTCTCCCAGCCCGCGCGCCGTTTCCCCTGTCCCGCTCGAGAATTTTCCCCTGTTTTTGTCGATTGGCTGTGAACTGCTGCTGGCCGCTGGATCAATTCCAACGGTGGATGGGAGGGAGCAAGGTACGCTGTGCCTTGGCCACAGCAAGGCACTGGATCTCGGTCCATGGCAGTGACATGTAGTGCTGTTGTGTTTAGGGGTGCAAGCGGCGTCCCGTGTATCCCCGAAACTAGCAAATTAGCTCTCTCTGGCCTTCACCCTCCCTCGCTTCCATTTTCCTCTTCCCCAACCTCGTAAGCTTCACCCTTCTCCCACCCCTCTGCCACCCGCGTCCGACTTTGCCGCCTCTCGACCTACAGCGTGACACCGTGCCTGACTCTGTCCACCGCATTCGGCGTAGCATCACTACTGGAATTTCTGAGTTTGCCGAGTATTGTAAAAACTCGTCGAAAGATGTTTTACACTTGGCATACTGTTTGCCGAGTATAGTTCTTGGCTAAGGGCAAAGACTTCTTCTAGCACTAAACATGGGACTCGGCAAAAAATAAGAGCAACTCCAACGGGCCGACTTAAACGGACGGCGCATTTGTCTATTTTTTATCCGTTTGGGTCGGCCGCCCGCCCGGCGTCCGCCCTGTTTTGCATTTGGGTCAGCCGTCCGCTCAACGCGCCGATCCATTTTCATGTCCGCACTCAATTTTTTAAAAAGGCACGCGACCATAGATCATGCCAGCGGCCATGTCTCATGCTGGCACCATGCCAGCGCCGGCATACATTGCCGGCTTAAAAAAAAAATCACCACACAGTTCACGCGGGCGCACTCGCCAACGGCCGACACACATGCCAGCACACAAAAAAGGGTAGGACTTGAGTTCGACCACACCATCGCGGCCCCGTGGTCATGCCAACACACAAGCCGGCATACAAAAAAGGAAGGCGCTCGGGCCCACGAGATCACTCATCGGTGAACTTGAGCATGTCGGCCTGCATCTTCTCGAACCACGGCCTCTTCCTTGGCGACACGGTGTTGAGATCCACCTTCATGATCTCCACCCGGTCATCATGTTCGCGAGAGCCACTTCTTTCGCCTTGGTCTTGGCGTTGGTGGCCTCGATCTCTAGCATATTGACTTGCTTCTCCGCCTCTAGCTCAAGCATCTTGGCTTGCTTCTCCGCGTCCATCTGAAGCCTCCTCCTTTGGATCTTCATGAAGGCGTCCATTTGCTCTTTTTTGAAACGCCGACGCTCCTTCTCCCTTGAGTCCTTCTTGTTCATCAAGCCCTCCACGCTTGCGATCAAGGCGTTCGATGTCGCATCCCGCTTGTCCTCCTTCTTGGAGTTGGTCTTCCCTCGCGGCCGTGGCGGCTTGCCATCCCCAACATCCTCCACGGCTTGCTTCCCCCCACGCAACTTGAGGCGGCATATTGCGCCTTGAACTTCTCCTCATATTTGATGACCCTAAAGCAATGGGAGAGGTTGAAGCACTTGCCATTGTGCTGGACCTTGAATGCCTCCAAAGCTTGAAATGCCTACAAATGTTTTCATGCAAGCATATTGGCAAATGGTATGCAAATGAACACGCAAGCATAAACTTGATGACACAAAAGAGGGCGGCTTGCTAGCATACCATGTCTTGCATGCCGATGTCGCTCACGGGGCGGGCCTTGACACTCTCAAGAGTGGCATAGAACTTGTTACACTCTTGTTGGATCACCCTCCATCGCTTCGAAATGGACACCCACTCGCGCGTGCTCACAATTTGGTAAGGCGGAAACTTCTTGCGCTCATGAAACTCCCGGTGGACACGAATCCAAAAAGTTGAATGCTTTTGTTCGGCGCCCGTCTTGGGATCTTGTCCAATGTCTCGCCAACACTCGTAAAGAAGCTTGTCCTCAGCCGTCGTGTATGCCTTCGTGCGCTTGCTCTTGCGCTTCGGCTTCGGACCGGCGGCTTGGTTGGCGAGCTCGTCCTCGAACAAAGGCTCCACTTCGATGTCGCACTCGTCCTCTTCTTCTTGCCCGTAGTTGTCCCGAAACTCGTGGTCAAGTGGGAAGCCGTCCAGGTCCAAGCCGACCTGATCACGCATGAAGGCCGCCTGATCGGGATCATAGCCAGCGGCCGACGTGAACGCCCCGCGACCGTCCTGGCTTTGTGTCTTGTCGGGATCGTAGCCAGCGGCCGGCGCACCACCCTCGAAGATGAGGTTCTGCATGTAGTCCTCGCCGCCACCGGCTTGCATTCCCTCGAACAGGTTGCGGGCGTCCGGGATCACACCGGCCGGCATCTGCCGCGCGCGTTTCCTCGCGCCTCTGGATGACGAGCCACCGGCCACCGGTGTGGCATTGAGGTCGATGGGTGCGGGCGCGGGCGTGGAAGGCGCCACCACGCTCACGTCGGGCGAGCACTCCCCGGAGAGGCGGGAGGCCTGCGGGTACACGTGGAAGCCGGGCATCGGGGTGCAAGCCTAAGCGTGACGACCCACAAGTATAGGGGATCTATTGTATTCCTTTCGATAAGTAAGAATGTCAAACCCAACGAGGAGCAGAAGGAAATGATAAGCGGTTTTCAGTAAGGTATTCTCTGCAAGCACTGAAATTATCGGTAACAGATAGTTTTGTGATAAGGTAATTTGTAACGGGTAACAAGTAATGAAAGTAAATAAGGTGCAACAAGATGGCCCAATCCTTTTTGTAGGAAAGGACAAGCCTGGACAAACTCTTATATAGAGAAAAGTGCTCCCGAGGACACATGAGAATTATCGTCAAGCTAGTTTTCATCACGCTCATATGATTCGCGTTCGTTACTTTGATAATTTGGTATGTGGGTGGACCGGTGCTTGGGTACTGCCCTTTCTTGGACAAGCATCCCACTTATGATTAACCCCTATTGCAAGCATCCGCAACTACAAAAGAAGTATTAAGGTAAACATAACCATAGCATGAAACATATGGATCCAAATCAGCCCCTTACGAAGCAACTCATAAACTAGGGCTTAAGCTTCTGTCACTCTAGCAACCCATCATCTACTTATTACTTCCCAATGCCTTCCTCTAGGCCCAAACAATGGTGAAGTGTCATGTAGTCGACGTTCACATAACACCACTAGAGGAGAGACAACATACATCTCATCAAAATATCGAACGAATACCAAATTCACATGACTACTTATAGCAAGACTTCTCCCATGTCCTCAGGAACAAATGTAACTACTCACAAATCATTTTCATGTTCATAATTAGAGGGGTATTAATATGCATAAAGGATCTGAACATATGATCTTCCGCCAAATAAACCAACTAGCATCAACTACAAGGAGTAATCAACACTACTAGCAACCCACAGGTACCAATCCGAGGTTTTGAGACAAAGATTGGATACAAGAGATGAACTAGGGTTTTAGAGGAGATGGTGCTGGTGAAGATGTTGATGGAGATTGACCCCCTCCCGATGAGAGGATCGTTGGTGATGACGATGGCGATGATTTCCCCCTCCCGAAGGGATGTTTCCCCGGCAGAACAGCTCCGCCGGAGCCCTAGATTGGTTCCGCCAAGGTTCCGCCTCGTGGCGGCGGTGTTTCTTCCCGAAAGCTTGCTTATGATTGTTTCCAGGGTAAAAGACTTCATATAGCAGAAGATGGGCACCGGAGGCCTGCCAGGGGGCCCACGAGGCAGGGGCGCGCCCCCACCCTCGTGGCCAGGGTGTGGGCCCCCTCTGGTTGATTCTTTCTCCAGTATTTTTTATATATTCCAAAACGTGCCTCCGTGAAGTTTCAGGACTTTTGGAGTTGTGCAGAATAGGTCTCTAATATTTGCTCCTTTTCCAGCCTAGAATTCTAGCTGCCGGCATTCTCCCTCTTCATGTAAACCTTGTAAAATAAGAGAGAAAAGGCAGAACGGCATAAGTATTGTGACATAACGTGTAATAACAGCCCATAATGCAATAAATATCGTATAAAAGCATGATGCAAAATGGACGTATCAACTTCCCCAAGCTTAGACCTCGCTTGTCCTCAAGCGGAAGCCGATATCAGAAAAATATGTCCACATGTTTAGAGATATAGGTGTTGATAAAATACAATACGGACATGAGGGCATCACGATCATTCTTATAACATCAACATATATATTGTCATATGATTTCTTATGCTCAAGTAATAATCCATTCACAATGTAAAGTATAAATCAGAAACTTCATTGAGAACCAACAAACTATAATCTCAGTCATTGAAGCAATTGCAATTTATCATAACATCAGAAAGAGTCAATATAAGAGCTTTTCAGCAAGTCCACATACTGAACTATCATTTAGTATTTCACAATTGCTAACACTCACGCAATACTTTATGGGTATGGAGTTTTAATCGGACACAGAGAAAGATAGGGGCTTATAGTGTTGCCTCCCAACCTTTTACCTCAAGGGTAATGTCAACAATAATAATTCATGCTAACTTACATCCAATTTGATATATATATCAGGATCTTCCCAACACAATGTGCTTGCCAAAGGATAAAATATAAAAAGGAAAGGTGAAGATCACCATGACTCTTGTATAAGGTATGAGACAAGAATAAAAGATAGGCCCTTCGCAGAGGGAAGCAGAGGTTGTCATGTGCTTTGTGGTTGGATGCACGAAATCTTAATTCAAAAGAACGTCACTTTATATTGCCACTTGTGATATGGACCTTTATTATGCAGTCCGTCGCTTTTATTGCTTCCATATCACAAGATCGTATAAATCTTATTTTCTCCACACTAATAAATCATACATATCTAGAAAGCAATTTTTATTGCATACAACAATGACAACTTACTTGAAGGATCTTACTCAATCCATAGGTAGGTATGGTGGACTCTCATGGCAAAACCGGGTTTAAGGATATTCGGAAGCACAAGTAGTATCTCTACTTGGTGCAAAGAATTTGGCTAGCATGAGGGGGAAAGGCAAGCTCAACATGTTGGATGGTCCATGACAATATACTTTATTTCGGATATAAGAAAACATAACCCATTAAGTTGTCTTCCTTGTCCAACATCAACTCTTTAGCATGTCATATTTTGATGAGTGCTCACAATCATAAAAGATGTCCAAGATAGTATATTTATATGTGAAAACCTCTCTTTCTTTATTACTTCCTATTAATTGCAACGATGACCAAAACTATGTTTGTCAGCTCTCAACAACTTTTATTCATCATACTCTTTATATGTGAAGTCATTACTCTCCATAAGATCAATATGATCTCTTTATTTCTTTTTGTTCTTTCTTTTTCTTTACTTCCCTCACAATCATAGCAAGATAATCAAGCCCTCGACTCAACACTAATCTTTATTATACATAGCTCACGAACTCGATTACATAGAAGGATCATAAGGCAAAACTCAAAACTAAATCATACTAAAACTTTATTCAACTAGATCAAGATATTACTAAAAGCATCGAACTAAGAAAAACAGTAAAGATAGGAGTGTGATGGTGATACGATACCGGTGCATCTCCCCCAAGCTTGGCAGTTGCCGAGGGGAGTGCCCATACCCATGTGATTATTGCTCTTTCTTTAGAGGTGGTGATGTGATATTCTTGGCGATGATACCCCTCAGGATACGATTCTCTTCCTCGAGCTTATTGACTTGTTGCTTGAGGTCCATTATTTCCTTATGGAGCTTACCCATGACGGTTAAAGCTCCTTTCACCCATGGATGTTGCATAGCTGCGGGAGAACAAGTAACACTCTTTTTCATATTTTCATAAGAGAGAAATTTGACATTGGAAGGGAGACCGAGTTTGGGATAGCTGAGCTCTGTAGTTCCCCCATCGTGAATCCGGCTCAGAAACGAGAAGTAACTTCTTGATCCTCCTCCATGGCATCCATCCTTTTCAAGTCGGCCTCCATCTCTTCCTCTGTTGATGGCCCAAAGTGGTCAGCATCACTGTTTGCTCTTGGTCCCGGTGTCGGATTAGACACCCGACTCTCCCCGACTGACTCTTGAGAAGACATCTTGCTCTAATCTGCGGCAGAAACAGCTCGAAACAAAAACATAGGATATTTGCGTGGTACGGTGGTCAAAACCTTCAGGAGACTATATAATGAATTTTACCGACCAAAAGAAGTATCATGCAAGAAAACGGAGTCCGGAGAGCACACGAGGTGCCCACGAGGCAAGGGGGCGCGCCCTCCACCCTCGTGGATGCCTCGTGTCCTTCCCGAACTACTTCTTATTTTTCTATTTTCTTAAATATTCCAAAACGGAGAAAAATTACCATTAGAACTGTTTTGGAGTCGGTTTACTTACCGTACTACATACCTATTCCTTTTCGGAGTCTGAAACATTCTAGAAAGTGTCCCTTATGTATTCCTTCGGGGTTAGGTTTCAATAACATTAGTTTCAACATTTATAGGATTAGCTGAGTTATAATGTTTGATTCTTTGACCGTTCACCACCTTTGGATTTGTGCCTTCGAAGTTGTTGATTTTTATGGCACCGGAACGATAGACCTCCTAGATAACGTAAGGACCTTCCCATTTAGAGAGAAGTTTTCCTGCAAAAAATCTTAAACGAGAGTTGAATAGCAACACATAATCACCTACATTAAACTCACGCTTTTGTATCCTTTTGTCATGCCATCTTTTAACTTTTTCTTTAAACAGTTTGGCATTCTCATAGGCCTAGGTTCTCCATTCATCAAGTGAGCTAATGTCAAATAGTCTCTTCTCACCGAAAAGTTTGAAATCATAATTGAGCTCTTTAATGACCCAATATGCCTTATGTTCTAGTTCGAGAGGCAAGTGACATGCTTTTCCATATACCATTTTATACGGAGACATACCCATAGGATTTTTATATGCAGTTGTATAGGCCCATAATGCATCGTCAAGTTTCTTGGACCAATTCTTTCTAGATCTATTCACAGTCTTTTTCAGAATTAATTTGATCTCTCTATTACTCAATTCTACTTGACCACTAGACTGCGGGTGACATGGAGATGCAATTATATGATTAACATCATACTTAGCAAGCATTTTACGAAAAGCACCATGAATAAAATGTGAACCACCGTCAGTCATTAAGTATCCAGGGACTCCAAACCTCAGAAAAATAACTTCTTTAAGCATCTTAATAGAGGTGTTATGATCAGCGCTACTAGTTGGAATAGCTTCTACCCACTTAGTAACGTAATCAACAGCAACTAAAATATGTGTATACCCATTAGAGGAAGGAAACGGTCCCATATAATCAAAGCCCCAAACATCAAAGGGTTCAATAACAAGTGAATAGTTCATAGGCATTTCTTGACGTCTACTAATATTACCAATTCTTTGACATTCATCACAAGACAAGACAAACTTACGTGCATCTTTGAAGAGAGTAGGCCAATAAAAACCGGATTGCAATACCTTATGTGCAGTTCTATCTCCAGCGTGGTGTCCTCCATAAGCCTCGGAGTGACACTTGCGTAGGATCTATTCCTATTCATGCTCAGGTACACAACGTATAATGACACCATCTACTCCTTCTTTATAAAGGTGTGGGTCATCCCAGAAGTAATGTCTTAAATCATAGAAAAACTTTTTCTTTTGCTGGTATGTGAAACTAGGTGGTATAAATTTAGCAACAATGTAATTAGCATAATCAGCATACCATGGAGCAGTACGAGAAGCATCTATGACAGCTAATTGTTCATCAGGGAAGCTATCATCAATAGGTAGTGGGTCATCAAGAACATTCTCTAACCTAGACAAGTTGTCTGCAACAGGGTTCTCAGCTCCCTTTCTATCAATAATATGCAAATTAAATTCTTGTAGCAAGAGAACCCATCTAATAAGTCTAGGTTTAGTATCTTTCTTTTCCATAAGGTATTTAATAGCAGCATGGTCTGTGTGAACAGTTACTTTAGAATCAACAATATAAGGTCTGAACTTATCACAAGCAAATACAACTGCTAAAAATTCTTTTTCAGTGGTAGCATAATTTCTCTGGGCACTGTCTAGAGTTTTACTAGCATATTGGATAACATTTAATTTCTTATCAACTCTTTGTCCTAGAACAACACCTACAACATAATCACTAGCATCACACATAATTTCAAAGGGTAAATTCCAATCAGGTGGCTGAACAATAGGTGCAGAAATCAAAGCTTTCTTAAGTATTTCAAATGCTTCTACACAATCATCATCAAAGACAAAAGGAATATCTTTTTGTAAGAGATTAGTCAAAGGCCTAGAAATTTTTGAGAAGTCTTTAATGAACCTCCTATAAAAACTGGCATGACCAAGGAAACTTCTTATACCTTTAATGTCCTTAGGACACGACATCTTTTCAATAGCGTCAACTTTAGCTTTATCAACTTCAATACCTCTTTCAGAAATTTTATGCCCCAAGACAGTACCTTTATTAACCGTAAAGTGTCAATTTTCCCAATTCAAGATAATATTAGTATCTTCATATCTCTGCAAAACTCGATCAAGGTTGCTCAAGCAATCATCAAAAGAAGTTCCGTAAACGGAGAATCATCCATGAAAACCTCAACAATCTTTTCACAAAAATCAGAGAATATAGCCATCATGCATCTTTGAAAGGTAGCAGGTGCATTACATAAACCAAAAGGCATATGTCTATAAGCAAAGGTACCGAAAGAGCAAGTAAAGGTGGTCTTTTCTTGATCCTATTTTGACACAGGTATTTGAGAGAAACCAGAATAACCATCTAGAAAGCAAAAATGTGTATGTTTGGATAATCTTTCTAGCATTTGAGGTAAAGGGTAATGATATTTCTTAGTAGCTTTATTTAATTTGCGGAAATCAACTACCATTCTATAACCTGTAATAATTCTTTGTGGGATCAATTCATCTTTATCATTAGGAACAACAGTAATACCTCCCTTCTTAGGGACACAATGGACAGGACTTACCCACTGACTATCAGCAACGGGATAGATTATACCTGCCTCCAAAAGCTTTAGGATTTAACCGTCGTTGGTGATCAACAACTGGTTTAGCATCTTTCTCCATTTTTATTTTGTGTTGGCATAGAGTGGGAATAATGCCATTAAGATCATCCAGAGTATATCCAATAGCAGCATGGTGCTTCTTCAGAGTTTTCAATAATTTCTCTTCTTCATTCTCTGAAAGGTTAGCACTAATAATAACAGGATATATCTTTTTCTCATCAAGATAAGCATATTTAAGAGTATCAGGTAATGGTTTAAGGTCAAACATTGGATCACCCTTAGGTGGAGGAGGATCCCCTAGGATTTCAACAGGCAACTTGTGTTTCAAAATAGGTCCCTGTTTAAAGAATACTTCATCTATTTCCCTTCTTTCATTCATAAACATATCATTTTCATGGTCGAGCAAATATTGTTCTAAAGGATCATTAGGAGGCACGACAATAGAGGCAAGACCAATAATTTCATCTTTACTTTATCATGTGGTTGTCTATGAAATTTAGCAAAATTAAACTCATGAGACATATCCCCCAAACCAATAGTAACAACATCCTTTTTGCAGTCTATCCTAGCATTACCAGTATTCAAGAAGGGTCTACCAAATATGATGGGACAAAATCTTTCTTGTGGGGAACCAAGAACAAGAAAATCAACAGGATATTTAACTTTCCTACACAAGACTTCAACATCTCTAATGATCCCAACTGGTGAAATAGTATCTCTATTGGCAAGCTTAATTGTAACATCAATTTCCTCTATCTCAGTAGGTGCAATATCATGCATAATTTCTTTGGACAAGGAATGAGGTATTGCACTTGCACTAGCACCCATATCACATAAGCCATGATAGCAATGATCTCCTATTTTAACAGAAATAACAGGCATGCCTACAACAGGTCTATGTTTATTTTTAGTATCAGGTCTAGCAATTCTAGCAGCTTCATCACAGAAGTAAATAACATGCCCATCAATATTATCAGCCAAGAGATCTTTAACCATAGCAATACTAGGTTCAACTTTAATTTGCTCAGGGGGTGTAGGTGTTCTAGTGTTACTCTTATGAACCACAGTTGAAGCTTTAGTATGATCCTTTATTCTAACAGGGAAAGGTGGTTTCTCAATATAAGCAGTAGGAACAATATGATCAACATTATAAGTGATAGTCTTTTCTTCAGCTTTAGTAGGTGCAACTACTTTTACTTCAATGGGAGGATTATATTTAAACCACTTCTCCTTAGGGAGGTCAACATGAGTAGCAAAGGATTCACAGAAAGAAGCTACTATCTCAGAGTCAAGTCCATATTTAGTGCTAAATTCACGGAAAACATCGGTATCCATAGAAGATTTAACACAATCAAACTTAGGTGTTATACCTGACTCCTTACCTTCATCGAGATCCCAATCTTCAGAGTAGCGTTTAATTCTTTCCAATAAATCCCATTTGAATTCAATAGTATTCATCATAAAAGAGCCAGTACAAGAAGTATCGAGCATGGAGCGATTATTGAGAGAAAGCCGAGCATAAATTTTTTGAATAATAATTTCTCTTGAGAGCTCATGATTGGGGCATGAATATAACATTGACTTAAGCCTCCCCCAAGCTTGAGCGATGCTTTCTCCTTCGCGAGGCCAAAAATTATATATACAATTACGATCACGATGAACAAGATGCATATGATAAAACTTCTGATGAAATTCCAATTTCAATCGGTTGTAGTTCCATGATCCCATATCATCACATAGCCTAAACCATGTCAATACCCTTCCCTTCAAGGATAAAGGGAAGACCTTCTTCTTGATAACATCCCCGGGCATACATGCAAGCTTAAATAATCAACAAACTTCATCCACATAGATTAGGTGTAAATCGGGATGTAATGTTCCATCTCCTGTAAAAGGATTAGCTAGCAGTTTCTCTATCATACCCGAAGGAATTTCAAAGTAAACATTTTCAGTAGGTTCAGTAGGTTGAGGAGCAACTCTTTTCTCTAATGGTCGGGGTGAAGATACCCCGAACAAGCCCTTCAAAGGATTATATTCCATAGTAACAAGTTACATTAAATTTCAGCACACTATATAAATTTTTCCTTACCAAATTCCACCTACCAAAGGCGCTTCACTCCCCGGCAACGGCGCCAGAAAAGAGTCTTGATGACCCACAAGTATAGGGTATCTATCGTAGTCCTTCCGATAAGTAAGAGTGTCGAACCCAACGAGGAGCAGAAGGAAATGATAAGCGGTTTTCAGTAAGGTATTCTCTGCAAGCACTGAAATTATCGGTAACAGATAGTTTTGTGATAAGGTAATTTGTAACGGGTAACAAGTAATGAAAGTAAATAAGGTGCAGCAAGATGGCCCAATCCTTTTTGTAGCAAAGGACAAGCCTGGACAAACTCTTATATAGAGAAAAGCGCTCCCAAGGACACATGGGAATTATCGTCAAGCTAGTTTTCATCACGCTCATATGATTCGCGTTCGTTACTTTGATAATTTGGTATGTGGGTGGACCGGTGCTTGGGTACTTCCCTTTCTTGGACAAGCATCCCACTTATGATTAACCCCTATTGCAAGCATCCGCAACTACAAAAGAAGTATTAAGGTAAACCTAACCATAGCATGAAACATATGGATCCAAATCAGCCCCTTACGAAGCAACTCATAAACTAGGGCTTAAGCTTCTGTCACTCTAGCAACCCATCATCTACTTATTACTTCCCAATGCCTTCCTCTAGGCCCAAACAATGGTGAAGTGTCATGTAGTCGACGTTCACATAACACCACTAGAGGAGAGACAACATACTGTAACACCCCCAATGTCATGCTACAGTAACCCACTGTGATTAAAGCTGATCGTTTTGCTAAATAGTGCTTGATAAACTTTGATTCAAATATCATTTGAAATTCCACTTTCAAATCAAATTGAATTTGCAAGTGAAATTTGGAGTTGCACAAAATTTCCTGTAAAATAGTTCATCTTTTACCCAAAGTTCCATAACATTTATTTGTTAAGGAAAACAAGATCACCTCCAAGCCAAGATGGACTATAGCAATTTAAAACAGTGTCAAATCAGCAAATTAATTGCTTTTCCATTTATGCAAAATTCAAACAGCTTCAATTAGATTCCAAACTTTTTGTGGCAGTGCACAATATTTCGTTGAATTTGGTTTGGTCAGTGGCATATTTTTGCAAAGTCATTTGTGGCAAAAAAATGAAAAAAACTACTGGAAGAAAAATTGAAAAGGAAAAGACAAAAGGCTAAGTGCATACTTTGCACTTGAGCCCACTGACCATAGTGCGGCCCAGCCCAATCTGGGCCTTCTCCCACCTCGCTGCAGGAGGCAGAGAGATCCGTGGCGCACATCCCGTGCGCCATGGCCGTGGATGCCCTCCACGTCGCTCACCCAAGCCTATAAACACGTCTCTGAGAAACCCTAGATCACCCTCGCCCTTTCCCCCCTTGATCCCCCTTCGCCCCTCCTCTTTGGTCTAATTCGAGCCTGCGAGCTCGCGCAATCACCGCTGCCCCGCCCTCGTTGACGCGTCCACTGCCCCCCTCGGTGTGCGGGGGCGCGTCCTGGAGGTTCGTCATGTTCGTCCGCGTCCGTTCAGTTCATCGGAGCAAGGCGGGAAGCTGCGGGGACAGCGTCGTCGACTTCTTCTTCCTCCACCCGTCGTCCGCCTCGTCATCGCCGACCAAGCACTCGAGCTGGGACGGCCCCGCAGCGCTGCATCGCCTTCGTCCACCTCGGTCGTCGCCGACCACCGTCGTCCCAGCCTCCCCTGCAGCTACTAAGCCCCTCGCCAGCCTCCTTGAGCCGCTCGGTGAGCTCCATTCGCCCTCCCCCTTCTCTCTGCCATCGCGCACACCTGCTAGGTAGTTTCCCCGCCATGGCCGAGCGCGACGCCGCTCGAGCCCGTCGACGTCCGCGCTCCGGTGACCCTCGGGTCACGTGCGTGCCTCCGCCGACTGCCGCTACTTGCTGCTGCGCTGCTCCTACAGCCGCTGCTAGCTGCGCCGCAGATCGCTGCTCATGAAGCTCTTTGTCATTGTTGATCACATCATTAAAGTTGATGCTGCTGCGTACTTGTTCCAGCCGCCCGTGTAGCACCCCCGCCTTGCATCCCTTCGCCCGCTTCGCCGCCGCCCTGCGTGCCGTCCACCATCGTTGCCGCGCCCATGGCCATGCCCGACGCCGCCGCAGCGGCAGCGCTACCGCTCTTGGCACAACCGCTGCTTGCTCGCCGCCGACGCATGTTGCAACCACCGCGACCGCCGGCGCTTCCCCATGCGCTGCCGCCGCCCGCCGCCTAGCCTCGCCTCACCCGCGCCCACGCATCCCCGCACCAGCCTCATCCGCTCCAGCGCTTACCGTCACCGCCGCTGGTCGCGCGCCTCCGCCCGTCGCGACCATCGCTCCTTCGCGCGCCTTCGCCCACTGTTGCGCCGCACCCTGCGCCTCCACCGTGCCGTCGAATCGCCGCTTGCCCCGTGACGCAGCTGGCCGCCGTCGGTGCCGACCCTCCCGTCCTGGCCGCCAGCGCCTCCTGTGCGCAGGCACAGCCGTGGCCACGGTCAGGCGCGTTGTGTGTGTTGTGTGTATGTGTGTGGGCTCGGCCCCATTTTAGTCTATATTAGGTTAATTTAACTAGTTAGTTAGTCCGATGTGCTACTGACATGTGGCCCTTGTTGGTAATTAAAATGTTAACTTTAAAATTAAAAATAGCTAAGCCAATGACAGGATGGGCCCACTATTACTGTTCGCTTTGACCATTCAAAGCTGACTGGCAGTTGACCAAGTCAACCGGCCCCACCTGCCATATGCTGGCTGGGTACACTTCTGGGTGTACCTAGCCTTTTGTTATTTAATTTTTTTAATAACTTAAATCCAGGAAATTGGAAAATCATTTAAAACTTTGAAAATTAATATAAAATAATCCATAGCTCGGACGAAAATGTTTTCTACATGAAAGTTGCTCAGAACGACGAGACGAATCCTAATACGCGGTCCGTTCATTCGCCACACATCCCTAGCATAGCGAACATGCAACCTTTCCCCTCCGTTTCATTTGTCCGAAAATGCCAAACTTCGGGAAAGCATTCCCGCATGTTTTCCCCCTTCACATATATCGTGTAGCCATACTTAGGTCACACCCAGCACGTTATGCTTTGTGATGCTATGTTTGCTTTATATTTACTGTTTCTTCCCCCTCTTCTCTCCGGTAGACCCTGAGACCGATGCTGCCCCTGTGATCGACTAGGTCGACGACTACCCCTCCTTGCCAGAGCAACCAGGCAAGCCCCCCTTTTATCATCCCGATATCGCCCATTCCATTCTATCTTGCTTGCATTAGGTTTTGCTACTGTTATTGTTTGCTCCTATTCTGATGCATAGCCTGCTTTTGTAACCTGCTCATTGTACCTTACCTGCTGTTGGGGAACATAGTAATTTCAAAAAAAAAAATCCTACGCACACGCAAGATCATGGTGATGCATAACAACGAGAGGGGAGAGTGTTGTCCACATACCCTCGTAGACCGAAAGCGGAAGCGTTAGCACAACGCGGTTGATGTAGTCGTACGTCTTCACGATCCGACCGATCAAGTACTGAACGCACGACACCTCTGAGTTCAGCACACGTTCAGCCCGATGACGTCCCTCAAACTCTGATCCAGCCGAGTGTTGAGGGAGAGTTTTGTCAAGACGACGGCATGGTGACGATGATGATGTTCTCATCGACGCAGGCTTCGCCTAAGCACCGCTATGATATTATCGAGGTGGATTATGGTGGAGGGGGGGCGCCGACACGGCTAAAAGATCAATGATCAATTGTTGTATCTCTAGGGTGCCCCCGCCTCGTATATAAAGGAGCAAGGGGGAGAGGCGGCCGGGAGGGGCGCGCCAGAGGAGTCTGAGTAGGACTCCTCCCTTTTCCTTGTTGGATTAGGAGAGGAGAGGGAAGGAGAGAGAAGGGGAAATGAAAGGGGGGGCGCCGCCCCCCTCCTTGTCTAATTCGGACTTGGGGGGGAGGGGCGCGCGGCTGCCCCTTGGCCACCTCTCCTCTTCCACCAATTGGGCCCATGAGGCCCAATAACCTCTAGGGGGTTCCGGTAACCCTCCGGTACTCCGATATATATCCGATAACCGCCGGAACAATAACGGTGTCCGAATATAGTCGTCCAATATATCAATCTTCATGTCTCGACCATTTTGAGGCTCCTCGTCATGTCCGTGATCACATCCGGGACTCCAAACTACCTTCGGTACATCAAAACATATAAACTCATAATATAACTGTCATCGAAACTTTAAGCGTGCGGACCCTACGGGTTTGAGAACTATGTAGATATGACCGAGACACGTCTCCAGCCAATAACCAATAGCGGAACCTGGATGCTCATATTGGCTCCCACATATTCTACGAAGGTCTTTATCGGTCAAACCGCATAACAACATACGTTGTCCCCTTTGTCATCGGTATGTTACTTGCCCGAGATTCGATCGTCGGTATCTCAATACCTAGTTCAATCTCGTTACCGGAAAGTCTCTTTACTCGTTCTGTAATACATCATCCCACAACTAACTCATTAGCTGCAATGCTTGCAAGGCTTAAGTGATGTGCATTACCGAGTGGGCCCAGAGATACCTCTCCGACAATCGGAGTGACAAATCCTAATCTCGAAATACGCCAACCCAACAAGTACCTTTGGAGACACCTGTAGAGCACCTTTATAATCACCCGATTGCGTTGTGACGTTTGGTAGCACACAAAGTGTTCCTCCGTAAACGGAGTTGCATAATCTCATAGTCATAGGAACATGTATAAGTCATGAAGAAAGCAATAGCGAATACTAAACGATCGTGTGCTAAGCTAACGGAATGGGTCAAGTCAATCACATCATTCTCCTAATGATGTGATCCCGTTAATCAAATGACAACTCATGTCTATGGCTAGGAAACATAACCATCTTTGATCAACGAGCTAGTCAAGTAGAGGCATAGTAGTGACACTCTGTTTGTCTATGTATTCACACAAGTATTATGTTTCCGGTTAATACAATTCTAGCTTGAATAATAAACATTTATCATGATATAAGGAAATAAATAATAACTTTATTATTGCCTCTAGGGCATATTTCCTTCAGTCTCCCACTTGCACTAGAGTTAATAATCTATATTACACAGTAATGATTCTAACACCCATGGAGCCTTGGTGCTGATCATGTTTTGCTCGTGGAAGAGGCTTAGTCAACGGGTCTGCAACATTCAGATCCGTATGTATCTTGCAAATTTCTATGTCTCCCACCTGGACTAAATCCCGGATGGAATTGAAGCATCTCTTGATGTGCTTGGTTCTCTTGTGAAATATGGATTCCTTCACCAAGGCAATTGCACCAGTATTGTCACAAAAGATTCTCATTGGACCCGATGCACTAGGTATGACACCTAGATCGGATATGAACTCCTTCATCCAGACTCCTTCATTGCTGCTTTCGAAGCAGCTATGTACTCCGCTTCACATGTAGATCCCGCCATGACGCTTTGTTTGGAACTGCACCAACTGACAGCTCCACCGTTCAATGTAAACACGTATCCGGTTTGCGATTTAGAATCGTCCGGATCAGTGTCAAAGCTTGCATCAACGTAACCATTTACGATGAGCTCTTTGTCACCTCCATAAACGAGAAACATATCCTTAGTCCTTTTCGGTATTTCAGGATGTTCTTGACCGCTGTCCAAATGATCCACTCTGGATTACTTTGGTACCTCCTGCTAGACTTATAGCAAGGCACACATCAGGTATGGTACACAACATTGCATACATGATAGAGCCTATGGCTGAAGCATAGGGAACATCTTTCATCTTCTCTCTATCTTCTGCAGTGGTCGGGCATTGAGTCTTACTCAACTTCACACCTTGTAACACAGACAAGAACCCTTTCTTTGCTTGATCCATTTTGAACTTCTTCAAAACTTTGTCAAGGTATGTGCTTTGTGAAAGTCCAATTAAGCGTCTTTATCTATCTCTATAGATCTTGATGCTCAATATATAAGCAGCTTCACCGAGGTCTTTCATTGAAAAACTCTTGTTCAAGTATCCCTCTATGCTATCCAGAAATTCTATATCATTTCCAATCAGCAATATGTCATCCACATATAATATCAGAAATGCTACATAGCTCCCACTCACTTTCTTGTAAATACAGGTTTCTCCAAAAGTCAGTATAAAACCAAATGCTTTGATCACACTATCAAAGCGTTTATTCCAACTCCGAGAGGCTTGCACCAGTCCATAAATGGATCGCTGGAGCTTGCACACTTTGTTAGCTCCCTTTGGATCGATAAAACCTTCCGGTTGCATCATATACAACTCTTCTTCTAGAAATCCATTTAGGAATGCAGTTTTTACATCCATTTGCCAAATTTCATAATCATAAAATGCGGCAATTGCAAACATGATTCGGACAGACTTAAGCATCGCTAAGGGTGAGAAGGTCTCATCGTAGTCAATCCCTTGAACTTGTCGAAAACCTTTTGCAACAAGTCGAGCTTTCTAGACAGTAACATTACCGTCAGCGTCAGTCTTCTTCTTGAAGATCCATTTATGCTCAATGGCTTGCCGATCATCGGGCAAGTCAACCAAAGTCCATACTTTGTTCTCATACATGGATCCCATCTCAGATTTCATGGCCTCAAGCCATTTTGCGGAATCTGGGCTCACCATCGCTTCTTCATAGTTCATAGGTTCGTCATGGTCTAGTAACATAAATTTCAGAACAGGATAACCGACTCTGGTGCGGATCTTACTCTGGTTGACCTACGAGGTTCAGTAACAACTTGATCTGAAGTTTCATGATCATCATCATTAACTTCCTCACTAATTGGTGTAGGTGTCGCAGAAACCGGTTTCTGTGATGAACTACTTTCCAATAAGGGAGCAGGTACAGTTACCTCATCAAGTTCTACTTTCCTCCCACTCACTTCTTTCGAGAGAAACTCCTTCTCTAGAAAGATTCCAAATTTAGCAACAGAAGTCTTGCCTTCGGATCTGTGATTGAAGGTGTACCCAACTGTCTCTTTTGGGTATCCTATGAAGACACATTTTTCCGATTTGGGTTCGAGCTTATCAGGTTGAAGCTTTTTCACATAAGCATCGCAGATCCAAACTTTAAGAAACAACAACTTTGGTTTCTTGCCAAACCACTGTTCATAAGGCGTCGTCTCAACGGATTTCGATGGTGTCCTATTTAACGTGAATGCAACCGTCTCTAAAGCATAACCCCAAAACGATAGCGGTAAATCAGTAAGAGACATCATAGATCGCACCATATCAAGTAAAGTATGTTTACGACGTTCGGACACACCATTACGCTGTGGTGTTCCGGGTGGCGTGAGTTGCAAAACTATTCCACATTGTTTCAAATGAAGACAAAAATCATAAGTCAAATATTCTCCTCCACGATCAGATCGTAGAAACTTTATTTTCTTGTTACGATGATTTTCAACTTCACTCTGAAATTCTTTGAACTTTTCAAATGTTTCAGACTTATGTTTCATTAAGTAGATATACCCATATCTGCTCAAATCATCTGTGAAGGTGAGAAAATAACAATATCCGCCACTGTAAGTGCATCTAGTGCCCCTTAGTGATTTTGGTGTATTGAAGACTTATAGGTTAAGGGACTAATGTGTTTATGAGTGTACACAGGTCTATAAGACTATGAGGAGTTTGATATTTACAGAGAAAGTCGACCCCTAAAAACGAACTTCTTCGACTGAAGACTTTGGTATTCTGAAGACTTTCTGAAGACTTTGAAAGTGAAGAAATTGGTGTGACCTTGAAGACTTGGTATTCATTTGAGGAACATGAAGCGTGAAGACTTTTGTTTTCGTAGTTTCGTTTTCTCTTTCTTGAGTCATAGGAAACACCGTACTGTTAAAGGGGGTCGAGGAAATACTAAGGAAAATTTTCCATGTGATGCTCAACTCAAAATCCTACACCTACCAATCCCTTTGAGTGAAGCCATTGGAAATCTCATACAGTTTAGTCAATTTCTTCAAGGATGAGACGAAGTTCTTCCAGTCGTCACGAGAATTTGTTCGACCGAGGAGTTAGGAATTCGCCAGTCGGATTGCCTACACAATGAGGAACATGATAGCCCCGAGGAATTTGAGAGTCAAATTTCCGACCGTTCTTGTCTTGTCTTGCTGCGCCACCTGTCCCAAAATATCTTATCTACCTAACGGTCATATCGGTGAAGGGCATTTATGTCTTATCATGTCGCTGCTCCCTAGGCTATAAATAGCCGCCCCTACAACCACTAGCTGGTTGGCTGCTCGAGAGAACTTGACACTTGTCATTTGAGAGCAACCCATCCTCCGAGGACTTTGAGCGAAAATCATCAGTGAGGAAAACCCAAACCCAAACACCTACAAACACAAAGTGGTGAGCATCATCAAGAGATTGATCATGCGTGGATCCGACGCTTGTTACCTTTGAAGACTGTGCTTCTTCCAGACGGTTAGGCATCATGGTCTAGAGCATCCAAGAGGAATTGTGGATCACCGAGTGATCGAGTCTGTGAAGGTTTGGAAGTCGCTCAAGACTTACCACGAGTGATTGGGACGAGGTCTGTGACCTTAGTTCAAGGAGAATACGGTGAGGACTTGGTGTCCTGAGCTGCGTGCTTTCGCCGCCCGGGTGTCCGGACTGTGTGTCCTCGAGTTTAAATACTCAGCCGCCCAACCAGACGTACAACTAAGACAGCAGTTGGAACTGGTCTACCAAATCATTGTCTTCACCAACCTTACTGGTTCTATTTCCTCAACTCTTTCATTTCCTCATTACTGTGTTGAGTGATTGTTCATATCGTGTTTGAAGACTTTGACCGAGACTTTCTCAATTTCCTCAGTTCAATTTCTTCAGTCTGTTTGTCTTCATCTTGTGTTATCCTGTGATTACGCTTTCATACTCTGTGATTGTCTTCATTTCATCATGATGACCATGCCTCGTATTCTGTTATGCTTACTCGAGTACTTATTCCGCTGCAAGTAGTTCTTCGCTAAGGAATTTCTCACCGCAAATTCCTCGGTGAAGAATTCATAAAATCGCCTATTCACCCCCTCTAGTCGATATAACGCACTTTCAATTGGTATTAGAGCGAGGTACTCCCTTGTTCTGTGTTATTTTGGTTTAACCACCTGGAGTTTAGTTATGTCGACCACAGGTATGAAGAAAGTGACATGCCCTATCTTTGACGGTCATGATTATCCCAAGTGGAAGGCCATGATGAGGAAGCGCCTCATGACAATGAACAGCGAGCTGTGGACCGTCACTGAGATTGGTCTTACCGATCTATGCAAGAAGGCGGGCGCTGATGACATTCGCAAGTACACTCGACTTGACATCATGGCGAAGGAAATCATCTGTTCCTGCCTATCCAGAGATGAATTCAGGCGCATTATGCAGCTTTGCAATGCAAAGCTTATCTGGGACCGAATCTCTGAAGTCTATGAAGGTCATCGAACTCGTCATGATCCCTGGTTTGAGGATTTCAAACAATCACTCAAAACGATGACTTTCGAACCAGAATCATCATCTTCTGCACCATGTCTCATGGCAAAAGGTGCTCAGGTAACCGAATGTTCTGCATCTGAGTCTAGTGATGATGAATCTGATGATGATTTTGAACCTAGCTATACCAAGCTTGTTTGTATTGCCACCAAACAACAACATGCCTTGGAAAAGGTTCAAAACATGTTAGGTAAAAGTGATGATATGTTGAGTGAAGAAATGGATCGCACTAAAGCCCTGACTGAAAATATTCAGAGACTTCAGTCTAGGTTTGACAGCCTTCAAGGTCATCATAACACTCTCTTGTCTGATCATGAGAAGCTTTCTTATGAATTTCTTCAAAGAAAGCAAGATCTTGAGAAGCTAAGAGTGAGTTATGAAGATCTTCAGAAGGAGCGCGATTCACTACTTGCTCAACAAATCAGCGCTTCTCAGGAAGAATTTGTTCCTCCATGCTTAAAGTGCATTGAACGTGAATCTGCTAATTCTTCACCTGAATGTTCAAATGCTTCAACTGTTACAAATTCTTCACCTGCCTCTGCTATCACTAATTCCTCATCTGAGGACATTGCTAGTATCACTGACAATGCAGGGATGAAGGAATTGTACATGGCAAGCATGTACAAAAGCCTCAAAGGGCATCAGACTCTTTGTGATGTGCTTAAAAAGCAGATCCTCAACAGGAACCCTAGGAAAGAGGGTATTGCATTTGAGAGGAAACTCAATGCTGATGGAACATATTGGAAGCCCGAGAGAGTACCCCAAAACCTCATGGGTTGCTGCAAAGGACCTCTAGTTGACCCATCTAACTTATCGGCTTTACATGTGAATCTCCTCATTCTTCCGATGAGTCATTTGACTCAACTATAAACTGTTCAAAAATCAGAATGGTGAAGTATTTGCTAGATATGTTGGCACTAACTGCAGGAACGGTTCTCCTATGAAGAAAATCTGGGTTCCCAAGAAGTGCCTTGAAAGTCTTCAGGTGAATGTCCTCATGACACCACCTATGAAGAATAGGAACCCCAGATCAAACCCTTCATATGGACCAAATTCTTCATATGGATCCAAGTCCTCATACGGACCAAATTCCTCACATGGATCAAATTCCTCAAAAGGATCAAAGTCCTCATATGATTATCATCGTGCTAACAACTCATTTTCGCAGGTAGAGCTAAGGGCTATGAATATGTGCATTATTCTTCAAACCATTATGTTCATAAGTCCTCGAAGAATTTCTCTGCTTATTCATATGCTTACCCTAACCCCTCTTATGTGAAACAAAATGGATTGTCTTCTATGCCACCATTCTCATATGGAGCTCGTAGAGTGATGAACTCTTTGCCACCCCTTCAGATGTGGGTGGTGAAGAAAAAGAACTAATCTCCTCTGCAGGGTCAGATCTCCAGACGTGCTTTAACGTTTGAAGAATTTGCTGGGGGCCTGACAAAATTGCCTGAAAGGACGCAGGCTAATCATGAAGAAATGAACTTTCATTTCACACGTCCTCATACTGCTATATCTGTTTTACTGCTTGATGAAATTCATCTGATGAAATTGATATCATATTATTCACTGATGAAGTATATGAGATCGTAAGTTGCACTAGTTCATCTGCAGGATGATCAACCCGAAGCCAATGAGTGGGTCCTTGATAGTGGATGTACAAATCACATGACTGGTGACAAGAACCTATTGATGGATGCTCCCTTATCACCGTCACATCTGAAGCATATCATCTTTGCTGACAAAGGCAAAAGTCAGGTATTGGGTCTAGGTAAGGTTGCTTGTTGAGTCCTTAGGATACAACCTCATGTCAGTCTCAATGCTTTGTGATCTTGATATGGTTGTTGTCTATGGCAAGTATCGTTGTGTTGTGATTATGGAAGCTGACAATTCCAAAGTCTTCGAAGGCTTTAGGAGAGGAGACTTGTATATTGTTGATTTCTCTACAGGACCACAACCAGCCGTGTGCCTACTTGCAAAAGCTTCAGAAGGCTGGCTATGGCATCGACGACTTGGTCACGCAGGCATGAGGAATTTGCACATGCTTGCGAAGAAGAAGCATGTCATCGGCATCGAGAATGTCAAATTCCTCAAGGATCACTTGTGTGGAGCCTGTGAAGCTGGAAAAATGACCAAGGCCAAGCATCCAGCGAAGACTATCATGACCACAACTCGTCCATTCGAATTGCTTCACATGGACCTCTTTGGTCCTAATCATTACTCAGCAGTCACTAATGATGCATCTCTATATGGCTTTGTTATTGTTGATGATTACTCTCGTTACACATGGGTACACATTGTCACTTACAAACATGAAGTGTAGGAAGTCTTCAAACGATTTTCCTCGAGGGCTTCAACCAACTTTGGTGTGAAGATCAAGCACATCAGGAGTGACAATGGAACTATGAAAGTGCGTTATATCGACTAGAGGGGGGGTGAATAGGCGATTTTTATGAATTCTTCACTGAGGAATTTGCCCGTGAGGAAATTCCTTAGCGAAGAACTACTTGCAGCGGAATAAGTACTCAGAAGTAAGCATAACAGAATGCGGGAATGGTCATCATGATGAAATGAAGACAAACAAAGAGTATAGAAAAGCGTAAACACAGGATAGCTCAAGATGAAGACAAAGCGATGAAGAAATTGAAGCGAGGAAATTGAGAAAGTCTTGATCAAAGTCTTCAAACACAGATATGAATAAACACTCAACACAAGAATGAGGAAATGAAAGGGTTGAGGAGATAGAACCGATAAGGTTGGTGAAGACAATGATTTGGTAGACCAGTTCCAAGCTGCTGTCTCGGTTATACGCTCTGGTTGGGCGGTGAGTATTTAAACTCGAGGACACACAGTCCGGACACCAGTCAAGACGCAGCTCAGGACACCAAGTCCTCACCATATTCTCCTTGAACTAAGGTCACAGACCTCTTCCAAACACTCGTGGTAAGTCTTGAGCGACTTCCAAACCTTCACAGACTTGGTCACTCGGCGATCCACAATTCCTCTTGGATGCTCTAGACCATGACGCCTAACCGTCTGGAAGAAGCACAGTCTTCAAAGGTAACAAGCCTCGGATCCACGCAGGATCAATCTCTTGATGATGCTCAATCACTTTGGGTTTGTAGGGGTTTGGTTTTGGGTTTTCCTCGCTCGATGATTTTCGCTCAAAGTCCTCGGAGGATGGGTTGCTCTCAAATGACAAGTGTCAAGTTTCTCTCGAGCAGCCAACCAGCTAGTGGTTGTAGGGGCGGCTATTTTAGCCTAGGGAGCAGCCCGACATGATAAGACATAAATGCCCTTCAATGATATGACCGTTAGGTGGATAAGATATTTTGGGACAAGCTGGCGCAAGAAGACAAAGAACGGTCGGAAATTTGAATCTCAAATTCCTCGGGGCTATCATGTTCCTCCTTGTGTAGGCAATCCAAGCCTGGCGAATTCCTAACTCCTTAGTCAGAAAAAATTCCTCGGCGACGGAAGAGCTTGTCTCACATCAAGAAATTGACTGAAGCTGTATGAGTTTTCCAAAGGCTTCACTCGAAGGGATTGGTAGGTGTAGGATTTTGAGTTGAGCATCACATGGAAAATTTTCCTTAGTATTTCCTCGACCCCTTTAACGAAGACGGTGTTTCCTATGACTCAAGAAAGAGAAAATGAAACAACGAAAACGAAAGTCTTCACGCTTCATGTTCCTCAAATGAATACAAAGTCTTCAAGGTCACACCAATTTCTTCACTTTCAAAGTCTTCAGAAAGTCTTTAGAATAACAAAGTCTTCAGTCGAAGAACTTCATTTTTAGGGGTCGACTTTCTCTGTAAACATCAAACTCCTCATAGACTTATAGACCTGTGTACACTCACAAGCACATTAGATCCTTAACTTATAAGTCTTCAATACACCAAAATCACTAAGGGTCACTAGATGCACTTACAATCTCCCCCTTTTTGGTGATTGATGACAATATAGGTTAAGTTTTCAACGGGGATAAACATATGAAGTGTAAATACTGATAATGAGGAATTTGATTGCAAGATATAGAAGAACTCCCCTGAAGATGTGCATAGTGAGGAATTTGCTTTTGAGGCAATGCACATTTGAAGAGTTGAATCATGGAGATCTCCCCCTATATCTTGTAATTCATACACGCATTTGACATATAACGTGAAGAATTTGAAATGAATGATGAGATATGGTGCTTGACGTAATTCAGCATGCGTGCGATAACATTAATGAGGAACAAGCATGCAAAATAACGCATCAAGTGTATCAGAGCTCAAGAAGCTCAAGAGAATCAGAGCATAGTGCAAGAGCACAGTGCATCAAAAGTATCAAAGCACCATCGGGTTTAAGATTACAACTCGATCCAATAAAAGTTTCAGAAGAACGAGAGTTGTAACTTAACAAAATAAATTGCCCATATAATAGACCCGCTTGAAGACTAACTCAAATTTCTCCCCCTTTGTCATCGAATGACCAAAAGGATCGAAACTGAGGACTAACGCCCTTGAAGAATTTCAAGTTGAAGAAGGAGCGCCAGCGTTGTTGGGGTCGGTTGTTGTAGTAGGGCCTGCCACGGTGTCGTCCAAGTCTTCATTTTCATCAGTGTCGCGCGAGGAAGAATAGGAGCTGGCCACCAAGGAAGGAACTTTGACCTTCTTGTATTTCTTCGGAGGAGGTGCAGACCAGTCAAATTCTTCCTTGAGTCCCATTGTCGTCGAGTTCTTCCGCATCTTGTAGACATGTGAAAGAACAGCCAGTGCGTTTGAAGGTTTCATGGAGGTAGTAGTGGTTTTCTTCACTGCATTATGTGTTGAGGTCATGTTGTGAAGAATTGAACCAAAGCGACGCTTGACCCATTTATGATTGCGATCAACCTTCGATGAAGGCGAGGAGTAACTCACGATCGGTCATCACCACAGGTGCGATAGCTTGAGGACTTTGCTTGACCGAGGTATTTATGGCGAGAGTCATGTGTGGCGAGTCATCATTGGTGGAGTAGGATGCAGCTTTTAAACTGTCCATCAATGGACGAATGCCTTCATCGATCACAGCGATGGCCTTGCCCTTGTCATCGGTGAGGTAAATGTTCGTTTGAGGACTTCAATCGGGGCAAGTAGCTGCAGTGGTTCAGAGTATCAGCCTTGTAATTGAGTGAAGACCTTCTCCTGACGAATCTCATTATCCAAGGCGCATAAGGCTTCAGCTCAAATGGTGACATATCAATGTTTGCCAGAGTCCTCATGAAGAAATCATGGAAGTTGACGGAGCGCCATGGATGATGTTGAAAAGCATATTCTTCATGATGCCAACGACTTCTTCATTATTCGAGTCGTGGCCTTTGATAGGACTCATTGTCTTCGTCAGAATCCGATAGACAGTCCGAGGCACATACAATAATTCCTTGACGAGGAATTTGGTTCTTGGGGCCTGCCTTGGCTTCAAAGGCTTCATCAGCACTTGCATATAGTGATTTGAAAGTTCGGTTCGTTGTAGATACAACGAGCACCGTCAAGTGGAGGGCGAGTGATAGAGCACGAAGCAATTCAGTTGTTGGTGCCTTGTAGTGAGTGTTTTGGACATCGATCTAACACCCATGAGTTCACGTCTTCAGCGTCTCCGGTGATGTGCAGCGTTGCATAGAATTGAAGAATGAGTTCTTCATTCCAGTCACAGATATCAGTGCAGAAATTCAGAAGTCCTGCGTCGTGAAGAACACTGAGGACTGGCTCAAAGCCTGGCAGAGACTCCATGTCCACATGAGGAATATGAGCATGATCGAAGACTTTGTCTTTATTGAAAAGCACTGAGGAATAGAAATTGGCTTGGCTGGCAGTCCAGAAACGCCTCTTCCTTATGCGGCGGTATCATATGGATTGTAATCATGAAGAATACATGCTTTCGTGAAGAAGTCTTCAGCCTTGAACTTTTGCTTTGTTGAGAAGGGATCCTTGGGCTTTGGCAGTGGAGTGTCAGTGAGTTGCATCACGACCTCTGGAATCGCAATCTCAGGTTCTTCAGGCTGAGGAATTTCTTGTTCCTCAATAGGTGCGATCGAGGATCAGCGGCAGCGAGTTCATCGGCGCTAGTGGCTGGAATTTCTTGAGGACGGATGAAGTGGGATGAGTTTCTTGAGCCCATTTGAGCAGTGGGAGCAGGGACCGAGGTATCTGTTGGATTGGGGTGAAGAGTGGAGAATTTGGATGCTGACTTTCCCAAAAGTCATCATTCATTACTGGCGTTGTGCTTCCAATATCCACATCTTCTTCAAGTTCCTCAACACCGGCCTCTTAAGCTGTGAACTGAGGCATATGTGAGGAAATGACTGGGGTTGAAGGGATTGCTTCCACTTCAATTTCTTCATCTATCTGCTCTGACGAAGCAGCATAATGATTTTCTTCATCAGATCCGCTTGGGATCACATAATCTTCATCAAAAGGAACAAGGTCCTTTGATGGAATTGCGGAAATTGGAACAACATCAATTGGATTTTCAAAGGAGCTCGTCATTGGCTTCATTTTCTTCGCAGTCAAGAATTTGACGCTTGGTGATGCTTTCGTTTCTTCACAGCTGCTCATTCGCAGCCTTGGTCTTCTTCACATCGAGGCGATGGAAGAATTGGAGTGGGTGTTGGCGCAGGAGGAGCCGAGGAATCTGGATGATTTTCCTCGGCGAATCGATGCGATTGCCTCGACTTGTTCGATTTCTTCAGCGCACCACTAGTGGATGCCCCGCAATTTCTTCGGTGGTGGAATGGGATAATCAGCCACGAACGGCATTTTCTTCAGCAACCTGAACTTCATCACGGTCTTGGCATGTTCTTCAGTTGGCCGAGCTGAGGCTCCAGCCTGAGGAATTTCATGTTGCGTTGGGGCAGCAACATTTGTGAACTTCTTTGTCAGGTTGACGATTCTGACCTTGGCTCCTTGCCAATCAGCATAATAAGCATCGAAGTTTTTCTTTGAGGGCTTGATTTCATTTCGGACCTTGAGAAGTTCCTCGGTGTCATTTTGACAACATTTTCTTCAGGAACTTCTCCTTTCTGTATTGAGCTTTCTTGATCTCTCTTGCCTTTTCAAACTTCCATTTCTCTTCAGTGATGAAATGGGTCAGCATATGACTTTGTCCAGGAGTCAGATGAAAGTCAGGCATAGGGGTGTTTGGATCCATGTGCCAGAGATCAATATAATCGAGGATTTTCCTCGGATCCAATAGCAGACGCACAGATGTGCCTTTGGCTCTAGCGACCCTTTCTTGGCGGTCTCTGATGATTTGCGCAAGTTCAACATCATCAGCCTCATCATCTTCAGGTGGCTCTTGGAAAGCAACCAGTTTCTTCTTGGGACTTGGACAAGGACCTCCTCCAGCTGTGGCCTTAGTCTTCAGCATAGTCGGGCCAGATGAAGACTTTGGTGCAGCTGAGGAACTTGCTGAGACACCAGAGGCAATGGAGAAGCCTGCAGTCCTTTGGCACGTGGCCAGATGCACAGGTGCTGAGGACTTTGTCGGAACCGTTGAGGATTTGGGAGGAGCTGCTGAGGACTTTGAAGGAGCTGAGGATGTTGGAGGAGCAGGAGCAGCATGAGGAATTGGCTGTGAGGGCAATGCTGAAGAACTTGGCCGTGAGGGCACTGTTGGTGAAGCACTTGGCTTGTGAGCGGGCTCTTTGGCATAGATTTTCTTGGCTTAACAGAGGCCTCAGGGGCAGCAGCAGTAGCAGAGTCCTCATTGAATTTTTCCTCACTGCCTCATTGGCTTGTCTTGCCAACTTGGCTTGGCGCTTGGCCCATTCTTCAGGAAAGTCCTCACCATGCTTGATGCTGGTGGGTCCAGCTTCTTGGCCAGGTGCCAACGGAGCTCTTGGGCATGGAGAATTGAGTGCGAATTTCTTCATGTACTTTGGAGTTACATATCTGTACTCCCTCCATTCCCGTGCCCATCTCCGTTCAATCCTTTGGATCCGCACCTTGCGCTGATTTTTGTTCTATTTGTCGAACACGGCTTCATCAGGTGTGCAATAATCAACATAAATTTCCTCAGGGATTTCAAACGCGGTCATGACCTCAGGCCTCTTTCCTCCTTTCTGTGGCTTCTTTCTTTCTGCCATATTCTTCAGCTGAGGAATTTGAACAAATGAATTCTCTGAAGAAGTATGCAACTTTTCTTCGAGGAATGCTGCAAATGAGTTAAGTTGATGAGAACCTAGTGATTCAGCAGAGGACATGAGTACCTGTGAGCAGAGTATAGTTGCGAGGAATTTGGAGAGGTCATATCGTTCTCGTAAGGTTTTCAAAAGAACAAGTTTTGAGGATTTTGACCAGATGAGCCTTGAAGAATTTCACTAAGCGTTCTTTGTCTTAGGTTCGAGTTGTACAGATCGAGGATCCACACAATTGAGGAATCTTGAAGAAAATGATTGCTTAGAGAAAGGAATCAAGAGCATATAACTTGTGAGGTGTTTGTGTGTGAGGATTTGAAGAATAAAACATCTTTGAAGATTTTGTAGTGTAAGATTTGGATCAACGAGGGTAGTAAAAGTAACTTTTATTTACCTAAATGAAGAACACGACGACTGGGTGTTGTAGATGTGAAGCTCGTGCGTTCAGATCTTCCACGCCCTAACTTGGCGGAGGAAGACAACTACTGGCGGCGGAGTGAGGATTTCATGATCGGCGTGAGTCGTCGGCGACGAGGTCGAGGCGATGAAGCTCTTCCTCACCGGCGACGATGGAGAAGCGGCGGCGCTTAGGGTTTGAGGAGCTCGAGCGGGAGAGAGAGGTCGGCGGAGTAAAAGAAGTGAGGATGAGAGAGGGTATTTATAGAGGCGGTGAAAAACTGTTCGCTCAAGATTTAGGGACTAGCGTGCCTGACCATTCTCCTTCTCACGACATGTGTCACCCACGTACTGTGTAGTGGAGATCGTGTACGATCGTGGGTGAGTAAAATAGTGCATCGTGGGATGCGGAACGGTTTGAGTGGCAAAACCGAAAGTTTGGATAAGATCAGTTTTAAAGTTCCGTTCGCAATTTCTTCAGCTGACAAGGACACAGTGAAGATTTTGAACGAGTTTCTAATAGAACACACATGAAGAATTTGTGAATAGATTAGGTTGAGTATAGCATAGAGGGGGAAGGGTCCGATCACATTCACTTAGCAGAAAAAGCGACTTGAAGAAATAGCCATAAGTGAATGCTGTAGAGGACATAAACCCATATATATATGTATTGCCAATGAATAAAAACGACGGAAACAGTGAAGATTTTGCAAAGTTGAAGAATTTGAAAAACTGGAGAATTTCAAAAAGCGAGGAAAAACTCAAATTGAAGATTTTCAACTTTGGTGGTGGCGTGACCCATCAGATAAGAATGATGATTTCAGACACCGCGTACAATTGTCGTAGGGTTCTGAGAATCAAATTCTTCATTAATTTCTTCACACTTAGAGTGTTATTCTTCATTGATTGAAGAAAAACGCTTCTTCATGTGTTGCACATCTAAGTCATCAATTTTGCATAACTGTGAGGATGTGTGTCCTTTTCAAAGAACGTTCGAAGATTCTAAGATATTTAGCTCACACCGCAACTTGCTAAATCTCTTCTCATCCAAGGGCTTAGTGAAGATATCGGCTAGCTGTTCTTCGTCTTCACATGCTCGATGGAGATGTCGCCTTTAACACATGATCACGAAGAAAATGATGACGAATTTGAATGTGCTTTGTCTTGAGTGCTGAACTGGGTTGTGAGCAATCTTGATGGCACTCTCATTATCACAAGAGAGAGGCACATTCTTCATGTTGATGCCGTAGTCCTTGAGAGTTTGCTTCATCCACAGCAATTGAGCACAACACGAGCCAGCAGCAATGTATTCAGCTTCCACGATGAGCGGTGATACGCAGTTCTGTTTCTTCGAGGACCAACGGACCAAAGATCGTCGAGAAATGACAAGTACCAGATGTTGACTTGCGTCCACACGATCACCAGCATAGTCGAGTCGAATATCCAATGAGATCAAAAGTAGAGCCCTTGGGGTACCATAATCCTAGTGTTGGTGTGTGAGCTAGATATCGAAGAATATGCTTCACAGACCTTATGGTGTGATTCCTTGGTGTAACTTGAAATCGGGCACACATGCAAACACTAAGCATTATATCTGGCCTAGATGCACATAAGTACAATAAAGAACCAATCATGGAGCGGTATACCTTGTGATCAAGTCAATACCATTTTCATCGATTGCATAGATGGCCATTTGTGGGCATAGGAATTTTGACACCTTTGCAATCTTGCATGCGAATTTCTTGAGGACATCTTTGAGGTATTTCTCTGAGATATGAATATGCCATTGTGTTGTTGACGAATTTGAAGACCTAAGAAGAATTTCAACTCTCCCATCATAGACATTTGATATTCTTCACTCATCATATAGGCAAATTAATCACTATAACGTTGGTCAGTACAACCAAACATAATATCATCAACATATATTTGGCACACAAACAGTTCACCATCATATGATTTAGTAAAGAGAGTAGGGTCGAGTGAACCGGGTGTGAAGCCATTCTTCACGAAGAATTCCTTCAATGTATCATACCACGCCCGTGGGGCTTGTTTAAGACCATAGAGGGCCTTTTTGAGTCTGAAGACTTTGTCGGGATTCTTTGGATCTTCAAAACCTGGGGGTTGAGCAACATATACTTCTTCCTCAAGCTTACCATTGAGGAATGCACTTTTCACATCCATTTGATATAAAGTGATATTGTGATGGTTAGCATAGGCGAGTAATATGCGAATAGACTCAAGTCTAGCAACAGGTGCAAAAGTTTCATCGAAATCAATTCCTTCAACCTGGGTGTAGCCTTGAGCTACTAGTCGTGCCTTATTCCTCACCACAAGGCCATTTTCATCTTGCTTGTTGCGGTAGATCCACTTTGTGCCAATGATATTATGCTTGCGAGGATCTGGACGTTTGACCAGTTCCCAGACATTGTTGAGCTCGAACTAATGTAATTCTTCTTGCATGGCCTGAATCCACTCAGGCTCCAGAAATGCTTCATCTACCTTAGTGGGCTCTGTGATAGAGACAAAAGCATAGTGCCCAAAAAAGTTAGATAAATGTGAAGCTTTTGAGCGTGTGAGAGGACCTGGCGCTTCAATGTCATCGATGATCTTGTCAACTTGCACTTCTTTTGCAACGCGAGGATGAGCTGGTTGTCGTCGAGGAATTTGATCATTTTCCTCAGCACCATTGTTTTCAGCATTATCTTCAGGTGCATCAGCTCGACGTTCTTCGCGTACAGGAATGAATTCTTCAGCAGATTCTTCAATAGGAATGACATCCTCAGATGCCTTGAACTTGATAGATTCCTCAGGTGCTGGTTCATCTAACACAGAAGGTAGGTGCTCTCTTTGCGAGCCATTAGTTTCATCGAACCGCACATCTACAGTGTCAACAATCTTGTGAAGAGCGATGTTGAAGACTCTGTAGGTGTGCGAGTCCTTTCCGTAACCAAGCATAGAACCTTCATGTGCTTTCGGTGCAAATTTAGAATTGTTATGAGGATCTCTAATCCAGCATTTAGCACCGAAGACTTTGAAATAACTTACATTGGGTTTCTTGTCAGTGAGGAGTTCATAGGCAGTCTTCTTGAAGAATTTGTGAAGATATACTCTGCTGATGATGTGACACGCAGATCAATTGCATCAATCCAAAACGACTAGGCGTTTTGTATTCATCAAGCATAGTCGAGCCATCTCAACAAGAGTTCTGTTCTTGCGCTCCACGACGCCATTTTGCTGAGGAGTATAGGGAGCAGATAACTCATGAGTAATACCAAGTTCATCAAGATAGGCATCAAGACCGGAATTCTTGAACTTTGTTCCATTGTCACTCCTGATGTGTTTGATCTTCACACCAAAGTTAGTTGAAGCCCTCGAGGAAAATCATTTGAAGACTTCCTGCACTTGATTTTTGTAAGTAACAATGTGTACCCATGTGTAACGAGAGTAATCATCAACAATAACAAAGCCATATAGAGATGCATCATTAACGACAGCTGAGTAATGATTAGGACCAAAGAGGTCCATGTGAAGCAATTCGAAGGGACGAGTAGTGGTCATGATAGTCTTCACTGGATGCTTGGCCTTGGTCATTTTTCCAGCTTCACAGGCTCCGCACAAGTGATCCTTGAGGAATTTGACATTCTCAATGCCAATGACATGCTTCTTCTTTGCAAGCGTGTTCAAATTTCTCATGCCTGCGTGACCAAGTCGCCGATGCCATAGCCAGCCTTCTGAAGCTTTTGCAAGTAGACACACGGCTGGTTGTGGTCCTCAGAGAAATCAACAATATACAAGTCTCCTCTCCTAAAGCCTTCGAAGACTTTGTAATTGTCAGCTTCCATAATCACAACACAACGATACTTGCCAAAGATAACAACCATATCAAGATCACAAAGCATTGAGACTGACATGAGGTTGTATCCTAAGGACTCAACAAGCATGACTTTGTCCATGTGTATGTCCTTAGAGATCGCAACCTTACCAAGACCCAATACCTGACTTTTGCCTTTGTCAGCAAAGATGATATGCTTCAGATGTGACGGTGATAAGGGAGCATCCATCAATAGATTCTTGTCACCAGTCATGTGATTTGTACATCCACTATCGAGAACCCACTCAGTGGATTTGGGTTGATCATCCTTGGCACCCTTTGCCATGAAGCAATAGGTGGGAGCGTAGTCATCACTATCTTCATCAGCTTTGTTGGTGAGGTCATTTTCTTCAGAGTTGAAGATGGACTTGTCGATTTGAAAAGCGATGGTAGAGCTAGACTCGCCACACCGGACTCAGATTCTTCGATGCCTCCTCTTCCTCATGTTCCTCAGATTCAGCTTCAGAGTCCATTTCCTTGCCAATGAATGCCCGAGCCTTTTTAGAGGTGCTCTTCTTGTGAGAAAAGGCTTTGAGGATTTTGATAATGAAGATTTTGATGATTTCTTCTTCTTCTTCGCGTCATCAGAACTGTAATCCTTGTGTTTCTTCTTCTTTAATTCCTTTTCCCACCGAGGACAATCTTGGATGTAGTGACCAGGTTTCTTGCATTTGTGACAAAGTCTTCTCTTATAGTCCTTTGGATGAGGAATCATTGCTTCTTGAGGATTTTCCAAAGCGACCACGTCTTGAGAACTTTGGAATTTCTTCACGAGCAAAGTGCTAGCTCTGGCCTAATTCTTGGGATCTCCAAGGCTACTACGAGTCTTCACACTCAGATTCAGACACAACCTTGGCCTTGTGGCACATGTTTTCCATAGCTAGAACCATAGAGATCTCTCTTTCAGCAAGCTAGAACTCATGAGTATTTAGCCTCTCGAGGATATCATTTGGATCAAGTGACTTGTAGTCGCACGCTCTTGTATCATCGGTGCGGAGTATCAAAAGAGGAATCAAGCGATCTTAACAATTTCTTCACCACCTCATGGTCGGTGATGTCAGTGGCGCCAAGTGCTTGAAGCTCATTTGAGATGTCAGTGAGGCGATCGAAGGTTTGTTGAACATTTTTGTTGTCGAGTCTTTTGAAGCGGTTGAAGAGATTTCAAGAACATCAACTCGAAGTCACGCTGAGTTGAGACTCCTTCATTTACTTTGGACAGACTGTCCAGATGAGCTTAGCGGTTTCAAAGCACTCACTCTTCCATATTGACCTTTGCTCAGATGGCCACATATGATATTCTTCGCTTGAGAATCGAGTTGCTTGAATCTCTTCACATCAGCAGCATTCAGAGAAGGTGTGGTGAGGAACACCATTTTCCACAACATACCAGAGATCATTGTCAATTGCTTCAAGATGCATTCGCATCTTGTTCTTCCAGTAGGGGTAGTCCGTCCCATCAAAGGTAGGACACCCTGCTGAGACCTTGATCATACCTATGGTCGACATAACTAAAACTCCAGGTGGTTAAACCAAAATCACACAGAACAAAGGAGTACCTTGCTCTGATACCAATTGAAAGTCGTTATATCGACTAGAGGGGGTGAATAGGCGATTTTATGAATTCTTCATCGAGGAATTTGCGGTGAGGAAATTCCTTAGCGAAGAACTACTTGCAGCGGAATAAGTACTCGTAAGTAAGCATAACAGAATGCGGGCATGGTCATCATGATGAAATGAAGACAAACAAAGAGTATAGAAAAGCGTAAACACAGGATAGCTCAAGATGAAGACAAAGCGGTCAAGAAATTGAGGCGAGGAAATTGAGAAAGTCTTGATCAAAGTCTTCAAACACAGATATGAATAAACACTCAACACAAAGAATGAGGAAATGAAAGGGTTGAGGAGATAGAACCGATAAGGTTGGTGAAGACAATGATTTGGTAGACCAGTTCCAACTGCTGTCTCGGTTATGCGCCTGGTTGGAGCGGCTGAGTATTTAAACTTGAGGACACAGTCCGGACACCCAGTCGGCACACAGCTCGGGACACCAAGTCCTCACCATATTCTCCTTGAACTAAGGTCACAGACCTCGCCCAAACACTCGTGGTAAGTCTTGAGCGACTTCCAAACCTTCACAGACTTGGTCACTCGGCGATCCACAATTCCTCTTGGATGCTCTAGACCATGACGCCTAACCGTCTAGAAGAAGCACAGTCTTCAAAGGTAACAAGCCTCGGATCCACGGGATCAATCTCTTGATGATGCTCAATCACTTTGGGTTTGTAGGGGTTTGGTTTTGGGTTTTCCTCACTCGATGATTTTCGCTCAAAGTCCTCGGAGGATGGGTTGCTCTCAAATGACAAGTGTCAAGTTTCTCTCGGAGCAGCCAACCAGCTAGTGGTTGTAGGGGACGGCTATTTTTAGCCTAGGGAGCAGCCCGACATGATAAGACATAAATGCCCTTCAATGATATGACCGTTAGGTGGATAAGATATTTTGGGACAGGTGGCAAGAAGACAAAGAACGGTCGGAAATTTGAATCTCAAATTCCTCAGGGCTATCATGTTCCTCACTGTGTAGGCGATCCGCACTGGCGAATTCCTAACTCCTCAGTCAGAACAAATTCCTCAGCGACCAGAAGAGCTTCGTCTCTGTCACTGAAGAAATTGACTGAACTGTATGAGTTTTCCAAAGGCTTCACTCGAAGGGATTGGTAGGTGTAGGATTTTGAGTTGAGCATCACATGGAAATTTTTCCTTAGTATTTCCTCGACCCCATTTAACAGTACGGTGTTTCCTATGACTCAAGAAAGAGAAAATGAAACAACGAAAACGTAAGTCTTCACGCTTCATGTTCCTCAAATGAATACCAAGTCTTCAAGGTCACACCAATTTCTTCACTTTCAAAGTCTTCAGAAAGTCTTCAGAATAACAAAGTCTTCAGTCGAAGAACTTCATTTTTAGGGGTCGACTTTCTCTATAAACATCAAACTCCTCATAGACTTATAGACCTGTGTACACTCACAAGCACATTAGATCCTTAACCTATAAGTCTTCAATACACCAAAATCACTAAGGGGCACTAGATGCACTTACAAACTGAGTTCAAGAATTCCAGTCTTGATGACTATCTTGTTGAACTTGGTATTACTCATGAGTTATCTGCTCCTTATACTCCTCAGCAAAATGGCGTCGTGGAGCGCAAGAACAGAACTCTTGTTGAGATGGCTTGCACTATGCTTGATGAATACAAAACGCATATAAATGCTTTTTGGATTGATGCAATTGATACCGCGTGCCACATCATCAACAGAGTATATCTTCACAAATTCTTCAAGAAGACTGCCTATGAGCTCCTCACTGACAAGAAACCCAATATGAGTTATTTCAAAGTCTTCGGTGCTAAATGTTGGATTAGAGATCCTCATCGCAATGCTAAATTTGCACCGAAAGCACATGAAGGTTTTATGCTTGGTTATGGAAGGACTCGACACCTACTGAGTCTTCAACAACGCTCTTCACAAGGTTGTTGAAAGCGTAGATGTGCGGTTTGATGAAACTAATGGCTCGCAAAGAGAGCACCTACCTTCTGTGATAGATGAACCCACACCTGAGGAATCTATCAAGTTCAAGGCAACCGAGGATGTCGTTCCTCTTGAAGAATCTCTTTGAAGAATTCATTCCGTAACGCGAAGAACGCCGAGCTGATGCACCAAGATAATGTGAAGAAAATGCTGATCAAATTCCTCGACGACAACCAGCTCATCCTCGCGTTGCAAAAGAAGTGCAAGTTGAAAAGATCATCGATGACATTGAAGCACCAGGTCCTCTCACACGCTCAAAAGCTTCAGATTTATCTAACTTTTGTGGGCACTATGCTTTTGTCTCTATCACAGAGCCCACTAAGGTAGATGAAGCATTTCTGGAGCCTGAGTGGATTCAGGCCATGCAAGAAGAATTACATCAGTTTGAGCTCAACAATGTCTGGGAACTGGTCAAACGTCCAGATCCTCGCAAGCATAATATCATTGGCACAAAGTGGATCTACGGCAACAAGCAAGATGAAAATGGCCTTGTGGTGAGGAATAAGGCACGGCTTGTAGCTCAAGGCTACACACAGGTTGAAGGAATTGATTTCGATGAAACTTTTGCACTTGTTGCTAGACTTGAGGCTATTCGCATATTACTTGCTTATGCTAACCATCATAATATCACTTTATCAAATGGGTGTGAAAAGTGCATTCCTCAATGGTAAGCTTGAGGAAGAAGTATATTTTGCTCAACCCCCAGGTTTTGAAGATCCAAAGAATCCCGACAAAGTCTTCAGACTCAACAAGGCCCTCTATGGCCTCAAGCAGGCCCCTCGGGCGTGTGATGAATTTGCCTATATGATGAGTGAAGAATATCAAATGTCTATGATGGGAGAGTTGAAATTCTTCTTAGGTCTTCAAATTCGTCAACAGCGCAATGGCATATTCATATCTCAGGAGAAATATCTCAAGGATGTTCTGAGGAAATTCGGCATGCAAGATTGCAAAGGCGTCAAAATTCCTATGCCCACAAATGGCCATCTATGCATTGATGAAAATGGTATTGACTTCGATCACAAGGTATACTGCTCCATGATTGGTTCTTTATTGTACTTATGTGCATCTAGGCCAGATATAATGCTTAGTGTTTGCATGTGTGCCCGATTTCAAGCTACACCGAAAGAATCACACCATAAGGTTGTGAAGCATATTCTTTGATATCTAGCTCACACACCAACACTAGGATTATGGTACCCCAAGGGCTCTACTTTTGATCTCATTGGATATTCTGACTCTGACTATGCTGGTGATCGTGTGGACCGCAAGTCAACATCTGGTACTTGTCATTTCCTCGGACGATCTTTGGTCTGTTGGTCCTCGAAGAAATAGAACTTCGTATCACTGTCTACTACGGAAGCTGAGTACATTGCTGCTGGTTCTTGTTGTGCTCAATTGGTGTGAATGAAGCAAACTCTCAAGGACTACGGCATCAACGTGAAGAATGTGCCTCTCTACTGTGACAATGAGAGTGCCATCAAGATTGCTCACAACCCAGTTCAGCACTCGAAGACAAAGCACATTCAGATTCGTCATCATTTTCTTCGCGATCATGTGTTGAAGGGCGACATCTTTATTGATCATGTGAAGACTGCAGAACAACTAGCCGATATCTTCACAAAGCCCTTGGATGAGAAGAGATTTAGCAAGTTGCGGTGTGAGCTAAATATCTTAGAATCTTCGAATGTTCTTTGAAAAGGACACATCCCGACACTTATGCAAAATTGATGACTTAGATGTGCAACACATGAAGAAACGTTTTTCTTCAATCAATGAAGAATAAAACTCTAAGTGTGAAGAAATTAATGAAGAATTTGATTCTCAGAACCCTACGCAATTGTACGCGGTGTCTGAAATCATCATTCTTATCTGATGGGACACGCCACCACCAAAGTTGAAAATCTTTAATTTGAGTTTTCCTCGCTTTTGAAATTTTTCAGTTTTTCAAATTCTTCAACTTTGCAAAATCTTCACTGTTTCCGTTTTCTTTCTTCATTATATATATATATATATATATATATATATATATATATATATATATATATATATATATATATATATATATATATATATATATATATGGGTTTATGTCCTCTACAACATTCACTTATGGCTATTTCTTCAAGTTGCATTTTTACGCTAAGTGAATGTGATCGGACCCTTCCCCTCTCGCTATACTCAACCCAATCTATTCACAAATTCTTCATGTGCGTTCTATTTGAAACTCGTTCAAAATCTTCACTGTGTCCTTGTCAGCTGAAGAAATTGCGAACGGAACTTTAAAACTAATCTTATCCAAATTTTCGGTTTTGCCGCTCAAACCGTTCCGCTTCCTATGATAGACTTATCTATTCACCCACGATCTAACACGATCTCCACTTTTAAGTACGTGGGTGACACATGTCAAGCAAATGAGAAGGGTCAGGGGCACGTTCGCCCTAAATCTTCGGGCGAACAGTTTTTCACTGCGACTATAAGTACCCCCTCTCCCCTTCCTCACTTCCTTTACTCCGCTCGACCGCTCTCTCTCTCGCTCGAGCTTCTCAAACCCTAGCGCCGCCGCTACTCCATCGTCGCCGGTGAGGAAGAGCTTCACTGCCTCGACCTCATCGCCGTCGTACTCGCGCCAGCCGCAGAAATCTTCACTCCGCCACCGCCGTAGCTGTATTCCTCCGCCGAGTTAGGGCGTGGAAGATCTGAACTGACGAGCTTCAAATATACACTTCTTAGTTCGTTGTGTTCTTCATCCAGGGTAATTAAAAGTTACTTTTACTGCCCTCTTTGATTCAAAATTTCTCTACAAAATCTTCAAAGGTGTTTTATTCTTCAAATCCTCGCACACAAAACACCTCACTAGTCATCTGCTCTTGATTCGTTTCTCTAAGCATCATTTTTCTTCAAGATTCCTCAATTGTGTGGATCCTCGATCTATACAACTCTGGAACCTAAGACAAAGAACGCTTAGTGAAATTATTCAAGGCTCATCTGGTCAAATTCCTCAAACTTGTTCTTTTTGAAACACCTTCTGAGAACGCATATGACCTCTCCAAATTCCTCGCAACTATACTCTGCTCACAGTACTCATGTCGCTGCTGAATCACTAGGTTCTCATCAACTTAACTCATTTGCAGCGTTCCTCGAAGAAAAGTTGCATACTTCTTCAGAGAATTTGATTGTTCAAATTCCTCAACTGAAGAATATGGCAGACGGTAAGAAGCCACAGAAAGGAGGAAAGAGGCTCGAGGTCATGACTGCGCTTGAAATACTGAGGACGTCTATGCTGAGTATTGCACACTGATGAGGCCAAGTTCGAAAGGAGAACAAAAATCAGCGCAAGGTGCGATACAGAGGATTGAAAGGAGATGGGCAAGAGAATGGAGGAGTCTGGTATGTTACTCCAAAATATATGAAGAAATTTGCACTTAATCCTCCATGCCCAAGAGCTCCATTGGCATCCGCCAAGAAGTCGACCCCACCAGCATCAAGCGTGGTGAGGATTTTCTGAAGAATGGGCCAAACGCCAAGCCAAGTTGGCGAGACAAGCCAAAGAAGCAAATGAGGAAATTCAATGAAGACTCTGCACTGCTGCCGCCACTAAGGCCTCTGTCTGCCTAGAAAATCAATGGCAAAAAGCCCGCGCACAAGCCAAGTGCTTCACCAACAAGGTGCCCTCACGGCCAAGTTCTCAAGAATGCCCTCACGGCCAGAATCTTCAAAGCCCTCACGGCCAGTTCCTCATGCTGCTCCTGCTCCTCCCAAATCTTCAGCTCCTCCTCAAAAGTCCTCAGCAGCTCCGGCAAAGTCCTCAAGACTGTGCATCCGCCACGTGCCAAAGGACTGCAGCATCTCTATTGCCTCTGGTATCTCAAATGAGTTCCTCAGCTGCACCAAATTCTTCATCGGGCCCACACATCGCCAAGACAAAGGCAACGGTTGGTCGAGGTCCTCGCCCAAGTCCGAAGAAGAAACAGGTTGCCTTCCCTATGCCATCTCGACGATGAAGTCGATGATGATGAACTTGCGAAATCATCGAGATGACAAGAAAGGGCCGCTAGAGCCAAGGCACACCGTGCCCATCGCTTTTGGATCCAAGGGCAATCCTTGATTACATTGATCTTTGGCACAAGGATCCGAGACACCCCTATGCCTGATTTTCATTTGACTCTGGTCAAAGTCACATCTTGACCCATTTCATCATCAAGAGAAATGGAAATTTGAGAAGGCTAGGCAGATCAAGAAGGCTCGATTCAGAAAGAGAAGTTCTCGAGGAAAACGTTGTCAAAATGACAACCGATGATCTCTTCAAGATCGATCTGAAATCAAAGCCCTCAATGATGACTTGATGCTTATTATGCTGATTGGCAAGGAGCCAAAGTCGATTTGTCAACCTGACTAAGAAGTTCACCAATGTTGCAGCTCCAACGCAACAAGAAGTTCCTCATGCCGCAGCCTCCGCTTAGCCTCTTGAAGAACATGCCAAGATCACGATGATTTTCAGCCCGCTGAAGAAAATGCTAGTTCGTGGCTGATGACTCTATTCCGGCCATTGGAGAAATTGCGTGGCATCCACTAGTGGTGCGCCTATAGAAATCGAAGAAGTCGTGGCAAGCTGCATCGATTGCGCCTAAGGAAATTCAAACAGATTCCTCAGCTCCTCCGGGCCTACACCAACTCCTATCCTTCCATCCGCATCGAGATGTGAAGAAGACCAAGGCTGCAGAGCGAGCTGCAAAGTGAAAAAAGGAAAGCATCACCTGCTTGTAATCTTCACCCAAAGAAGATGAAGCCTATGTCCAGCTCGTTTGAAAATCCGATTGATGATGTTCGATTTCCACCATGCCATCAAAGGACCTTGTTCCTTTTGGTGAAGAATATGTGATCCCTAGCGGATCGATGAAGAAAATCATTCTGCTTGCCGTCGAGCAGATTGATGAAGAAATTGAAGTGGATGCGATCCTTCAACACCAATCATTTCTCGCCAATGCCTCGGTTCACAGGTGAAGAGGTTGGCGTTGAAGAAATTGAAGATGAAGATGTGGATATTGGATGCACTATGCTGTGATGAATGATGACTTTTGGGAAAGTCAAGATCCCAATTCTCCACTCTTCACCCCAATACAACAAATACCTCGATCTCCCGCACCAACCGCTCAACTGGGCTCAAGAAACTCATCCCACCTCGTCATGCATGAAGAAATTCCAGCCACTAGTGCTGAAGAACCCGCCGCTGCTGATCCTTTGAACACGCAGATCGCAAATGAAGAGGAACCAGAAAATCCTCACCAAGAACACGAGATTGCGATTCCCGAGGTAGTGATGCAACTCATCGACACTCCTCTCGCCAAAAGGATCCATTCTCGCAGCAAGAGTTCAAGGCTGAAGACTTCTTTGGCGAGCATGTTTTCTTCATCGATTACAACCCTTATGATTCTTCTCGCATAAGGAAGAGGCGTTTCGGACTGCTAGTCAAGCCAATTTTATTCCTCTGTGCTATTCGACAAAGACAAAGTCTTCGATCATGCACACATTCCTCACGTGGACATGGAATCTCTGCCGGGGCTTCAAGCCGGTCCTCGGCGTTCTTCACGATCTTTGGTTTGCTGAATTTCTGCACTGACATCTGTGATTGGAATGAAAAACTCATTCTTCAATTCTATGCGACGCTGCACATCACAGGAAATTCTGAAGATGTGAACTCATGGGTGCTGGACCGGAAGTCAGAAAATACTCACTACAAGGCACCAGCAACTGAATTGCTTCGTGCCCTCCCACTCAGTCCTCCCCTTGATGGTGCTTGTTGCATCTACAATGAACCTGAGCTTACAAATCATTACATGCAAGTGCTGATGAAGCCTTTGAAGGCAGGGCAGGCCCCTCGAACCAAATTCCTCGTCAAGGAATTACTGTATGTGCCTCGGACTGTCTATCGCATTCTGACAAAGACAATGAGTCCTATCAAAGGCCACGACTCAAATGATGAAGAAGTCATTGGCATCATGAAGAATATGATTTTCAATATCATTCATGGTGTTCCCGTCAACTTCCATGGTTTCCTCATGAGGACTCTGGCGAATATTGCTATGTCACCATTTGAGCTGAAGCCTTATGCACCATGGATTATGAGGTTCATCAGGACAAGGTCTTCACTCAATTACAAAGCTGATACTCTGAACCACTGCAGCTACTTGCCTCCAATTGAAGTCGTCAAACGGACATTTTCCTCAGCTGATGACAAAGGCAAGGCAACTGCTGTGATAGATGAAGGCATTCATCCATTGGATGGTCAATTTCGCAAGGCTGCATCCTACCCCACCATTGATGACTCTGCCACACATGACTCTGCCGCCAACCACTCTGCCAAGCAAAATCCTCAAGCCACAGCACCCAGGGTGATGACTGATCATGAGTTACTTGTAGCGACCAGACCCGAATGGATCAAGTCTCTGTGCTCAGTGTCATCCTCGATCGATAATCTTGACACACACAGTGCTTCAAGGATTTATAGCGAGTAGCAATCACACACTTATTACATCGTTGTCCACAAGGAACTTATTACAAAAATATGGCTTAAGGCCATCTAATAATAACAGCGAAGGCTTGGAAGATAAGTGAGTCCATCAACTCCATCGGCATCATCGAGTATAGAACCACGACCTAACACCTTACTGTAAATGCGAAAAGTCTCGAGCGTGAAAGTTGCAGCCCAAAACGGGTCAAGACATGGAATATCTTGGCAATGTAACACATAAAGAGCAATGAAGGAAATAAGCCTATACTACATGCATATATGGCTGGTGGTAAGGCTCTCTGGTTACATTTTGCATAAAGCTAGTTTTTCCCTACAACAAAGGAATAATTTTATTTAACTATCATGGTGGTTGTTAAACATTGAGAATGGTTGACAGATCCTCAATCCCAATTAAAAGTACTCATCAAAACCCAATACATTTATTAGAAGTAACATGTTGAGATTCACATGATATTCAATTACCGATACTCAAAACGTCCATAACCGGGGACACGGCTAATCATGATTAGTTTATACACTCTGCAGAGGTTTGCGACTTTTCCCCACAAGACTCGATCGCCTCCGCTTGGTTCTCGTGACTACATGGTGTTTGAGAGACGGATGACCGAGACATAGTCTTTCAGAAGCGCTAGCACCTTACATGTGGGTAGACCGTACCAACCTACATCCCCTACATCAGCTAGCCTACCCGTAAGAGTTCGCACAACTTAGTCAACTACGCCAGAGCCCATAATTGGCTTGTGGCTGCACACGGAAGTTTCCAGTTTGAATAATCTTATGATCCCTTAGAGCACAGGTGGCGGTCCGAAGAAATACAGCAAGTCTGATAGAAACCAGTGCCTCAATCCACCCAGATGTGTGTTTAGGTTGCCACCTTAAATAAACCATTAATTAACAATCTCACATCTGTCATGGATATTCACTCACCCAATCCACGTCTACTAGCATAGCATAGCATAATAGGCAAACGTAGAAGTATCTCCCAAGGTTTCATAAGTAAAACAGGTAATAGGTACTACCTCAATCTACTTCCCAACCCACAATTTAATTAGATCCTAAACATGCAAGTGTTTGAGGGTTTGATCTAATGCAATAAAACTGGGTAGTAGAAAAGGTATGATCAAGTGTTACTTGCCTTGCTGATGATCCGCGAGACCTAGAGATTCGAAGTAACAAGCGGCGCGACCGGTGATCTAACGCAGACAAACAACAAGCATACAATAAGTACTCATCTAATGCACAGGGAAAACTCGAATAAAAGATCTAACCAGATAGTTCAACTTAAGAACCCTGGTTGCAAAAGAATCGAATCAAATAAAGCATCGAAAGTCGAAACTCGAGAGAGAACGACTCGGTTTAGCAATCTGAAACTAGGTCAAACTTTCACAGTAGCAAAACTCTGTGTAAGTAGGTTAGTCGGATCGGCGGTTTCAATGCTGAAACTCCAGCGCTTGAATCACCTGATTCCGATAAACGAGCAAGAAAACTAAACAGATTTGAAAATTGAATCGAAATCGAATCGAAAAATAACGGATTAAATCCGATTAAAAGAAAACGACGAACGGGTTAAATAACGGACGTTCGTTAACAGAACTAATCCAACGAACACATTCATTGAAACGAACGGTTCGGTGAACGTTCATTAAATAAGAAAACCGAAAAATAAAAAAAACCATCTAGGGTTTTAAAAAAAACCGAACATCTTCAAAAAAAACCGGATCGGGTTTTCTAAAGAAAACCGGATCGGGGGGGTTGCGGCGGCGGCTACCTCCGGCGGGGCTCGGGGGAGGGTCCGTGGTCGGGAGGGTTCTTGGGCGGCGAGGGCTCCGTGGGTCGGGAGTGGGGCGGCGGCCTCGTGGTGGAGGGCGGCGCGGCGGCTCGGGTTGGAGGGCGGCGGCAAGGGATGAGGAGAAGGGGGGTGGCGGTTAAATAGGAGGGGGTGGCGCCTTGGGAAGGGGCAGGGGCGGCGGGTCCGAGCCGGACTCCCGAGGCGGCGGCGGCGGCGGCGGCGGCGGAGACTCTCCAGGGCGTCTGAGAGGGAGAGGAGGTGGGCGGGTGGGCCTTGGCCCAAAGGGCGGCAGTGAGCGCTTTTTTTAAAACAAAAACTAAACGGATTTAAAATAAAACCAAACGAACTCCGAATTTAATAAAATTAATTTTCCCCGACTCCTAAAAATGAGTCGAACAAAATGAACTTTAAAAACAGGCAATATGCATATTTTTTTTTAAAAATGCTCATTTTTGCCTAAAGCAAATAAATCCTCAAAACCAAATTTTTGATTTATTTATAATATCTTCATTTTTCCTAAATGTTGGGAAAGTCATATTATTCCCTCTCTTTAACTTTTTATATCGGAAAACTTTTGAAGATAAATAAATAAATCAAATGATCCCATTTTCAAAATTTGAGAAATCCCAAATATGAAAATAATGAAACTTCCAACTCTCTCCGAGGGTCCTTGAGTTGCGTGAAATTTTCTAGGATCGGAAAATGCGAGAAAATATGATATGCATGATGACCTAATGTATAACATTCCAAATTGAAAATTTGGGATGTTACAAACCTACCCCTTAAGATGAATCTACGCCCTCGAGATTCGGGTTGGCTAGAAAATAGGTGAGGTGGTCCTACAAAACTTCCTCTCTTTCCTAGGTGGCTTCATCCTCGGTGTGGTGGCTCCAATGAACTTTGCAAAACTTGATAACCTTGCTGCGGGTAACTCTGCTAGCATAATCGAGAATCTTAACCGTTTTCCTCATATGTTAAGTCATCCTTCAACTGAATTGCTTCCGGTGGCACTGTGTCTCTTAACGGTACCTCTCGCTATCTCGGGTGACATTTCTTCAATCGAGAAACATGGAATACATCATGAACTCCCGACAGTCCTTCCGCAACTCCAACTTATAAGCAACTTCTCCCATGCGTTGCAAAATCTTATATGGTCCAACGAAACGTGGGGCTAACTTTCCTTTAACTCCAAAACGCTTAACTCCTCAAGCGGGATACTCTAAGATATACTCTGTCTCCAACTTCATACTCAATCGCTTGCGCTTGAATCGGCATAACTCTTACGTTCGGATTTGGACTACCTTGAGCCTGTCTCGAATCAACTTAACCTTCTGTTCGACTCCTTAATCAAATCTGGTCCAAACAATCGACGATCTCGGTTTAGTCCCATGACAACGGTGTCCTGCACCTTCTTCCATCTGAGCCTCAAAAGGTGCCATCTTCGAGCTGGTTTGGTAATTGTTGTTGTAAGAAAATTCTGCATATGGCAAATTATCATCCCAACTAGATCCATAATCTAGTGCACAAGCTCTCAGCATATCCTCCAAAATCTGATTGACTCTCTCAGTCTGTCCATCGGTCTGTGGGTGGAAAGCTGTACTGAATTCCAATCTAGTTCCCAATGTTTCGTGCAACTGGTTCCAAAATTTTGAGGTAAACTGGGTTCCTCTATCTGATACGATGCTCCTCGGAACTCCGTGTAAGCACACAATTCTGGTCATGTATATCTTTGCCAATTTAGCACTGCTATAGGTGGTCTTGACTGGAATGAAATGAGCTACCTTCGTCAAACGATCGACTATGACCCAAATCGAGTCATAACCTGAGCGAGTCTTTGGCAAACCTGTGATGAAATCCATGCCTAGTTTATCCCACTTCCATTCGGGTATCGGCAATGGTTGTAACAATCCTGCTGGCTTCGATGCTCGCTTACTTTTTCGACATACGCCATAAACTGCTACATACTCCACAATATCCTTCTTCATTCCGTCCACCGTAAAATATTCTTCAAATCCAAATACATCTTGGTATTTCCTGGGTGAATCGAATAGGGTGAATCATGGGCTTCTTGTAAAATCAACTTCACGATCTCGGGTCATTGGGCACATAAACACGGTCTTCAAACCATAGGGTATCGTGCTCATCCTCACGAAATCCTTTAGCTTTTCCTTTGCTCATTTTCTCCTTTATAGAGGCAACTTCCTTATCCGCCTTTTGGGCTTCTCTCGATTTTGTCCATCGATTGTCGATGAATCTCCAATGCTGCTACATAGCCTCTCGTAACTATTTCCAAACATAGTTCTCGAAGGTCCTCGGCCAACTCATTGGGTATCCCTCCCATCATTAGGGTATTGACGTGGCTCTTATGGCTCAATGCGTGCTGCCACGACATTAGCCTTTCCGGGTGATAATGCAATCTCATATCATAATCCTTGATAAGCTCTAACCATCTCCTTTGTCCGAGATTCAATTCTTACGTGTGAAGATGTACTTCAAACTCTTGTGATCCGTATATACTTCACAATGATTTCCAATGAGAAAATGTCTCCATGTCTTCAAGGCATGCACAACGGCTGCTAACTCCAAATCATGTGTGGCATAATTCAACTCATGGGGCTTAAGTTGTCGTGAAGCATTTAAACAACTCTTCCTTCCTGCATAAGTACTGCTCCAAGTCCTCGACGTGAAGCGCCACAATACACCTCATAATCCTTGGTCTGATCCGGCAATATCAAAACTGGTGAGGTAACCAATCTTTTCTTCAACTCCTGAAAACTTGCCTCACAGTCCTCGGTCCATATGAATTTGTTTTCCTTCTTCAACAATTCTGTCATAGGCTTTGCAATTCTTGAGAAATTCTCAATGAATCTTGGTAGTATCCTGCGAGTCCAAGGAAACTCGAATCTCTCCAACTGTCGTTGGTGCTTCCCATTTGGTTACGGTCTCAACCTTTGTGGGGTCAACTGCTATTCCTTCTCCGGATATAACATGTCCGAGAAATCCAACTTCCTTTAGCCAAAACTCACACTTGCTGAACTTGGCATACAACCGGTGTTCCTCGGTTTCTCCAAACCAATCGCAAATGTTCCTTGTGTTCCTCTTCATTCTTTGAGAAAATCAAAATGTCATCAATGAACACCACGATTTAACTTATCCAAAATTCCATAAACACTTTGTTCATCAGGTTCATGAAATAGGCTGGTGCGTTAGTCAGTCCAAATGACATAACGGTATACTCATACGGTCCATATCTCGTGGTAAACGCTGTCTTGGGTATGTCTTGCTCCCGAATCTTCAACTGATGGTACCCTGATCGTAAATCGATCTTGGAAAACACCTTAGCTCCTTGCAAACGGTCAAATAGATCATTTATCATAGGTAGTGGGTACTTGTTCTTGATTGTGACTTCATTCAATCCCCGATAATCAACAACCATTCTTAACGATCCATCCTTCTTCTCCACTAACAAAACGGGTGATCCCCAAGGTGAAGAACTTGGGCGAATAAAACCTTTATCCAATAGTTCCTTAATCTGCTTCTTGATTTCTGCCAAATCCTGTGCTGGCATCCTCAGACGGTCGCTTCGATATCGGGCCTGTTCACGCAGCAGCTCGATCAAAACTCAATGTCTCTATCCGTGGCATTCCCGCAACTCTTCCGAAATACATCAGAAAATCCTTCACCATCGGTACTTCTTCCCGCACCACTCTCGATAAGCAATTAACTTGTGCTCTCCTTCGCTCGTGCCGTGATACATACTTGATCCTTCTTCCTTCCGTGTGGTGAGCAAAATTGACTTTGTGGTGCAATCTATGTTTCCTCCATACCTTGATAGCCAATCCATTCCTAATATCACATCCAATCCTTGGGATTCCGTAACTATTAGGTCCGAGGGGAAAACATAGTGTCCAATCCTTAATGGCAATCGATCACACCATTTACTAGCCATGTACTCTGCCTCGGGTGAGGTTACTAGCATGGGTGACCTAAGGGCTTGGGTTGGTAATTTGTACTTATCCACAAATCCCTTGATATGTATGAATGCGATGCACCAAGATCGAAAAGAACAACTGCAGTAAATGACTTAACCAAAACTTACCGACATCTTGATCGGGCTGATCTTCAACCTCCTCCACATCAATGTGGTTCACCCGTCCCCTGTTGAAAGGGTTGGGCTTCTTTCCGAGCTTCCATTGCCATTTCCGTTTCGCCTTCTCGACAGTCATTGGCATAATGTCCAGTCTTGCGGCACTTAAAACAAGTAATGTGACTCAGGTCTACCTTGGATGGTGTTGACGGGTTGGTGCGGTTCTGTCCATTGCTTCCTCCATTCCGCTCCCATTCTTAGTTCCATTATGGTTATGCTAATTACCTCCTCCATGGGTATGTTGAAACTGAATTCGGATTTAGGGTATAACGAGGCTTCGCTAGGCTCCGAGTTATACTTCCCTGTCCATACTTCCGCTATGTTCTCAATTTGTCGCTGCTTTCCTTCAATCATGAGGGCTCGGTCTACCAACTCCTGGTAGTTGTTGAAACTTCCTACCATCAACGGCATGCTGAACTCATCATTCAGTCCTTCTAGAAACTTCTCCTGTTTAGCAGCGTCAGAGCAACGTCATCCGGGGCATAACGTGCTAATTTACTAAAGTCATCCACGATCGCCAACAGTCCTTCCTCCTTGGCGAAGTTGCTAAACTCACGCTTCTTCATGGCCATAGCTCCTGCTGAAACATGGGCAAGTCTGAAAAGCTTGTTGAAACCGATCCCACGTGATGGTGTCTCACGGGTAAGTGGCTGTAAAATTCTCCCACCATCTTTCTGCGGGTCCTTCAAGTCGATGTGCTGCAAACTTTACTCTTTCTCCATCTGTGCATCCTGCAGTGGTCAACTCCCTTCCTATCTTGCGGAGCCAATCATCTGCCACAATCGGCTCGGTGCTACTGGAATACACCGGCGGATTCAGTCTAAGGAAACGAGTCAAGTGGTCCGCAGGTGGTGGTGGCGGTGGGTTGTTATTGTTGTTGTTGTTGCCATGGTTCTGCACCAATGTTTGAATCAGGGTATTCTGCTGCTGAATCAGTTGGGTGATCTCTGGCGGGAAAACGAATCCGGGGTCGCGTCTCGGAGGCATCTGATGGGTTTAGAAAAGACGAGAATTTAGAATAGATTGAGGTCTAAGGGGAATCACTACCCAAATGCACATGAGCAAATGCACACAAAATCACTTCATTCAATCAAACAAAGAGCTTACAACGATCTAACTATCGCAAAAGTGAGTGTACTATGATATTTACATGGAGGAATACTACTAATATGTGGGGACTTCTACTAATTTGAACCGTGGAAGACTCCATGATGTCCGCTCCACTTCGTCTTCAAAGTCGGGTTCACTTGGATCCGAATCGGTGTCGTCGATGTTGATGTAGTCGCTTGAGCAACCGACATACTGGTCTTCATTCCTGAGCGCCAACTTCTTCTTGAGTTCTTCGATCTCGCACTTAAGATCGTTATTGTGTCTTGCTAGAGCTACGATCTCGCCCATGTAGTCCTTGCGTGTAGTCTTTAGTTCTCCTTCCATTCGATGATCCTTCCTTTGCATTCGCAACTCCAACATATCATTGCACATTTGGTTCTCTCCGCGCCGAATGTGCTGATTTAACTCCGGATGAACGCTGCAATGGATCTATCCTTCTTGGTGCTGACTATGTCCCATTTGTCATCTCGGCGTCCATAAATCTGGTAGATAGTGTCCTTGAGGTCTTCTTGATAAACTTCTCCAATGCGTCCCATGGTGATGTGAGCTGCCATGCTCTTTCCTGCACTCAAGTTGGTGCAATCAAAACACTATCTATAGGCTTGGTGATTGGGGCGAATGTCCTTCTGGAACGTGAGCTTGAATCTTCCAGCTCCTCTTGAGCAGAGTGGCGTTGAAAGTCCCGGTAAAACTGGGTAGTCCAATGTTCAGGTACTTGGTGACTTCCTTCAAGTGAAATCCAAAAGGTGTGTCTTCATCTGGTTGGGTGTACTTGATCTTCGCGTCCGTCATCCTAAGAGTAGAAAAGATGAGGAGTTAGAAAATGGGAAGAGAGTAGTGATCTATGGCTTTATCTTAGTGGTCGTGTCCTACAGTCAGCGTGTGCTCTGATACCATTCTCTGTAGCGACCAGACCCGAATGGATCAAGTCTCGTGCTCGATGTCATCCTCGATCAAGAATCGACACCACACAAGATTTCAAGGATTTATAGCAGAGTAGCAATCACACACTTATTACATCGTTGTCCACAAGGAACTTATTACAAAAATATGGCTTAAGGCCATCTAATAATAACAGCGGAAGGCTTGGAAGATAAGTGAGTCCATCAACTCCATCGGCATCACCGAGTATAGAACCACGACCTAACACCTTACTGTAAATTCAAAAGTGCAACGTGAAAGTTGCAGCCCAAAACGGGTCAAGACATGGAATATGCCGCAATGTAACACATAAAGAGCAATGAAGGAAATAAGCCTATACTACATGCATATATGGCTGGTGGTAAGGCTCTACGGTTACATTTTTGCATAAAGCTAGTTTTTCCCTACAACAAAGGAATAATTTTATTTAACTATCATGGTGGTTGTTAAACATTGAGAATGGTTGACAAGATCCTCAATCCCAATTAAAAGTACTCATCAAAACCCAATACATTTATTAGAAGTAACATGTTGAGATTCACATGATATTCAATTACCGGATACTCAAAACGTCCATAACCGGGACACGGCTAATCATGATTAGTTTATACACTCTGCAGAGGTTTGCACTTTTCCCCACAAGACTCGATCGCCTCCGCTTGGTTCTCGTGACTACATGGTGTTTGAGAGACGGATGACCGAGACATAGTCTTTCGTAAGCGCTAGCACCTTACATGTGGGTAGACCGTACCAACCTACATCCCCTACATCAGCTAGCCTACCCGTAAGAGTTCGCACAACTTAGTCAACTACGCCAGAGCCCATAATTGGCTTGTGGCTGCACACGGAAGTTTCCAGCTTGAATAATCTTATGATCCCTTAGAGCACAGGTGGCGGTCCAAGAAATACAGCAAGTCCTCGATAGAAACCAGTGCCTCAATCCACCCAGATGTGTGTTTAGGTTGCCACCTTAAATAAACCATTAATTAACAATCTCACATCTGTCATGGATATTCACTCACCCAATCCACGCCTACTAGCATAGCATAGCATAATAAGCAAACGAGAAGTATCTCCCAAGGTTTCATAAGTAAAACAGTAATAGGTACTACCTCAATCTACTTCCCAACCCACAATTTAATTAGATCCTAAACATGCAAGTGTTTGAGGGTTTGATCTAATGCAATAAAACTGGGTAGTAGAAAAGGTATGATCAAGTGTTACTTGCCTTGCTGATGATCCGCGAGACCTAGAGATTCGAAGTAACAAGCGGCGCACTCCGGGTGATCTAACGCAGACAAACAACAAGCATACAATAAGTACTCATCTAATGCACAGGGAAAACTCGAATAAAAGATCTAACCAGATAGTTCAACTTAAGAACCCTGGTTGCAAAAGAATCGAATCAAATAAAGCATCGAAAGTCGAAACTCGAGAGAGAACGACTCGGTTTAGCAATCTGAAACTAGGTCAAAATTTCACAGTAGCAAAACTCTGTGTAAGTAGGTTAGTCGGATCGGCGGTTTCGTAACGAAACTCCAGGCGCTTGAATCACCTGATTCCGATAAACGAGCGAGAAACTAAACAGATTTGAAAATTGAATCAGAAATCGAATCAGAAAAATAACGGATTAAATCCGATTAAAAGAAAACGACGAACGGGTTAAATAACGGACGTTCGTTAACAGAACTAATCCAACGAACACATTCATTGAAACGAACGGTACGGTGAACGTTCATTAAATAAGAAAACCGAAAAATAAAAAAAAACCATCTAGGGTTTTAACAAAAAAAACCGAACATCTTCAAAAAAAAAACCGGACCGGGTTTTCTAAAGAAAACCGGATCGGGGGGGGGGGGTTGCGGCGGCGGCTACCTCCGGCGGGCTCCTGGGGCTCGGGGGGGCGGGTCGGGAGGGGTTGGGCGGGCGGAGAGGCTCCTGGGGTCGGGAGAGGCAGGCGGCGGCCTCAAGCGGGTGGAGGGCGGGCGGCGGCGGCTCGGGTTGGAGGGCGGCGGCAAGGCGGGATGAGGAGAAGGGGGGTGGCGGTTAAATAGGAGGGGGGGTCGCCTTGGGGAAGGGGGGGCGGCGGGTCCGAGCCGGACTCCCGAGGCGGCGGCGCGGCGGCGGGCGGCGGAGACCTCAGCAGGCGCGAGGGGAGAGGAGGTGGGCGGGCGGCTGGGCCTTGGCCCAAAGGGCGGCGCGTGCTTTTTTTTTAACAAAACTAAACGGATTTAAAATAAAACCAAACGAACTCCAATTTAATAAAATTAATTTTCCCGACTCCTAAAAATGAGTCGAACAAAATGAACTTTAAAAACGGGCAATATGCATATTTTTTTAAAATGCTCATTTTTGCCTAAAGCAAATAAATCCTCAAAACCAAAATTTTGATTTATTTATAATATCTTCATTTTTCCTAAATGTTGGGAAAGTCATATTATTCCTCTCTTTAACTTTTTATATCGGAAAATCTTTTGAAGATAAATAAATAAATCAAATGATCCCATTTTCAAAATTTGAGAAATCCCAAATATGAAAATAATGAAACTTCCAACTCTCTCCGAGGGTCCTTGAGTTGCGTGAAATTTTCTAGGATCGGAAAATGCGAGAAAATATGATATGCATGATGACCTAATGTATAACATTCCAAATTGAAAATTTGGGATGTTACATTACTCCTCAGTCTTCATCAGAAAGTTGATCGCAATCATAAATGGGTCAAGCGTCAGTTTGGTTCAATTCTTCACAACATGACCTCAACACACAATGCAGTGAAGAAAAACCAATACTACCTTCATGAAACCTTCAACTGCATTCGGGCTGTTCTATCTCATGTCTACAAGCAGAAGATCTGAAGAAAATGGGACTCAAGGAAGAATTTGACTGGTCTACACCTCCATCAAGAAATTCAAGAAGGTCAAGGTTCCTTCCTTAGTGGCTAACTCATATTCTTCATCGCACGACAATCGATGAAAATGAAGACTTGGACGACATCTGCGGCAGTTCTACTACGACAACCGACTCCCGATAACGCAATGGCGCCTCCATCAACTTGATATTCTTCGTATGTTAGTCCTCGCCGATCCTTTTGGTCATTCGATGACAAAGGGGAGAAATTTGAGTTAGTCTTCAAGCGGGTCTATTATATGGGCGTTTTTCGCTAAGTTACAACTCTCGCTCTTCCGAAACTTTTATTGGATCGAGTTGTAATCTTAAACCCGATGGTGCTCTGATACTTTTGATGTGTTCCTCTGCATGCTTATTCTTTGTTATATGTTAATACACGCATGCTGAATTACAACAGTCACCATATTTCATCTTGCATTTCAAATTCTTCATATTATATGTCAAATGCGTGTATGAATTACAAGATATAGGGGGATATCTCCATGATTCAACTCTTCAAATGTGCATTGCCTCAAAAGCAAATTCCTCACTATGCACATCTTCAGGGGGAGTTCTCTATATCTTGCAATCAAATTCCTCAATATCAGTATTTACACTTCATATGTTTATCCCCGTTGAAAACTTAACCTATATTGTCATCAATCACCAAAAAGGGGGAGATTGTAAGTGCATCTAGTGCCCCTTAGTGATTTTGGTGTATTGAAGACTTATAGGTTAAGGGACTAATGTGTTTAGGAGTGTACATAGGTCTATAAGTCTATGAGGATTTTGATATTTACAGAGAAAGTCAACCCTAAAATGAAGTTCTTCGATCAAGACTTTGGTATTCAAGACTTTTCAAGACTTTGAAAGTGAAGAAATTGGTGTGATCTTGAAGACTTGGTATTCATTTTAGGAACATGAAGCGTGAAGACTTTTGTTTTCGTAGTTTCGTTTTTCTTTCTTGAGTCATAGGAAACACCGTGACTCGTTAAAGGGGGTCGAGGAAATACTAAGGAAAACTTTCCATGTGATGCTCAACTCAAAATCCTACACCTACCAATCCTTCGAGTGAAGCCATTGGAAATCTCATACAGTTTAGTCAATTTCTTCAAAGGATGTAGACGAAGTTCTTCCGTCAGCCGAGGAATTTGTTCTGACCGAGGAGTTAGGAATTGCCAAAGGCTTGATTGCCTACACAAGGAGGAACATGATAGCCCCGAGGAATTTGAGAGCCAAATTTCGATCGTTGTCGTCTGCTGCGCCACTGTCCCAAAATATCTTATCTACCTAACGGTCATATCGGTGAAGGGCATTTATGTCTTATCATGTCGGCTGCTCCCTAGGCTATAAATAGCCGCCCCTACAACCACTAGCTGGTTGGCTGCCCGAGAGAACTTGACACTTGTCATTTGAGAGCAACCCATCCTCCGAGGACTTTGAGCGAAAATCATCGAGTGAGGAAAAACCCAAACCCAAACACCTACAAACCCAAAGTGATTGAGCATCACTGAAGTGATTGATCATGCGTGGATCCGACGCTTGTTACCTTTGAAGACTGTGCTTCTTCCAGATGGTTAGGCGTCATGGTCTAGAGCATCCAAGAGGAATTGTGGATCGCCGAGTGACCGAGTCTGTGAAGGTTTGGAAGTCGCCTGAAGACTTACTACAAGTGATTGGACGAGGTTTGTGTGACCTTAGTTCAAGGAGAATACGGTGAGGACTTGGTGTCCTGAGCTGCGTGCTCGCCGATCGGGTGTCCGGACTGTGTGTCCTCGAGTTTAAATACTCAGCCGCCCAACCGTGACGCATAACCGAGACAAAGCAGTTGGAACTGGTCTACCAAATCATTGTCTTCACCAACCTTATTGGTTCTATTTCCTCAACTCTTTCATTTCCTCATTATTGTGTTGAGTGATTGTTCATATCTGTGTTTGAAGACTTTGACCGAGACTTTCTCAATTTCCTCAGTTCAATTTCTTCATCATTTGTCTTCATCTTGTGTTATCCTGTGATTACGCTTTCTCGTATTCTGTGATTGTCTTCATTTCATCATGATGACCATGCCTCGATTCTGTTATGCTTACTTCGAGTACTTATTCCGCTGCAAGTAGTTCTTCGCTAAGGAATTTCTCACCGCAAATTCCTCGGTGAAGAATTCATAAAAATTGCCTATTCACCCCCCCCTCTAGTCGATATAACGCACTTTCAGCCACGAGCCTCAATATTCATCGGACCACATACATCTGTATGTATGATTTCCAACAAATCGGTTGCTCGCTCCGTAGTACCGGAGAACGGTGTTTTAGTCATCTTGCCCATGAGGCACGGTTCGCAAGTACCAAGTGATTCATGATCAAGTGGTTCCAAAAGTCCATCAAGATGGAGTTTCTTCATGCGCTTTACAATCGATATGACTCTAAACAAAGAAGGCCACAAATAAGTTGCACTATCATTATCAACTCTGATCTTTTGGCTTCAATATTATGAATATGTGTATCACTAATATCGAGATTCAACAAAAATAGACCACTCTTCAAGGGTGCATGACCATAAAAGATATTACTCATATAAATAGAACAACCATTATTCTCTGATTTAAATGAATAACCGTCTCGCATCAAAAAGATCCAGATATAATGTTCATGCTCAACGCTGGCACCAAATAACAATTATTCAGGTCTAAAACTAATCCGGAAGGTAGATGTAGAGGTAGTGTGCCGACCGCGATCACATCGACTTTGGAACCATTTCCCACGCAAGATCGTCACCTCGCCCTTAGCCAATCTTCGCTAATCCGTAGTCCTGTTTCGAGTTGCAAATATTAGCAATGTAACCAGATCAAATACCCAGTGCACGCAAGCATTAGTAAGGTACACATCAATAACATGTATATCACATATACCTTTGTTCACCTTGCCATCCTTCTTATCCGCCAAATACTTGGGGCAGTTCCGCTTCCAAAGGACCAGTCCGCTTGCAGAGAAGCACTCATTCTCGTGCTTAGGTCCAGACTTGGGTTTCTTCTCCGAGCAGCAACTTGCTTGCTGTTCTTCTTGAAGTTCCCTTCTTCTTCCCTTTGCCCTTTTTCTTGAAACGGTGGTCTTATTGACCATCAACACTTGATGCTCCTTCTGATTTCTACCTCCGCAACCTTTAGCATTGCGTAGAGCTCGAATCGCCTTATCCATCCCTTGCATGTTATAGTTCATCACGAAGCTCTTTAGCTTGGTGGCAGTGATTGAAGAATTCTATCAATGACGCTATCATCCGGAAGATTAACTCCTAGTTGAATCAAGTGATTGTTATACCTGGACATTTTGAGTATATGCTCACCGATGTAACTATTCTCCTCCATCTTGCAGCTGTAGAACTTATTGGAGACTTCATATCTCTCAATCCGTTGCTTGAATATTAACTTCAACTCCTGGAACATCTCATATGCTCCATGACGTTGAAAACATCGTTGAAGACCCGGTTCTAAGCCGTAGCATGGCACAATGAACTATCGAGTAGTCATCAGCTTTGCTCGCCAGACGCTCATAACATCCGTGTTGCTCCTGCAGCAGGTCTGGCACCCAGCGGTGCTTCCAGGACATAATTCTTCTGTGCAGCAATGAGGATAATCCTCAAGTTATGGACCCAGTCCGTGTAATTGCTACCATCATCTTTCAACTTTGCTTTCTCAAGGAACGCATTAAATTCAACGGAACAACAGCATGGGCCATCTATCTACAATCAACATAGACAAGCAAAATACTATCAGGTACTAAGTTCATGATAAATTTAAGTTCTATTAATCATATTATTAAAGAACTCACACTTAGATAGACATCCTCTAATCCTCTAAGTGATGACGTGATCCAAATCAACTAAACCATGTCCGATCATCACGTGAGATGGAGTAGTTTCAATGGTGAGCATCACTATGTTGATCATGTCTACTATATGATTCACGCCGACCTTTCGGTCTCCGTGTTCCGAGGCCAGATCTGTTATATGCTAGGCTCGCCAAGTTTAACTCGAGTATTCTGCGGTGCAACTTTTTGCACCCGCTGTATTTGAACGTAGAGCCTATCACACCCGATCATCACGTGGTGTCTCAAAGACGAAGAACTTTCCCAACGGTGCATACTCGGGGAGAACACTTATACTTTGATAATTTAGTGAGGATGATCTTACAATGCTATCGTCAATCAAAGCAAGATAAGATGCATAAAAGATAAACATAACATGCAATCAATATAAGTGATATGATATGGCCATCATCGTCTTGTGCTTGTGATCTCCATCTCCAAGCACCGCCATGGTCACCATCGCCACCGCGCCGACACCTTGATCTCCATCGTAGCATCGTTGTCGCCTCGCCAATCTTATGCTTCTACGACTATATATCGCTACCGCTTAGTGATAAAGTAAAGCATTATAGGCGGTTGCATTGCATACAATAAAGCGACAACCATATGGTTCTCGCCAGATGTCGATAACTCGGTTACAAAACATGACCATCTCATACAATAAAATTTAGCATCATGTCTTGACCATATCACATCACAACATGCCCTGCAAAAACAAGTTAGACGTCCTCTACTTTGTTGTTGCAAATTTTACGTGGCTTCTACGGGCTTAGCAAGAACCGTTTTACCTACGCATCAAAACTACAATGATAGTTTGTCAAGTTGGTGCTGTTTTAACCTTCGCAAGGACCGGGCGAGCCACACTCGGTTCAACTAAAGTTGGAGAAACCGACACCGCCAGCCACCAAGCAGTGCAAAGCACGCCGGTAGAACCAGTCTCGCAGAAGCGTGACGCAGTAATGTCGGTCCAGCCGCTTCATCCAAGAATACCGCCGAACCAAAGTATGACATGCTGGTAAGCAGTATGACTTATATCGCCCACAACTCACATGTGTTCTACTCGTGCATATGACATCTACGCATAAAACCAGGCTCGGATGCCACTGTTGGGGAACGTAGTAATTTCAAAAAAATTCCTACGCACACGCAAGATCATGGTGATGCATAGCAATGAGAGGGGAGAGTGTTGTCCACGTACCCTCGTAGACCAAAAGCGGAAGCGTTAGCACAACACGGTTGATGTAGTCGTACGTCTTCACGATCCGACCGATCATGTAAACGCACGGCACCTCCGAGTTCAGCACACGTTCAGCCCGGTGACGTCCCTCGAACTCCGATCCAGCCGAGTGTTGAGGGAGAGTTTCGTCAGCACAACGGTGTGGTGACGATGATGATGTTCTACCGAGCAGGGCTTCGCCTAAGCACCGCTATGATATTATCGAGGTGGATTATGGTGGTGGGAAGCACCGCACACGGCTAAAAGATCAATGATCAATTGTTGTGTCTCTAGGGTGCCCCTGCCCCCGTATATAAAGGAGCAAGGGGGGGAGAGGCGGACGGCCAGGAGGGGCGCGCCAGGAGGAGTCTTACTCCCACCGGGAGTAGGACTCCCTCCTTTCCTTGTTGGATTAGGAGAGGAGAGGAAGGAGAGAGGGGAAGGAAAGGGGGGGGCGCCTCCTTGTCCAATTCGGACTTGGGGGAGGCGCGACTTCCCTTGGCCACCTCTCCTCTTCCACCAATTGGGCCCATGAGGCCCAATAACCTCCGGGGTTTCGGTAACCCTCCCAGACTCGAAGATATATCCGATAACCCGGAACCATTCCAAAGGTCCGAGTATAGTCGTCCAATATATCAATCTTCATGTCTCGACCATTTCGAGACTCCTCGTCATGTCCGTGATCACATCCGGACTCAACTACCTTCGTACATCAAAAAATATAAACTCATAATATAAATGTCATCGAAACTTTAAGCGTGCGGACCCTATGGGTTCAAGAACTATGTAGACATGACCGAGACACGTCTCCGCCAATAACCAATAGCGAACCTGGATGCTCATATTGGCTCCTACATATTCTACTGAAGATCTTTATCGGTCAAACCGCATAACAACATACGTTGTTCCTTTGTCATCGGTATGTTACTTGCCCGAGATTCGATCGTCGGTATCTCAATACCTAGTTCAATCTCGTTACCGGCAAGTCTCTTTACTCATTCTGTAATACATCATCCTGCAACTAAATCATTAGTTGCAATACTTACAAGGCTTAAGTGATGTGCATTACCGAGTGGGCCCAGAGATACCTCTCCGACAATCGGAGTGACAAATCTTAATCTCAAAATACGCCAACCCAACAAGTACCTTTGGAGACACCTGTAGAGCACCTTTATAATCACCCAGTTATGTTGTGACGTTTGGTAGCACACAAAGTGTTCCTCCGCTAAACGGGAGTTGCATAATCTCATAGTCATAGGAACATGTATAAGTGATGAAGAAAGCAATAGCAGAATACAAAACGATCGTGTGCTAAGCTAACGGAATGGGTCAATTCAATCACATCATTCTCCTAATGATGTGATCTCGTTAATCAAATGACAACTCATGTCTATGGCTAGGAAACATAACCATCTTTGATCAACGAGCTAGTATAGTAGAGGCATACTAGTGACACTCTGTTTGTCTATGTATTCACACAAGTATTATGTTTCCGATTAATACGATTCTAGCATGAATAATAAACATTTATCATGATATAAGGAAATAAATAATAACTTTATTATTGCCTCTAGGGCATATTTCCTTCACCTGCTTAACCTAAACTGCTTAGTATAGGTTGGTTAGTGATCCATCAGTGACCCCCACCTTGTCCCGGTTGCCCCTGATTCATCATCGAAGACCCGATCAACGGGATCGAAGACCAGGCCCCGGCACCGCACATCACTTTCCCCTTAGTTGCTCGACACTACTGGGTTACTATCGAGTGCCGAGGATGAGACCTCTACATCACTTCTGATGTTAACCATGTTGTGTAGCTATTCGGTCGTGGTCATCAGGGGTGATTCCGCCTTAACCACTTCCGATACAACTCTGTCGTGCAACCCCTCAAGTGTGGACCTCGGGGGTGGTTCTTCTTACGTTCTCCTTGATGATTACATCGAGTGGAATTCACCGGGGGTGATTCCTCAGGTTTTCCCCTTGGTGTTAGACACACGGTTACTATGGTTACTATGACTTTACACTGAACCATGTTACTAAAGACGGGTTGGCCCTGAGGGGTACCCGCGCGAGCTTAATTGCGAGTGATGTGGAGTCGGGTTGACATGGAGGGTGCCCGCGAGATAATTACGAGGCGTGGCCGGGCATTCTTAGCCCTTGCCGCAAGTCCTCGAGACGGGGCGATGAGGTCACATCTTTCGTGAGTCTCTGCTTGTTACCGCACGTTCCTAATCCACTACGATTTGGATATTTGATCCGAGGGGCCTCTGGCCTGATAGCACTAACCATCACGTGCGCATAGTATGGGCGTTCTGCGTCGTATGCATTATCCGAAGCTTAATAGACGTGAGCGACTGACTGGCGTGCGCCGGTTTGGACTGCGTAAGCACCTGCCTTTTTGAAGGAGGTAGCTAGGTCTGTTTCACCGGCAGACGCATAACGCCCGTGAGTTCGGGAGATGGCCCATGACCCCTGGGGGCATAGGTTTAGTCCAGCGTGCTGACCTCTCTATTAAGCCTAGGTCGGGTTGCGGCGTATTGTTTGGCCGAGGCCGGGCATGACCCAGGAAAGTGTGTCCGACCAGAGTTAATCGAGCATGGTGGGTAAGTTGGTGCACCCCTGCAGGGAAGAAAACATCTATCGATAGCCTATCCTACGGTAACGGACACTTGGAGTTGTATCCCGGTCGATACAACTAGAATTGGATACTTCAGATGAGACTTGGATATGAGGTGATGAATGGATAGTATGGCTCTGGGATTGCTTTCTCACAGGGAGTCAAGAAAGGATCTCTGGCAGAGGTATAACACTACTACTACTTTACTTTATGATACTCTACTCCCTCCTGTTGCTGCAAGATGGTGGTTTCCAGAAGGTGCTAGTCTTTGATAGGACTAGGTTCTCCCCTCTATTCTGTCATTTCTGCAGCCCAGTCCACATATACAGCCTTCCTTTGATAATGTTGCATATGTAGTGTAGATCCTTTCTTGCGAGTATTTTGGATGAGTACTCACGGTTGCTTTCCTCCCCCTTTTCCCCCTTTCTTCTTCTTTTCGGTTGATGCAACCAGATGTCGGAGCCCAGGAGCCAGATGCCACCGCCGATGCCTGCTACTAGTGGAGACCGCTGACGACCAGGAGTAGTTAGGAGGATCCCAGGCAGGAGGCCTTGCCTTTTCGATCGTTGTTGCTTTTGTGCTAGCCTTCTTAAGGTAAACTTGTCTAACTCATGTTTGTACTCAGATATTGTTGCTTCCGCTGACTCTTGTGTTTTCGAGCTTATGTTTTCGAGCCCTCGAGGCCCCTGGCTTGTAATATAAAGCTTGTGTTATTTTAATTCATGTCTAGAGTCGTGTTGTGATATCTTCCGTGAGTCCTTGATCTTGATCGCACTCCATTTGCGGTATGATTATTGTATGATTGAATCGAGGGCGCCACACATACATCTCATCAAAATCTCGAACTAATACCAAATTCACAAGACTACTTATTGCAAGACTTCTCCCATGTCCTCGTGAATAAACATAACTACTCACAAATCATATTCATGTTCATAATCGAGGGGTATTAATATGCATAAAGGATCTGAACATATGATCTTCCACCAAATAAACCAACTAGCATCAACTACAAGGAGTAATCAACACTACTAGCAACCCACAGGTACCAATCTGAGGTTTTGAGACAAAGATTGGATACAAGAGATGAACTAGGGTTTTAGAGGAGATGGTGCTGGTGAATATGTTGATGGAGATTGACCCCCTCCCGATGAGAGGATCGTTGGTGATGACGATGGCGATGATTTCCCCCTCCCGAAGGGATGTTTCCCCGGCAGAACAGCTCCGCCGGAGCCCTAGATTGGTTCCGCCAAGGTTCCGCCTCGTGGCGGCGGTGTTTCTTCCCGAAAGCTTGCTTATGATTGTTTCCCAGGTAAAAGACTTCATATAGCAGAAGATGGGCACCAGAGGCCTGCCAGGGGGCCCATGAGGCAGGAGGGCATGCCCCCCACCCTCGTGGCCAGGGTTGAAGGGGAACGTAGCAGAAATCAAAAAATTTCTATGCATCACCAAGATCAATCTATGGAGTTATCTAGCAACGAGGGGAAAAGGAGTGCATCTACATACCCTTGTAGATCGCGAGCGGAAGCGTTCAAGAGAACAGGGTTGATGGAGTCGTACTCGTCGTCATCCAAATCACCAATGACCGAGCGCCGAACGGACGACACCTCCGCGTTCAACACACGTACGGTTGGGAAGACGTATCCTCCTTCTTGATCCATCATGGGGGAAGGAGAGGTTGATGGAGATCTAGCAGCACAACGGCCTGGTGGTGGAATCAACGGCGATCTCGGCAGGGCTTCGCCAAGCACTACGAGAGGGAGAGGTGTCACGGGAGGGAGAGAGAGGCGCCAGGGGTTAGGGTGCGGCTGCCCTCCCTCTCCCCCACTATATATAGGGGCCAAGGGGGGGGGGCACCGGCCCCTCTAGATCCCATCTAGATGGGGGGGGCGGCCACGGGGTGGCTTGCCCCCTGCCAGTGGGGCGCCCCACCCCTAGGGTTTCCTACCCTAGGCGCAGGGGGAGGCCCAAGAGGGGAGCACCAGCCCACCAGGGGCTGGTTCCCCTCCCCACTTCAGACCATGGGGCCCTCCGGATAGGTGGCCCCACCCGTGGACCTCGGGACCCTTCCGTGGTCCCAGACAATACCAATTACCCCTAAACTTTCCGACAGCCGAACTTGACTTCCTATATATAAATCTTTACCTCCGACCATTCCGAACTCCTAGTGTCGGGATCTCATCCGGGACTCCAACAACTTTCGGGTTACCGCATACTAATATCTCTACAACCTTAGCGCCACCGAACCTTAAGTGTAGACCCCACGGTTCGGGAGACATGCGACATGACCGAGACGACTCTCCGGTCAAAAACCAACAGCGGATCTGGATACCCATGTTGTTCCCACATGCTCCTCGATGATCTCATCGGATGAACCACGATGTCGAGGATTCAATCAATCACGTATACAATTCCCTTTGTCAATCGGTACGTTATTTGCCCGAGACTCGATCGTCGGTATCCCAATACCTCGCTCAATCTCGCTATCGCAAGTCACTTTACTCAGACAGAATGCATGATCCCGTGATCAACCACTTGGTCACATTGAGCTCATTATGATGATGCATTACCGAGTGGGCCCAGAGATACCTCTCCGTCATACAGAGTGACAAATCCGCCTCGATTCGTGCCAACCCAATGCATAATTTCGAGATACCAGAGTGCACCTTTATAGCCACCCGCCATGCCAGACGCGTTTGGCACACCCAAAGAACTCCTACGGTATCCGGAGTTGCACAATCTCATGGTCTAAGGATATGATACTTGACATTTGGAAAAGCTCTAGCAAACGAACTACACGATCTTGTGCTATGCTTAGGATTGTCTTGTCCATCACATCATTCTCCTAATGATGTGATCCCATTATCAATGACATCCAATGTCCATAGTCAGAAACCATGACTATCTGTTGATCAACGAGCTAGTCAACTAGAGGCTCACTAGGACATGTTGTGGTCTATGTATTCACTCATGTATTACGATTTCCGGATAACACAATTATAACATGAACAATAGACAATTATCATGAACAAAGAAATATAATAATAACCATTTTATTATTGCCCCTAGGGCATATTTCCAACAGTCTCCCACTTGCACTAGAGTCACTAATCTAGTTACATTGTGATGAATCGAACACCCATAGAGTTCTGGTGTTGATCATGTTTTGCTCTAGGGAGAGGTTTAGTCAACGGATCTGCTACATTCAGGTCCGTATGTACTTTACAAATACCTATGTCTCCATCTTGAACATTTTCACGAATGGAGTTGAAGCGACGCTTGATGTGCTTGGTCTTCTTGTGAAACCTGGGCTCCTTGGCAAGGGCAATAGCTCGAGTGTTGTCACAGAAGAGAGTGACCGGCCCCGACGCATTGGGTATGACTCCTAGGTCGGTGATGAACTCCTTCACCCAGATTGCTTCATGCGCTGCCTCCGAGGCTGCCATGTACTCCGCTTCACATGTAGATCCCGCCATGACGCTTTGCTTGCAATCGCACCAGCTTATCGCCCCACCATTCAAAATAAACACGATCCGGTTTGTGACTTAGAGTCATCCAGATCTGTGTCGAAGCTAGCGCCGACGTAACCCTTTATGACGAGCTCTTCGTCACCTCCATACACGAGAAACATGTCCTTAGTCCTTTTCGGTACTTCAGGATATTCTTGACGCTGTCCAAAGGTTCCATGCCGGGATTACTTTGGTACCTTCCTACCAAACTTACGGCAAGGTTTACATCAGGTCGGTGCACAGCATGGCATACATAATAGACCCTATGGCCGAGGCATAGGGACGACACTCATCTTTCTCTATCTTCTGCCATGGTCGGGCATTGAGCCGTGCTCAATCGCACACCTTGCAATATAGGCAAGAACCCTTCTTGACTGATCCATATTGAACTTCTTCAATATCTTGTCAAGGTACGCATTTGTGAAAGACCAATGAGGCGCCTCGATCTATCTCTATAGATCTTGATGCCTAATATATAAGCAGCTTCTCCAAGGTCCTTCATTGAAAAACACATGTTCAAGTAGGCATTTATGCTTTCCAAGAATTCTATATCATTTCCCATCAACAAAGATGTCATCCACATATAATATGAGAAATGCTACGGAGCTCCCACTCACTTTCTTGTAAACGCAGGCTTCTCCATAAGTCTGTGTAAACCCAAACGCTTTGATCATCTCATCAAATCGAATGTTCCAACTCCGAGATGCTTGCACCAACCCATAGATTGAGCGTTGGAGCTTGCACACCTTGTTAGCATTCTCAGGATCGACAAAACCTTCCGGCTGCATCATATACAATTCTTCCTTAAGAAAGCCATTAAGGAATGTCGTTTTGACATCCATTTGCCATATCTCATAATCATAGAATGCGGCAATTGCTAACATGATTCGGATTGACTTCAGCTTTGCTACGGGTGAGAAAGTATCATCGTAGTCAACCCCTTGAACTTGTCGATAACCCTTAGCGACAAGTCGAGCCTTATAGATGGTCACATTACCATCCGCGATGTATCTTCTTCTTAAAGATCCATTTATTTTCTATGGCTCGCCGATCATCGTGCAAGTCACCAAAGTCCATACTTTTTCATACATGGATCCTATCTCGGATTTCATGGCTTCTAGCCATTTGTCGGAATCTGGGCCCGCCATCGCTTCTTCATTGTTCAAGGTTCACCGTTGTTCAACAACATGATTTCCAAGACAGGGTTGTCGTACCACTCGTGCGGAACGTGTCCTTGTGGACCTCACGAAGTTCAAGAGGAGCTTGATCCAAGTACCTTGATCATCATCATTAACCTCCTCTCTAGTCGGTGCAGTCACCATAGGAACATCTTCCGAGCTGCACTACTTTCCGCTTCAAGAGGTAGTACTTCATCAAGCTCTACTTTCCTCCCACTTACTTCTTTCGAGAGAAACTCTTTCTCCGTAAAGGACCCGTTTGGAAACAAAGATCTTGCCTTCAGATTCGAGGTAGAAGGTATACCCAATGGTTTCCTTAGGGTATCCTATGAATACGCTTTTTCCGACTTGGGTTCGAGCTTTTCAGGTTGAAGTTTCTTGACATAAGCATCGCATCCCCAACCTTTTAGAAACGACAGCTTAGGTTTCTTCCCAAACCATAATTCATACGGTGTCGTCTCAACGGATTTCGATGGAGCCCCATTTAAAGTGAATGCGGCAGTCTGTAAAGCATAACCCCAAAATGAGAGCGGTAGATCGGTAAGAGACATCATAGGTCGCACCATATCTAATAGAGTGCGATCACGATGTTCGGACACACCATTTCGCTGAGGTGTTCCAGGCGGCGTGAGTTGTGAAACGATTCCACATTTCCTTAAGTGTGCAAAATTCGTGACTCAAATATTCCCTCCACGATCTGATTGTAAGAACTTTATTTTCCTGTCACATTGATTCTCAACCTCACTCTGAAATTCCTTGAACTTTTCAAAGGTCTCAGACTTGTGTTTCATTAAGTAGACATACCCATATCTACTCAAGTCATCGGTGAGAGTGAGAACATAACGATAGCCACCATGAGCCTCAACACTCATTGGACCGCATACATCAAGATGTATCATTTCCAATAAGTTGGTTGCTCGCCCATTGTTCCGAGAACGGAGTCTTAGTCATTTTACCCATGAGGCATGGTTCGTGACGTGTCAAATGATTCAGTAATCAAGAGACTCTAAAAGTCCATCCGCATGGAGCTTCTTCATGCGCTTGACACCTATGTGACCAAGGCGGCGAGTGCCACAAGTATGTGGGACTATCATTATCAACCTTACATCTTTTGGTATTCACACTATGAATATGTGTAACATTACGCTCGAGATTCATTAAGAATAAACCATTCACCAGCGGAGCATGACCATAAAACATATCTCTCATATAAATAGAACAACCATTATTCTCGGATTTAAATGAGTAGCCATCTTGAATTAAACGAGATCCTGATACAATGTTCATGCTCAAAGCTGGCACTAAATAACAATTATTGAGGTTTAAAACTAATCCAGTAGGTAAATGTAGAGGTAGCGTGTCGACGGCGCATCACATCGACCTTGGAACCATTCCCGACGCAGCATCGTCACCTCGCCCTTCGCCAGCCTCCGCTTATTCCGCAGCTCCTGTTTTGAGTTACAAATATGAGCAATGGCACCGTATCAAATACCGGTGAGCTACTACGAGTAATGGTAAGGTACACATCAATTACATGTATATCACATATACCTTTGGTGTTGCCGGCCTTCTTGTCCGCTAAGTATTTGGGGCAGTTCCGCTCAAAGGACCACTTCCCTTGCAATAAAAGCACTCAGCCTCGTGCTTGGGTCCATTCTTTGCCCCTTCCTGACATCGGCTTATCGGGCGCTGCAACTCCCTTGCCGCCCTTCTTGAAGTTCTTCTTACCCTTGCCTTTCTTAAACTTAGTGGTTTTATTCACCATCAACACTTGATGTTCCTTTTGATCTCCACCTCCGCTGATTTCAGCATTGAATATACCTCAGAATGGTCTTTTCCATCCCCTGCATATTTAAGTTCATCACAAAGCTCTTGTAGCTCGGTGGAAGCGATCAAGGATCTGTCAATGATCAGGCCATCCGGAGATTAACTCCCACTGAGTCAGCGGTTGTGCAACCCTGACATTTTGAGTATGTGCTCACCGACGTAACTATTTTCCTCCATCTTACAACTGAAGAACTTGTCGGAGACTTCATATCTCTCGACCGGGCATGAGCTTGAAAACCATTTTCAGCTCTTGAACATCTCATATGCTCCGTGTTGCTCAAAACGCTTTTGGAGCCCGGTTCTAAGCTGTAAAGCATGCCGACCGAACGAGGGAGTAATCATCAACACGAGACTGCCAAGCGCTCATAACGCCTTGGTTCTCTCGATGGGTGCTTCACCTAGCGGTGCTTCTAGTACATAATCTTTCTTGGCAGCTATGAGGATGATCCTCGTGTTCGGACCTAGTCCTTATAGTTGCTGCCATCATCTTTCAGCTTGGTTTTCTAGGAACAGCGCTGAAGTTGAGGGCAACATTAGCGTGGGCCATTTGATCTACAAGACATATTGTAAAGATTTTAGACTAAGTTAATGATAATTAAGTTCATCTAATCAAATTATTCAATGAACTCCCACTCAGATAGACATACCTCTAGTCATCTAAGTGAAACAAGATCCGAGTTAACTAGGCCGTGTCCGATCATCATGTGAGACGGACTAGCCAACGTCGGTGAACATCATCATGTTGATCGTATCTTCTATACGACTCTTGCTCTACCTTTCGGTCTTCCGTGTTCCGAGGCCATGTCTGTACATGCTAGGCTCGTCGAGTCAACCTAAGTGTATTCCGTGTGTAAATCTGGCTTACACCAGTTGTATTCGAACGTTAGAATCTATCACACCCGATCATCACGTGGTGCTTTGAAACAACGAACCTTCGCAACGGTGCACAGTTAGGGGGGAACACATTCTTGAAATTATTATAAGGGATCATCTTATTTACTACCATCGTACTAAGCAAATAAGAAGCAAAACATGATAAACATCACATGCAATCAAACAGTGACATGATATGGCCAATATCATATTGCTCCTTCGATCTCCATCTTCGGGGCGCCATGATCATCTCCGTCACCGGCATGACACCATGATCTCCATCATCATGATCTCCATCATCGTGTCTTCATGAAGTTTTCACGCCAACAATTACTTCTACTTCTATGGCTAACGCGTTTAACAATAAAGTAAAGTAATTTACATGGCGTTATTCAATGACACGCGGGTCATACAAAAAATAAAGACAACTCCTATGGCTCCTGCCGGTTGTCATACTCATCGACATGCAAGTCGTGATTCCTATTACAAGAACATGATCAATCTCATACATCACATATATCATTCATCACATCTTTTGGCCATATCACATCACAAGGCATATGCTGCAAAAACAAGTTAGACGTCCTCTAATTGTTGTTGCATGTTTTTTACGTGGCTTCTATAGGTTTCTAGCAAGACCGTTTCTTACCTACGTAAAACCACAACGTGATATGCCAATTTCTATTTACCCTTCATAAGGACCCTTTTCATTGAATCCGCTCCAACTAAAGTGGGAGAGACAGATACCCGCTAGCCACCTTACGCAATTAGTGCATGTCAGTCGGTGGAACCTGTCTCACGTAAGCGTACGTGTAAGGTCGGTCCAGGCCGCTTCATCCCATGATGCCGCCGAAGCAAGATAAGACTAGTAACGGCAAGTAAATTTACAATATCGACGCCCACAACTGCTTTGTGTACTACTCATGCATAGTAACTACGCATAGACCTAGCTCATGATGCCACTGAAGGGGAACGTAGCAGAAATCAAAAAAAATTCTACGCATCACCAAGATCAATCTATGGAGTTATCTAGCAACGAGGGGAAAAGGAGTGCATCTACATACCCTTGTAGATCGCGAGCGGAAGCGTTCAAGAGAACGGGGTTGATGGAGTCATACTGCCGTGATCAAAATCACCGATGACCGAGCCGAATGGACGGCACCTCCGCTGCTCAACACACGCACGATTGGGGAACACGTCTCCTCCTTCTTGATCCAGCAAGGGGAAGGACAGGTTGATGGAGATCCAGAAGACGACGGCGTGGTGGTGGAATCGGCGATCTCAAGAGGCTTCGCCAAGCACCACGAGAGGGAGAGGAGGCGCCAGGTTAGGTGTGGCTGCCCTCCCTCCCCCCACTATATATAGGGGCCAAGGGGGGCGCCGCCCCACTATATCCCATCTAGATGGGGGCGGCGGCCAAGGGGTGGCTTGCCCCCCCCAAGCCAGGCGCCCCACCCCTAGGGTTTCCTGCCCTAGGCGCAGGGGAGGCCCATAGGCGCACCAGCCCACCAGGCTGGTTCCTCCCCACTTCAGCCCATGGGGCCCTCCGGATAGGTGGCCCCACCGGTGGACCCTCGACCCTTCCGTGGTCCCAGACAATACCATTACCCCTAAACTTTCCGACGGCCAAACTTGACTTCCTATATATAAATCTTTACGTCCCGACCATTCCGAACTCCTCATGATGTCCGGATCTCATCCGGGACTCCAAACAACTTTCGGTTATCGATACTAATATCTCTACAACCTCAGAATCGAACCTTAGTGTGTGGACCCTACGGGTTCGGAGACATGCGACATGACCGAGACGACTCTCCGGTCAATAACCAACAGCGGGATCTGGATACCCATGTTGGCTCCTACATGCTCCTCGATGATCTCATCGGATGAACCACGATGTCGAGGATTCAATAAATCCCGTGATACAATTCCCTTTGTCAATCGGTACATTACTTGCCCGAGACTCGATCGTCGGTATCCCAATACCTCATTCAATCTCATTACCGCAAGTCACTTTACTCGCACCGTAATGCATGATCCCGTGATCAACCACTTGGTCACATTGAGCTCATTATGATGATGCATTACCGAGTGGGCCCAGATACCTCTCCGTCATACGGAGTGACAAATCCAGTCTCGATTCGTGCCAACCCAACAGCACTTTCGAGATACCGTAGTGCACCTTTATAGCCACCCAGATTCGCCAGTGACGTTTGGCACACCCAAAGCACTCCTACGGTATCCGGGAGTTGCACAATCTCATGGTCTAAGGAAATGATACTTGACATTTGGAAAAGCTCTAGCAAACGAACTACACGATCTTGTGCTATGCTTAGGATTGGGTCTTGTCCATCACATCATTCTCCTAATGATGTGATCCCGTTATCAATGACATCCAATGTCCATAGTCAGGAAACCATGACTATCTGTTGATCAATGAGCTAGTCAACTAGAGGCTCACTAAGGACATATTGTGGTCTATGTATTCACACATGTATTACGATTTCCGGATAACACAATTATAGCATGAACAATAGACAATTACCATGAATAAAGAAATATAATAATAACCATTTTATTATTGCCTCTAGGGCATATTTCCAACAAGGGTGTGGGCCCCCTCTGGTTGATTCTTTCTCCAGTATTTTTCATATATTCCAAAACGTGCCTCCATAAATTTTCAGGACTTTTGGAGTTGTGCAGAATAGGTCTCTAATATTTGCTCCTTTTCCAGCCTGTAATTCCAGCTACCGGCATTCTCCTCTTCATGTAAACCTTGTAAAATAAGAGAGAAAAGGCATAAGTATTGTGACATAACGTAAGAGCAGCCCATAATGCAATAAATATCGATATAAAAGCATGATGCAAAATGGACGTATGAAAGCGCGGGGCAAGTCGGGAAGCACCATCAGAGGGAACGCCGATGAGCCGGTGTTGGCTGGGCGATGGTGGCGCTGACAAGGCCGTGCTGGCTAGGGTTTAACCCCAGCATATAGAGCGCCTCCTCGTTGTCGCGCGATCACGGCGCAGGACCTCCTGCTGCACGGCGGCAGCGGCGTGTAGCTTCATCCTCTCGTCTGTGGCGGCTCCGACCTTACCCTTGGCCGACTCCTTGCCCGCTGTTCGGTGTGTCGCCTTTTTGGCTTAAGGCGCCGCACTGGTCTTGCACGAGGCACGAGGCTTGCCTTTGCCGGGGGCGTCATGCTGGACGAGGCGAGGAGGCGAGGCCCGGCATGTGTCGAGGTCGAGGTCGCCGCCCATGGTGGTGTGGGGTGGGGGCGCGACGCGTGCAAGATGGTTTTGGAGAAATGGGGAAGTGGTGGTGGCTGCCACCGACCGTGGGCCCGGGGAGAGGAAGGCTGCGTCCGTCTTGTGTCCGCGCCACGCAAATCTGGCTAAAAATGGGCCGAATGGGTCGCCATGCGGACGCCAAGCGGATGCGGCGTCTGCTTTGAATCGCGTTGGGCCGCTTTTGTGTCCGCGGACCCTAACTGACGCCAGACGATTTAAATGGGTCGCCTGCTGAATTTGCTCTAAGGGACTTGATGGACCGACGGAGACGGGCGGCTGCCACATGGCGTATTTACTTTGTTTAGCATCGTGTTGGAGTTGTGTCAATATAGTGTACAAGGTAGGTTCTGATTGGACTTGTAGTTGTATTGTGTTTAGATAGGATATGGAGTCGTGTTGAAGTAGGACACTTGTATCCTAGGCCTCTCATATAGTGGGGTAGACACATGATATAACCTATGCCAACATAATAGCACAAAGGCAAGGGGAGCCGGCGGCGTGCCGCGCCAGTGGCCGTGTGTGCGGTATTGTGACGGTGTCATGGGGGAGCCCATAGTCAGGCCCCGGGATGTAGCCATATTGGTGAACCTCGTTAACAAATCTCGTGTCATGTCTCGTGTGATTGCTTGGTCCTCGGATGATCGATTTGAGTGCCTCGGATTTATTCTAACAAGTGGTATCATGAGCTAGGTTTTGAGGCAGATTCGTTGGTCCGAGGATGAATCTAAGCGTCGCGTTGGATCTGGTCGTGATTATCAGCTTGGCACCCGACATAGAGCTGGCAAAAGCAGTTGGGGAGTCGGGAGATAGGAAGCGGCGATGTCACGGGATTAAAGTCGGCGGCGGATTGTTCCAGCTATGAGCAGGCAGCGATCCAGACTGATCTCGGCGAGTTCGGAAAAAGTCTCGGAAGCGTGTGGCGGATACAAATGCGTACAACCTCAGCGGAGGGCGCGTCTCAGCGTGAGACGCGTGCAGGTAGCGGTCGGGCAAACAGGGGCACGAGCGAATTCTCGATCGGAGTAGCGGCCAGCGGCTGGGCCGTATCGTCCGAAGGCCTAGGCCCATGTACGTCATGGGTTGTGGTTGCTAGGCGTGAATAGGCTGGAAGTGCTGGTGTGCAAACGGCCATGCATAAGGGAAGTGTACACGTGGTGTTAAGACAGGTGAAGCTCGAGTATGGATCGTTAGATTTGCTTTGGACAAAAAGGGCCAAGTCCGGCGCGTTGTCGTGCAACATCAAGGCACCAACGGAAGCAAGTAAAATCCATGAGGAGGACAAAGCAAGCCAGCATCCGGATTGAGCTGTGAGCTACACCACGTGAAATTGCTACTAGTACTGGGAAGCGAGCACGTAGGTTTGCTTTGTGTACTTTGGCATCGTGGGAAGAAGCTTGGTTATTTTTTACAGGTCAATCATACAAAGAATCGGCACTAAGGGTTATCAGGTTTGAGGTGGAGAAGTTCGATGTAATGTAAAACCTTGGGTTATGATAGACAAGGTGAAAGATTTGTTGGCACAACAAGGATGCTTGAAGGCATTGCGGGATGTCAACCAGTTAAGATGGATGACGAGCGCTGTGAGGAGTTGCAGATGGTTGCAGTCAGAAAAGTCGGTTTGGGTCAGACTTGCCAGTCTGACGGATCGACGCAAGTCGGTTGATACAGAAGACGGTGGTGGAATCAGCGATGACGACATAGGAGCGTTATGCTGATGGTGATCGACTTCTGGGCGTGGAAACACGTGGTGCAGGTCTGAGGGCTTGTGTGGCTTCGACAAAGACTATGGTGCGGGGTTGATTCAAGGTGATGTACACACGGAGCTTGAAGTCGACGAGGCGCGAGGGTGGACTAATCATCTACCATGGAGTCATGTTGAAGGTGGAGTTGGATTGAGGGGCTACGGTGTAAGGATCCAGAGAATCGAAGCCTATTCAGCAAGGGGGAAAAGCGAGTGACATGCAGTTCGGATCGGAGCCCAAAGGGTCCTGATGGAAGCGTGAAACTTCGCCATCGGTCGGTGATGATCGGTGGTACTCTGCGGCGGGGTTGAGTGGTGTGGGTTCGCGACCCTTGAGACTCAACCGGGACAGCGGAGGCTCGACGCGGTAATAGCGGGCAGTAGCGGCGTGTATGCACGGGACATGGAGACGGGTCGGCTCGTGGTCATACATGTGATGAGACAACGTGAATTTGACTCGTGATGACTACAAGCAACGGTGAAATTCCTTCATGTTTCGCATAGTGGTCAAGAAAAGAGCGGTCATGTTGAGTTCGAGTAACTCTCATGTGTGACATCCAATATGTGAGTTGTTCACATTCACGCTGGTCGTGATCGCGTGATGGCATTGGACCTGACACTACGTAAGTTGGGAGCACAAACTAGAGTAACAAGGAACTTAATTTTTGCTCTAGTGTTGACTCGTGGTCAAGAAAAGAAGGGACTACATGCAGTTGCGGTGGAGTCAAATGGAGTCTTTGGAGTAGCAGCAGTACTCATGGATAAACTCAAGCCCAATGTACATGGAAGTTTGACGATTGACAATCTAAGGTGGTGGAGAATATTCGCCAAGGTGGAGTTTGTTGAGTTGTGTCTAATATAGTGTACAAGGTAGGTTACACTTGGACTTGTAGTTTTATTGTGTTTAGATAGGATATGGAGTCGCAGGTCCAAGTAGAGCACTTTTATCCTAGGCCTCTCATATATAGTGGAAGTAGACACATGATGTAACCTATGCCAACATAATAGCACAGACGCAGCAAGGGGGCCAATGGCGTGTGGGCGCCTCGGTGGCGGTGTGCGGTATTGTGACAAATGTCATGGGGAGCGCCCATAGTCAGGCCCCGGAGATGTAGCCATATCGGTGAACCTCGTTAACAAATCTCGTGTCGTCGGTCTGTGATTGCTTTGGTCCTCGGATGATCGACTGAGTGCCTCGGATTTATCTAACATACTGCACGCATGTACTCGGCGAATCTGAAAGCCTAGGAGCGAGACACGCCACCGAAATATTTGCCAAGTTTTGCTCGACAAATCTCGGCAAACCCTACACTACTAGAAAAGGGCTATAGATGGATTGACACTAACGGCGCACTGCACGCTTGTGCGCCATTAGTATACTAATGCGCACCACCACCGCTGATACGCCATTAGAGATGAAATTACTAATGGCGCACCGCAAAGGTGCGCCATTAGTATCAATTTTTTTTGAACTAGTGCGCCTGTTCAAACATACTAATGGCGCATCCGGATGAAGTGCGCCATTAGTAGTTGTAACTACTAATGGCGCACCAGCAAAGGGTGCGCCATTAGTATCAATTTTTTTTTGAACTAGTGCGTTGTCCAAATGATACTAATGGCGATCCATGAAGATGCGCCATTAGTAGTTTAAACTAGTAATGGCGCATCGCGGATCAGTGCGCCATTAGTATTTTTTTGTAAACTACTAATGGCGCACCTTGAAGGTGCGCTTATTAGTAATTGGATTACTAATGGCGATTTAGTGCTGGTGCGCCATTAGTAAGTGGGCAGCAACAAGATATTTTGACAGCCTCTCCTACCCACACTCACTTTCTCCCCACTTCATTCTCTCCACCTCCTCCTTGTCTCGGTGCCTCCTCTTTTCACCTCATTTCCACCATAGATTTATTCAAATTAAGTGGTTAAATTACCTTGTTTTAATAGGTAAGTAAGGGGAAGCTATATTTATGTTGTTCTCCCTACAACAATGTGCACATGCACTTTTTATGGCCTAGCTAGATCTATGTATGTTCGTGGTGCTGCATATGTTTGTGGTGTTGCATATGTGTTTGTGTTTGGAGGTGTACGGTATTTGAAATGCGATAGTTGCCAATATTTTGCCGAATGTTGATTCATTTCCGTTTCGGCAGAATTTTGGCATTAAGCATTCTTTTGGTCCTATTTTTAGGGAAAGTCATGCCAAATTTTTGTTTGGTTCTAAAATATCGCTTTTGCTCTACCCTCGCAGCGATTGATGGTCCGCACGATGACCGAAGGCATCGTGAATAGGTTTTTGAGGTCCGAAGGCCGAGATGCTTCAAAAGAACGAGACGGAGATAAGATGTCCGTGTCGAAGATGCAAGCTGAAGAGCCTTATTATGACCCGGATTCCGGCAGGTACGGGACCACCCGCTCTTGCGTGGTTTCATGGATGGCTATCGGTGGCAAGGTGATGAAGATGACTACTGAAGTCGCCCATGGGGGCGAGCAAGAAATTAGGAAGGGCAGCAAGACAACCACCGCTGCTCAAGGGCGAGAAGACGAAGAATCCCTGTGAGATGATCCCGACGGTAATGCTGTACACAGTCATCATGTAGAAGATGCAGGACATGATGATGAGGAAGATGTCGGAGCGACGAGCGGCATGATCATGAAGATGATGATGCCGGGCGGAGCGCATCGACGCTGGACCATCGATGGGCTGGGTGCAGGACCTCATATTCAAGAGCTGCTTCTCAAGCGGGGACGGATAACGCCAGAGCTGCCGCCCGAGAGAAAGCCAAGATGGATCAACTTGAGTTAGACGCGTTACTCCATTGTATGAAGGATGCAGGCCCGAGGATACCCGCTTCGAAAGTAACGCCATGGCTCGAGATGAAGGTAAAACACAAAATGACCGACGATGCTTCGACGAGAACATGTCATTTCGCACTAACGCCTTCCCAAGGGGAACAAGTGCCGACCAGTTTGGAGGAGGCGAAGAAAATCGTGTGTCCTCTCGATTTACCGTGACGTGAAATACCATGTGTGCATGAACAATTGCATCATTTATCGGGACGAGCACGCTGAGTCTACCATATGTCCGTGCAAAGCGCCACTCGATACAAGAAGAGGAAGAAAGCTCTAAAAGTGGGTGGTACTTTCCGATCACTCGCCTGGCAAGCGGTATTTCGCATGGACCCTAAGGTAGCAAAGCTCCTGCGCTGGCACGCCGGATAGGGAGGAGAAGAAGCAGAAGATGACGCAAATGATCCGGAGATAGATAAAAAAGACTAGATGCTGAGTCACCCTAAGGATGCGAGCCGCTGGTAAGTGTTGAACTTCAAGACTCAGAATTTGGGAACGATCCAAGGAACATCGTCTTTGGGCGCGAGCACCGATGGAGTCAATCCGCTTGGCAGCCGAGAAGCACACATAGCACTGGCTCGTGTTTGTGTGGATGTACGACCTTCCCCTGGTTGTGCATGAAGAGGAAGTACATTCACATGAGTATGCTAATTGAAGGGCGAAACAACCAGGAAACGACATCAATCAGATGCCGGGCTGCTGAAAGAGGAGCTTGACACGCTGTGGAAAACGCCAGCCAATACGTGGGACGCCGCAGAGAAAGAATATTTCTATGAGAGCCGTGACCGCCACGACGGTGCACGACTATTATCTCGGTTACGGATATCTTCGCGGGGCAGGTAGTCCAGGATTTTCTGGATGCATAAGGTGCATGGATGACAACGACGCTACCTAGATAGAGATCCCGGTCTCGAAACCCGTGGTTCATGGGACATCAAGGTGGCTTCACGACGATGACCCGTGGAGGAAACGCAAGGATCTGTTCGATGGTGAAACCGAACCCTAAAACGGCCGTGTACGAGAGCGGCGAGGAAATAGACAAGCTGCTAAAAATTGGAAAGACTACCACCGCCGAGAAAGAAGCAAAAGGCGTGAGCCGGAAAGAAGCGAAAGGTGCCGAGAGCGCTGCTGAAGGTATGGAAAACGAGGTCTGTTTTCCTCGACTTGCCGTGATCGAAGATCCACCGTGTGCCTCACAACCTTGATGTCATGCATATCATGAAGAACGCGGTGAGAGTCTGCTTGGTACCCCTGCTCAACATGCCAGAGGACCAAAGATAACAAAGCAAGGGCAGATTTGAAATCAATGGGCATCAGCAGTGAGCTTCACGCTAATGATGATGATGATGATGATGATGATGAGGCGAAGGTGACACGTAAAGTCGTCGCCAAAAGGCAAAAAGGCCAAGAAGACCGGAAATGACTACCCTCCCGCGTGCTTCACTCTAAGTCGAGGAGATCGAGCAGTTTTTCACCTGCCTCCTAGAGTAAAACTTCCTTACTGATTCTGTGGAGGGAAGATAAGGCAGATACCTAGACCCAGTGAAGCGAAGTTCGGGATGAAGGATGAAGTCTCACGGCCGTCGCGTCTTGATGACGCAGATACTTCCGGTTGCAATCCTTGGGATCATGGACACGCACGTCCTGTGAAACGCTATTTGGCCTATGCAACTTCTTCGACGCCATCTCTCGGAAGTCGATTGGCGTGAGGCAACTCGTAAGGCTACGAGGAAGAGATCGTGGTGATACTATGCGAGCTTGAGATGTACTTCCGCCCGCATTCTTCGGTCGCTATGGTGCATCTGCTGGTCCATATAGTGGAGGATATCATCCAACTCGGGCCGATTCCTCGCACAAAGATGATGCCGCTTGAAAGGATGAATGGTGTCATCAAAGGATACGCTCGCAACATGTCACGCCCGTAAGGAAGCATAGCCAGGGGCTTTCTAACCGAAGAGTGCATCTCCATCGCACTAATTATCTAGGCATCGAGAACCCCGCTGGTCTGCCCGTCAGCCAGCACCTCGGCGGAAGCTCACTGGATGGGGTTACCATGAGGGTCGCCCGCGAAATGCATGTCGATTTCAGGGTCGACTCACGACTTTGAAAGAGCAAACCTAGTCGCGCTTACAACACATAGACGTGGTCGATCCTTGGGTGGTAGAGCAGTAACCTTTATTAAGAAGACGTATACAATGACCGAGGCCAACAGAGGACGGACGGAGATATACCAAAGAGCACAACTCATGTTTCACGCGTTGGTTCAAGCAGAAGCTTTTGTCGTATCTTTACATGAGGATTCTTCCGCGAAGAACAACTCATATTCGCTTTGTCACAGGTGCCGAGCACAACTTGATGACCTATGAGGCGTCATTTATATCAACGCCACACATTCTACACCGAGGCCAAGGACATGAAGAGCGATGGTTATCGAGAACTCCGGGTAACGATGGAATCCTAC
>CM038678.1:238689261-238940218 GCA_021605205.1 Aegilops longissima | reverse complement strand
ACCTTGGTGGTGAAACACTTGGCTTGTGGCGGGCTTCTTTGCCATAGATTTTCTTGGCTTGAGGCCTCGGGGCAGCAGCGATGGCGAGTCCTCATTGAATTTCCTCCTTTGCCTCATTGGCTTGTCTTGCCAACGGCTTGGCGCTTGGCCCATTCTTGGAAAGTCCTCACCATGCTTGATCTTTGGTGGGTCAGCTTCTTGGCCGAGTGCCAATGGAGCTCTTGGGCATGGAGGATTGAGTCTGAATTTCTTCATGTACTTTGGAGTTACATATCGTACTCCTCCATTCCCGTGCCCATCTCCGTTCAATCCTTTGGATCCACTTTGCGCTGATTTTTGTTCTATTTGCGAACTTCGGCTTCATCGGTGTGCAATAATCAGCATAAATTTCCTCGAGGATTTCAAGCGGTCATGACCTCGGGCCTCTTTCCTCCTTTACGTGGCTTCTTTCTTTACGCCATATTCTTGGTGAGGAATTTGAACAAATGAATTCTCACGAAAAGTATGCAACTTTTCTTCGAGGAATGCTGCAAATGAGTTAAGTTGATGAGAACCTAGTGATTCAGCGGAGGACATGATACACAATGAGCAGTATAGTTGCGAGGAATTTGGAGAGGTCATATCGTTCTCGGAAGGTTTTCAAAAGAACAAGTTTTGAGGATTTTGACGAGATGAGCCTTGAAGAATTTCACTAAGCGTTCTTTGTCTTAGGTTCGAGTTATGCGGATCGAGGATCCACACAATTGAGGAATCTTGAAGAAAATGATTGCTTAGAAAGGAATCAAGAGCATATAACTTGAGGTGTTTGTGTGTGAGATTTGAAGAATAAAACATCTTTGAAGATTTTGTAGTGTAGATTTGGATCAACGAGGTAGTAAAGTAACTTTTATTTACCTAAATGAAGAACACATGAGCTGGGTGTTGTAGATGTGAAGTTCGTCTGCTCGGATCTTCACGCCCTAACTTGCGGAGGAAGACCTTCTGGCGGCGGGTGAGGATTTCCTTGATCGGCGTGAAATCGTGGCGGCGAGTCGAGCGTGAAGCTCTTCCTCACGGCGTGACGATGGAGTGCGGCGGCGCTAGGGTTTGAGAGCTCGAGCAGGAGAGAGATCGGCGGATAAAAAGTGAGGATGGAGAGAGGGTATATATAGGCGGTGAAAACTGTTGCTTAGAAGATTTAGGGACGAGCGTGCCGAACCATTCTCCTTCTCACGACATGTGTCACCCACGTCTTGTGTAGTGGAGATGGTGTGTACGATCGTGGGTGAGTAAAATAATGCATCGTGGGATGCGGAGCGGTTTAGTGGCAAAACCGAAAGTTTGGATAAGATCAGTTTTAAAGTTCCGTTCGCAATTTCTTGGTGACAAGGACACAGTGAAGATTTTGAGCGAGTTTCAAATAGAACACATGAAGAATTTGTGAATAGATTAGGTTGAGTATAGCATAGAGGAAGGGTCGATCACATTCACTTAGCGAAAAAGCGACTTGAAGAAATAGCCATAAGTGAATCTGTAGAGGACATAAACCCATATATATATGTATTGCCAATGAATAAAAGCAGCGGAAGCAGTGAAGATTTTGCAAAGTTGAAGAATTTGAAAAAGCTGGAAATTTCAAAACGAGGAAAACTCAAATTGAAGATTTTCAACTTTGGTGGTGGCGTGACCACCGTATAAGAATGATGATTTCAGACACAGCGTACAATTGTCGTAGGGTTACGAGAATCAAATTCTTCATTAATTTCTTCACACTTAGAGTGTTATTCTTCATTGATTGAAGAAAAGCTTCTTCATGTGTTGCACATCTAAGTCATCAATTTTGCATAAGTGTCGAGGATGTGTGTCCTTTTCAAAAACGTTCGAAGATTCTAAGATATTTAGCTCACACAACTTGCTAAATCTCTTCTCATCCAAGGGCTTAGTGAAGATATCGGCTAGCTGTTCTTGAGTCTTCACATGCTTTCGATGGAGATGTAAGCCCTTTAACACATGATCACGAAGAAAATGATGGCGGATTTGAATGTGCTTTGTCTTGAGTGCTTGGCTGGGTTGTGAGCAATCTTGATGGCACTCTCATTATCACGATGAGAGGCACATTCTTCACGTTGATGCCGTAGTCCTTGAGAGTCTGCTTCATCCACAGCAATTGAGCACAACACGAGCCAGCAGCAATGTATTCAGCTTCCACGATGAAGCGGTGATCGCTGATTCTGTTTCTTGAGGACCAACGGACCAAAGATCGTCAGAAATGACAAGTACCGGATGTTGACTTGCGGTCCTACGATCACCAGCATAGTCAGTCAGAATATCAATGAGATCAAAAGTAGAGCCCTTGGGGTACCATAATCCTAGTGTTGGTGTGTGAGCTAGATATCGAAGAATATGCTTCTGACCTTATGGTGTGATTCCTTGGTGTAACTTGAAATCGGGCACACATGCAAACACTAAGCATTATATCTGGCCTAGATGCACATAAGTACAATAAAGAACCAATCATGGGCGGTATACCTTGTGATCGAAGTCAATACCATTTTCATCGATTATAGATGGCCATTTGTGGGCATAGGAATTTTGACACCTTTGCAATCTTGCATGCGAATTTCTTGAGGACATCTTTGAGGTATTTCTCACGAGATATGAATATGCCATTGTGTTGTTGCGAATTTGAAGACCTAAGAAAGAATTTCAACTCTCCATCATAGACATTTGATATTCTTCACTCATCATATAGGCAAATTAATCACTATAACGTTGGTCGATTACAACCAAACATAATATCATCAACATATATTTGGCACACAAACAGTTCACCATCATATGATTTAGTAAAGAGAGTAGGGTTCGAGTGAACCGGTGTGAAGCCATTCTTCACGAAGAATTCCTTCAATGTATCATACCACGCCCGTGGAACTTGTTTAAGACCATAGAGGGCCTTTTGAGTCTGAAGACTTTGTCGGGATTCTTTGGATCTTCAAAACACAGGGGTTGAGCAACATATACTTCTTCCTCAAGCTTACCATTGAGGAATGCACTTTTCACATCCATTTGATATAAAGTGATATTGTGATGGTTAGCATAGGCGAGTAATATCTTGAATAGACTCAAGTCTAGCAGCAGGTGCAAAAGTTTCATCAAAATCAATTCCTTCAACACAGGTGTAGCCTTGAGCTACTAGTCGTGTTATTCCTCACCACAAGGCCATTTCATCTTGCTTGTTGCGGTAGATCCACTTTGTGCCAATGATATTATGCTTGCGAGGATCGGGCGTTTGACGAGTTCGAGACATTGTTGAGCTCGAACTAATGTAATTCTTCTTGCATGGCCTGAATCCACTCGGGCTCGAAATCTTCATCTACCTTAGTGGGCTCTGTGATAGAGACAAAAGCATAGTGCCCAAAAAGTTAGATAAATGTGAAGCTTTTGGCGTGTGAGAGGACTGGCGCTTCAATGTCATCGATGATCTTGTCAACTTGCACTTCTTTTGCAGCGAGGATGAGCTGGTTGTCGTCCGAGAATTTGATCATTTTCCTCGGCACCATTGTTTTCAGCATTATCTTGGTGCATCATTTCGGCGTTCTTGGCGTACGGAATGAATTCTTGATTGATTCTTCAATAGGAATGACATCCTCGGATGCCTTGAACTTGATAGATTCCTCGGTGCTGGTTCATCTAACACAGAAGGTAGGTGCTCTCTTTGCGAGCCATTAGTTTCATCGAACCGCATCTCTCTGATGTCAACAATCTTGTGAAGGCGATGTTGAAGACTCTGTAGGTGTCACGAGTCCTTTCGTAACCAAGCATAGAACCTTCATGTGCTTTCGGTGCAAATTTAGAATTGTTATGAGGATCTCTAATCCAGCATTTAGCACCGAAGACTTTGAAATAACTCACATTGGGTTTCTTGTCAGTGAGGAGTTCATAGGCAGTCTTCTTGAAGAATTTGTGAAGATATACTCTGTTTGATGATGTGACCGCGCGTATCAATTGCATCAATCCAAAAAGCGACTAGGCGTTTTGTATTCATCAAGCATAGTCTGAGCCATCTCAACAAGAGTTACATTCTTGCGCTCCACGGCGCCATTTCTTTGAAGTATAGGGAGCGGATAACTCATGAGTAATACCAAGTTCATCAAGATAGGCATCAAGACCAGAATTCTTGAACTTTGTTCCATTGTCACTCTGATGTGTTTGATCTTCACACCAAAGTTAGTTGAAGCCCTCGAGGAAAATCATTTGAAGACTTCACACTTGATTTTTGTAAGTAACAATGTGTACCCATGTGTATGCGAGTAATCATCAACAATAACAAAGCCATATAGAGATGCATCATTAACGACAATGAGTAATGATTAGGACCAAAGAGGTCCATGTGAAGCAATTCGAAGGGACGAGTAGTGGTCACGATAGTCTTATTTGGATGCTTGGCCTTGGTCATTTCCAGCTTCACGAGGCTCCACTAAAGTGATCCTTGAGAATTTGACATTCTCAATGCCAATGACATGCTTCTTCTTTGCAAGCGTGTTCAAATTTCTCATGCCTGCGTGACCAAATCGTACGATGCCATAGCCAGATATACGAAGCTTTTGCAAGTAGACACCACGGCTGGTTGTGGTCACGTAGAAATCAACAATATACAAGTCTCCTCTCTCCTAAAGCCTTGAAGACTTTGTAATTGTCGGCTTCCATAATCACAACTAGCGATACTTGCCAAAGATAACAACCATATCAAGATCACAAAGCATTGAGACTGACATGAGGTTGTATCCTAAGGACTCAACAAGCATGACTTTGTCCATGTGTATGTCCTTAGAGATCGCAACCTACCAAGACCAATACGACTTTTGCCTTTGTCGGCAAAGATGATATGCTTCAGATGTGGCGGTGATAAGGAGCATCCATCAATAGATTCTTGTCACCGGTCATGTGATTTGTACATCCACTATCGAACCCACTCGATGGATTTGGGTTGATCATCCTTGGCACCCTTTGCCATGAAGCAATAGGTGGGGCGTAGTCATCACTATCTTCATCGGCTTTGTTGGTGAGGTCATTTTCTTGAGTTGAAGATGGACTTGTTGCGAAAGCGATGGCGAAACTAGACTCGCCACACGGACTCGATTCTTCGATGCCTCCTCTTCCTCATGTTCCTCGATTCAGCTTGAGTCCATTTCCTTGCCAATGAATGCAGAGCCTTTTTAGGTGCTCTTCTTGTGAGAAAGGCTTTGAGGATTTTGATAATGAAGATTTTGATGATTTCTTCTTCTTCTTGGCGTCATCAGGCTGTAATCCTTGTGTTTCTTCTTCTTTAATTCCTTTTCCCCGAGGACAATCTTGGATGTAGTGACCAGGTTTCTTGCATTTGTGACAAAGTCTTCTCTTATAGTCCTTTGGATGAGGAATCACTGCTTCTTGAGGATTTTCCAAGCGACCACGTCTTGAGAACTTGGAATTTCTTCACGGCGGTGCTAGCTCTGGCCTAATTCTTGGGATCTCCAAGGCTACTACGAGTCTTCACACTCAGATTCAGACACAACCTTGGCCTTGGGGCACATGTTTTCCATAGCTAGAACCATAGAGATCTCTCTTTTAGCAAGCTAGAACTCATGAGTATTTAGCCTCTCGAGGATATCATTTGGATCAAGTGACTTGTAGTCGGTGCGCTCTTATCATCGGTGCGGAGTATCAAAGAGGAATCAGCGATCTTAACAATTTCTTCACCACCTCATGGTTCGGTGATGTCGATGGCGCCAAGTGCTTGAAGCTCATTTGAGATGTCGGTGAAAGCGATCGAAGGTTTGTTGAACATTTTTGTTGTCGAGTCTTTTGAGGCGGTTGAAGAGATTTGAAGAACATCAACTAAAGTCACGCTGAGTTGAGACTCCTTCATTACTTTGGACAGCCTGTCCCAGATGAGCTTAGCGGTTCCAGCACTCACTCTTCCATATTGACCTTTGCTCGGATGGCCACATATGATATTCTTAAGCTTGAGAATCGAGTTGCTTGAATCTCTTCACATCAGTGACATTAGGAGAAGGTGTGGTGAGGAACACCATTTTCCACAACATACCGGAGATCATTGTCAATTGCTTCAAGATGCATTAGCATCTTGTTCTTCGATAAGGGTAGTCCGTCCCATCAAGGTAGGACACCCTGCTGAGACCTTGATCATACCTATGGTGCGACATAACTAAAACTCCGTGGTTAAACCAAAATCACCACGAACAAAGGAGTACCTTGCTCGATACCAATTGAAAGTCGTTATATCGACTAGAGGGGTGAATAAGCGATTTTATGAATTCTTCATTTGAGAATTTGCGGTTGAGGAAATTCCTTAGCGAAGAACTACTTACAGCGGAATAAGTACTCGAAGTAAGCATAACGAGAATGCGGGCATGGTCATCATGATGAAATGAAGACAAACAAAAGAGTATAGAAAAGCGTAAACAGGATAGCTCGGGATGAAGACAAAGCGGTGAAGAAATTGAGCGAGAAATTGAGAAGTCTTGATCAAAGTCTTCAAACAGAGATATGAATAAACACTCAACACGATAATGAGGAAATGAAAGGGTTGAGGAGATAGAACCGATAAGGTTGGTGAAGACAATGATTTGGTAGACCAGTTCCAAGCTTGCTGTCTCGGTTATACGCTTTGGTTGGAGCGGTGAGTATTTAAACTTGAGGACACAGTCCGGACACCAGTCGGCCACAGCTCGGGACACCAAGTCCTCACCATATTCTCCTTGAACTAAGGTCACACAGACCTCGTCCAACACACTCGTGGTAAGTCTTGACGACTTCCAAACCTTCACAGACTTGGTCACTCGGCGATCCACAATTCCTCTTGGATGCTCTAGACCATGGCGCCTAACCGTCTAGAAGAAGCCACAGTCTTCAAGGTAACAAGCCTCGGATCCACGGGATCAATCTCTTGATGATGCTCAATCACTTTGGGTTTAGTAGGGGTTTGGTTTTGGGTTTTCCTCACTCGATGATTTTCGCTCAAAGTCCTCGGAGGATGGGTTGCTCTCAAATGACAAGTGTCAAGTTTCTCTCGGGCAGCCAACCAGCTAGTGGTTGTAGGGGCGGACTATTTTAGCCTAGGGCAGCCCGACATGATAAGACATAAATGCCCTTCAATGATATGACCGTTAGGTGGATAAGATATTTTGGGACAGGTGGCGCGCAACACGACAGTGATCGGAAATTTGAATCTCAAATTCCTCGGGGCTATCATGTTCCTCACTTGTGTAGGCGATCCGCCTTGGCGAATTCCTAACTCCTCGGTCGAACAAATTCCTCGGCGACGGAAGAGCTTCGTCTCATCCTTTGAAGAAATTGAGTGAAGCTGTATGAGATTTCAAAGGCTTCACTCGAAGGGATTGGTAGGTGTAGGATTTTGAGTTGAGCATCACATGGAAATTTTTCCTTAGTATTTCCTCGACCCCATTTAACGATCGGTGTTTCCTATGACTCAAGAAGAAAATGAAACAACGGCGTAAAGTCTTCACGCTTCATGTTCCTCAAATGAATACCAAGTCTTCAAGGTCACACAATTTCTTCACTTTCAAAGTCTTGAAAAGTCTTGAAATAACAAAGTCTTGATCGAAGAACTTCATTTTTGAGAAATGGACTTTCTCTATAAACATCAAACTCCTCATAGACTTATAGACACATGTGTACACTCACAAGCACATTAGATCCTTAACCTATAAGTCTTCAATACCAAAAATCACTAAGGGCACTAGATGCACTTACAAGCTGAGTTCAAAATTCCGTCTTGATGACTATCTTGTTGAACTTGGTATTACTCATGAGTTATCTGCTCCTTATACTCCTCGGCAAAATGGCGTCGTGGGCGCAAAACGAAACTCTTGTTGAGATGGCTTGCACTATGCTTGATGAATACAAGCATATAAATGGTTTTGGATTGATGCAATTGATACTGCGTGCCACATCATCAGCGAGTATATCTTCACAAATTCTTCAAGAAGACTGCCTATAGGCTCCTCAACGACAAGAAACCCAATATGAGTTATTTCAAAGTCTTGATTGCTAAATGTTGGATTAGAGATCCTCATCGCAATGCTAAATTTGCACAGAAAGCACATGAAGGTTTATGCTTGGTTATGGAAAGGACTACGCACACCTCTGAGTCTTCAACAACGCTCTTCACAAGGTTGTTGAAACTGTAGATGTCTTGATTTGATGAAACTAATGGCTGCAAAGAGCACCTACCTTCATGATAGATGAACCCACACGAGGAATCTATCAAGTTCAAAGGCAGCGAGGATGTCGTTCCCTCTTGAAGAATCTGTTGAAGAATTCATTCGAGAGCGAAGAGCGTCGGTGATGCACTGAAGATAATGCTGAAGAAAATGCTGATCAAATTCCTCGGCGACAACCAGCTCATCCTCGCGTTGCAAAGAAGTGCAAGTTGAAAAGATCATCGATGACATTGAAGCACGAGGTCCTCTCACACGCTCAAAAGCTTGATTTATCTAACTTTTGTGGGCACTATACTTTTGTCTCTATCCTGAGGCCCACTAAGGTAGATGAAGCATTTACGAACTGGTGGATTCAGGCCATGCAAGAAGAATTACATCGGTTTGAGCTCAACAATGTAGGGGCCTGGTTGACGTCCGAGATCCGCAAGCATAATATCATTGGCACAAAAGTGGATCTCTGACAACAAGCAAGATGAAAATGGCCTTGTGGTGAGGAATAAGGCCTGACTTGTAGCTCAAGGCTACACAGGTTGAAGAATTGATTCGATGAAACTTTTGCACTTGTTGCTAGACTTGAGGCTATTAGCATATTACTTGCTTATGCTAACCATCATAATATCACTTTATCAAATGGGTGTGAAAAGTGCATTCCTCAATGGTAAGCTTGAGGAAGAAGTATATTTTACTCAACCCCAGGTTTTGAAGATCCAAGAATCCAGACAAAGTCTTGAGACTCAACAAGGCCCTCTATGGCCTCAAGCGAGCCCCTCGGGCGTGTGATGAATTTGCCTATATGATGAGTGAAGAATATCAAATGTCTATGATGGGAGAGTTGAAATTCTTCTTAGGTCTTCAAATTAAATCAACAGCGCAATGGCATATTCATATCTCGGGAGAAATATCTCAAGGATGTTACGAGGAAATTGGCATGCAAGATTGCAAAGGCGTCAAAATTCCTATGCCCACAAATGGCCATCTATGCATTGATGAAAATGGTATTGACTTGATCACAAGGTATACTGCTCCATGATTGGTTCTTTGTACTTATGTGCATCTAGGCGGATATAATGCTTAGTGTTTGCATGTGTGCCCGATTTCAAGCTACACGAAAGAATCACACCATAAGGTTGTGAAGCATATTCTTTGATATCTAGCTCACACACCAACACTAGGATTATGGTACCCCAAGGGCTCTACTTTTGATCTCATTGGATATTCGACTCGACTATCTTTGGTGATCGTGTGGACCGCAAGTCAACATCTGGTACTTGTCATTTCCTCGGACGATCTTTGATGCATTGGTCCTCGAAGAAATAGAACTTATTATCCTTTGTCTACTCTACGGAAGTGAGTACATTGCTCTTTGGTTCTTGTTGTGCTCAATTGGTGTGAATGAAGCAAACTCTCAAGGACTACGGCATCAGCGTGAAGAATGTGCCTCTCTCTTTGTGACAATGAGAGTGCCATCAAGATTGCTCACAACCAGTTCAGCACTTTCGAAAAAGCACATTCAGATTCGTCATCATTTTCTTGGCGATCATGTGTTGAAGGCGACATCTTTATTGATCATGTGAAGACTGCGGAACAACTAGCGATATCTTCACAAAGCCCTTGGATGAGAAGAGATTTAGCAAGTTGCGGTGTGAGCTAAATATCTTAGAATCTTGAATGTTCTTTGAAAAGGACACATCCGACACTTATGCAAAATTGATGACTTAGATGTACAACACATGAAGAAACGTTTTCTTCAATCAATGAAGAATAAAACTCTAAGTGTGAAGAAATTAATGAAGAATTTGATTCTCGAGAACCCTCTCATAATTATGCAGCGGTGTCAGAAATCATCATTCTTATCTGATTAGGACACGCCACCACCAAAGTTGAAAATCTTTAATTTGAGTTTTCCTCGGTTTTGAAATTTTTCAGTTTTTCAAATTCTTCAACTTTGCAAAATCTTCACTTGTTTCGTTTTCTTTCTTCATTATATATATATATATATATATATATATATATATATATATATATATATATATATATATATATATATATATATATATATATATGGGTTTATGTCCTCTACAACATTCACTTATGGCTATTTCTTCAAGTTGCATTTTCACGCTAAGTAGATGTGATCGGACCCTTCCCCTCTCTACTATACTCAACCCAATCTATTCACAAATTCTTCATATGCGTTCTATTTGAAACTTCGTTCAAAATCTTCCTTGTGTCCTTGTCGGTGAAGAAATTGCGAGCGGAACTTTAAAACTAATCTTATCCAAATTTTGGTTTTGCCGCTCAAACCGTTCCGCTTCCTATGATAGACTTATCTATTCACCCGCGATCTAACACGATCTCCACTTTTAAATGCGTGGGTGACACATGTCAACAAATGAGAAGAATGAGGGGCACGTTAGCCCTAAATCTTGAGGCGAACAGTTTTTCACTGCGACTATAAGTACCCCTCTCCCTTCCTCACTTCCTTTACTCCGCTCGACCGCTCTCTCTCTCGCTCGAGCTTCTCAAACCCTAAGCGCCGCCGCTACTCCATAAATCCCGGTGAGGAAGAGCTTCCTGCCTCGACCTCGCCATGTCGTACTTTCGCGCCACGCGAGAAATCTTCACTCCATACGCCGTAGCTGTATTCCTCCTTGAGTTAGGGCGTGGAAGATCTGGTGACGAGCTTCAAATATACACTTCTTGGTTCGTTGTGTTCTTCATCAGGGTAATTAAAAGTTACTTTTACTGCCCTCTTTGATTCAAAATTTCTCTACAAAATCTTCAAAGGTGTTTTATTCTTCAAATCCTACTTTAAAACACCTCACTAGTCATCTGCTCTTGATTCGTTTCTCTAAGCATCATTTTCTTCAAGATTCCTCAATTGTGTGGATCCTCGATCTATACAACTCTGGAACCTAAGACAAAAGAAGCGCTTAGTGAAATTATTCAAAACTCATCTGGTCAAATTCCTCAAACTTGTTCTTTTTGAAACACCTTACGAGAGCATATGACCTCTCAAATTCCTCGCAACTATACTCTGTTCACGGTACTCATGTCATTCTGCTGAATCACTAGGTTCTCATCAACTTAACTCATTTGCAGCGTTCCTCGAAGAAAAGTTGCATACTTCTTGGAAATTTGATTGTTCAAATTCCTCAAGCTGAAGAATATAGCGAGGCTGTAAACCCCACGAAAGGAGGAAAGAGGCTGAGGTCATGACTGCGTTTGAAATACTGAGGGCGTCTATCTTTGAGTATTACACACTGATGAGGCCAAGTTAGGAAAGGAGAACAAAAATCAGCGCAAGGTGCGCCTCTGAGGAGATTGAAAGGAGATGGGCAAGAGAATGGAGAATCTGGTATGTTACTCCAAAATATATGAAGAAATTAGCACTTAATCCTCCATGCCCAAGAGCTCCATTGGCATCGGCCAAAGTGACCCCACCGACATCAAGCGTGGTGAGGATTTTCTGAAGAATGGGCCAAGCGCCAAGCCAAGTTGGCGAGACAAGCCAAAAAAGCAGTGAGGAAATTCAATGAAGACTCTGCTACTGCTGCTGCCACTAAGGCCTCTGTCAAGCCTAGAAAATCAATGGCAAAAAAGCCCGCGCACAAGCCAAGTGCTTCACCAACAGTGCCCTCACGGCCAAGTTCCTCAGCAATGCCCTCACGGCCAGAATCTTCAAAGCCCTCACGGCGAGTTCCTCATCTTGCTCCTGCTCCTCCCAAATCTTCACTCCTCCTCAAAAGTCCTCGGCAGCTCCGGCAAAGTCCTCGGCACACGTGCATCGGCCCGCGTGCCAAAGGGCTGCGAGGCATCTCTATTGCCTCTGGTATCTCGGTGAGTTCCTCGGCTGCACCAAATTCTTCATCGGGCCCCACAACTGAAGACAAAGGCAACGGCTGGTCGAGGTCCTCGTCCAAGTCAGAAGAAGAAACAGGTTGCCTTCCCTATGCCATCGGCGATGAAGGCGATGATGATGAACTTGCGAAATCATCGAGAGGACAAGAAAGGGCGCTAGAGCGAAGGCACACATGCCCTTGCTTTTTGGATCAAGGCAATCCTGATTACATTGATCTTTGGCACAAGGATCGAGACACCCCTATGCCTGATTTTCATTTGACTCTGGTCAAAGTCACATCTTGACCCATTTCATCCTGAAGAAAATGGAAATTTGAGAGGCTAAGCAGATCAAGAAGGCTCGATTCGGGAAAGAGAAGTTCACGAGGAAACGTTGTCAAAATGACAGCGATGATCTCTTCAAGATCGATCTGAAATCAAAGCCCTCGTGATGACTTGATGCTTATTATGCTGATTGGCAAGGAGCCAAAGTCAGTTGTCAACGACTAAGAAGTTCACCAATGTTGCAGCTCCAGCGCAACAAGAAGTTCCTCATCTGCAGCCTCGCTTAGCCTCTTGAAGAACATGCAGCACGGCGTGATTTTCAGCTTCTTTGAAGAAAATGCTAGTTCGGGGCTGATGACTCTATTCCGGCCCATGGAGAAATTGCGAGGCATCCACTAGTGGTGCGCCTATAAAGCCCGAAGAAGTCAGGGCAAGCTGCATCGATTGCGCCTAAGAAATTCAAAGCAGATTCCTCGGCTCCTCCGGGCCTACACCAACTCCTATCCTTCCATCTGCATCGAGATGTGAAGAAGACCAAGGGCTGCGAGAGCGAGCTGCGGTGAAAAAAGAAAGCATCGGTGCTTGAATCTTGACTCAAAGAAGATGAAGCCTATGTCGGCTTCGTTTGAAAATCCGATTGATGATGTTCGATTTCCACCATGCCATCAAAGGACCTTGTTCCTTTTGGTGAAGAATATGTGATCCCTAAGCGGATCGATGAAAAAATCATTACTGCTTTGCCGTCGAGCAGATTGATGAAAATTGAAGTGGATGCGATCCCTTCAACACCAATCATTTCCTCGCCAATGCCTCGGTTCACAGGTGAAGAGGTTGGCGTTGAAGAATGAAGATGAAGATGTGGATATTGGATGCACTATGCACATGATGAATGATGACTTTTGGGAAAGTCAGCATCAATTCTCCACTCTTCACCCCAATACAACAAATACCTCGATCTCTGCACCAACCGTTCAAGCTGGGCTCTGAAGAAACTCATCCCACCTCAAATGCATGCATGAAGAAATTCCAGCCACTAGTCTGAAGAACCTCTTCTTGCTGATCCTTTGAACACGCGAGCGCAAATGAAGAGGAACGAGAAAATCCTCGGCTGAAGAACACGAGATTGCGATTCCTGAGGTAGTGATGCAACTCAGCGACACTCCTCTGCCAAAAGGATCCATTCTCGTGAGCAAGAGTTCAAGGCTGAAGACTTCTTTGGCGAGCATGTTTTCTTCACTGATTACAACCCTTATGATTCTTCTACGCATAAGGAAGAAGGCGTTTCTGGACTGCTAGTCAAGCCAATTTTATTCCTCTGTGCTATTAGACAAAGACAAAGTCTTGATCATGCACACATTCCTCACGTGGACATGGAATCTCTGCCGGGGCTTCAAGCCGGTCCTCGGCGTTCTTCCACGATCTTTGGTTTGCTGAATTTCTGCTGCTGACATACTGTGATTGGAATGAAAACTCATTCTTCAATTCTATCTATACACTCTCTGCAGAGGTTTGCGACTTTTCCCCACAAGACTCGATCGCCTCCGCTTGGTTCTCGTGACTACATGGTGTTTGAGAGACGGATGACCGAGACATAGTCTTCGTAAGCGCTTAGCACCTTACATGTGGGTAGACCGTACTCAACCTACATCCCCTACATCAGCTAGCCTACCCGTAAGAGTTCGCACAACTTAGTCAACTACGCAGAGCCCATAATTGGCTTGTGGCTGCACACGGAAGTTTCCAGCTTGAATAATCTTATGATCCCTTAGAGCCCGGGTGGCGGTCCAAGAAATACAGTAAGTCCTCGATAGAAACCAGTGCCTCAATCCACCCAGGATGTGTGTTTAGGTTGCCACCTTAAATAAACCATTAATTAACAATCTCACATCTCCGTCATGGATATTCACTCACCCAATCCACGCCTACTAGCATAGCATAGCATAATAGGCAAACGAGAAGTATCTCCCAAGGTTTCATAAGTAAAAGCAGTAATAGGTACTACCTCAATCTACTTCCCAACCCACAATTTAATTAGATCCTAAACATGCAAGTGTTTGAGGGTTTGATCTAATGCAATAAAACTGGGTAGTAGAAAAGGTATGATCAAGTGTTACTTGCCTTGTCGATGATCCGCGAGACCTAGAGATTCAAGTAACAAGCGGCGCACTCCGTGATCTAACGCACAAACAACAAGCATACAATAAGTACTCATCTAATGCAGGGAAAAACTCGAATAAAAGATCTAACCAGATAGTTCAACTTAAGAACCCTGGTTGCAAAAGAATCGAATCAAATAAAGCATCGAAAGTCTAAACTCGAGAGAGAACGACTCGGTTTAGCAATCTGAAACTAGGTCAAAATTTCACAGAGCAAAACTCTGTGTAAGTAGGTTAGTCGGATCGGCGGTTTTAAACTAAACTCCAGGCGCTTGAATCACCTGATTCCGATAAACGAAGCAGAAACTAAACAGATTTGAAAATTGAATCGAAATCGAATCGAGAAAATAACGGATTAAATCCATTAAAAGAAAACGCACGAACGGTTAAATAACGGACGCTCGTTAATGTAACTAATCCAACGAACACATTCATTGAAACGAACGGCACGGTGAACGCTCATTAAATAAGAAAACCGAAAAATAAAAACCATCTAGGGTTTTAACAAAAACCGAACATCTTCAAAAAAAAACCGGACGGGTTTTCTAAAGAAAACCGGATCGGGGGTTATGGCGGCGGCTACCTCCGTGGGGCTCCGGCTCCGGGGCATGGGTCGGGAGGGTTCAGGGGCGGCGGGGGGCTCCGGGGTCGGGAGACGCAGGCATGGCGGCGGCCAAGGGTGGAGGGCGGCGGCGGCGGGTTGGAGGGCGGCAAGGCGGGATGAGGAGAAGGGGGTGTGGCGGTTAAATAGGAGGGGGGGGGTCGCCTTGTGGGAAGGGGGCAGCGCGGCGGGTCCGAGCCGGACTCCCGAGGCGGCGGCGTCTTGTGCGGCGGAGACCTCCAGGCAAGGCGTCGAGTGAGGAGAGGAGGTGGGCTAGTGAATGCTGGGCCTTGGCCAGTGGCGGGCGGCTGCCGTTTTTTTAACAAAAACTAAACGGATTTAAAATAAAACCAAACGAACTCCGAATTTAATAAAATTAATTTTCCCCGACTCCTAAAAATGAGTCGAACAAAATGAACTTTAAAAACGGGCAATATGCATATTTTTTTTAAAATGCTCATTTTTGCCTAAAGCAAATAAATCCTCAAAACCAAAATTTTGATTTATTTATAATATCTTCATTTTTCCTAAATGTTGGGAAAGTCATATTATTCCCTCTCTTTAACTTTTTATATCGGAAAATCTTTTGAAGATAAATAAATAAATCCAAATGATCCCATTTTCAAAATTTGAGAAATCCCAAATATGAAAATAATGAAACTTCCAACTCTCTCCGAGGGTCCTTGAGTTGCGTGAAATTTTCTAGGATCGGAAAATGCGAGAAAAATATGATATGCATGATGACCTAATGTATAACATTCCAAATTGAAAATTTGGGATGTTACATTACTCCTCAGTCTTCATCAGAAAGTTGATCGCAATCATAAATGGGTCAAGCGTCAGTTTGGTTCAATTCTTCACAACATGACCTCAACACACAATGCAGTGAAGAAAAACCAATACTACCTTCATGAAACCTTCAACCGCACAGGGCTGTTCTATCTCATGTCTCTGTATGTGAGAAGATCTGAAGAAAATGGGACTCAAGGAAGAATTTGACTGGTCTACACCTCCATCAAGAAATTCAAGAAGGTCAAGGTTCCTTCCTTAGTGGCTAACTCATATTCTTCATCGCGACGACAGCAGATGAAAATGAAGACTTGGACGACATCTGCGGCAGGCCCTACTACGACAACCGACCCGATAACGCCGGCGCGCCTCCATCAACTTGATATTCTTGAGCGTTAGTCCTCGCCGATCCTTTTGGTCATTCGATGACAAAGGGAGAAATTTGAGTTAGTCTTCAAGCGGGTCTATTATATAGGCGTTTTTTCGCTAAGTTACAACTCTCGCTCTTACGAAACTTTTATTGGATCGAGTTGTAATCTTAAACCCGATGGTGCTCGATACTTTTGATGTGTTCCTCTCGCATGCTTATTCTTTGTTATATGTTAATACACGATGCTGAATTACAACATCACCATATTTCATCTTGCATTTCAAATTCTTCATATTATATGTCAAATCGTGTATGAATTACAAGATATAGGGGATATCTCCATGATTCAACTCTTCAAATGTGCATTGCCTCAAAAGCAAATTCCTCACTATGCACATCTTCGGGGGAGTTCTCTATATCTTGCAATCAAATTCCTCAATATCAGTATTTACACTTCATATGTTTATCCCCGTTGAAAACTTAACCTATATTGTCATCAATCACCAAAAAGGGGGAGATTGTAAGTGCATCTAGTGCCCCTTAGTGATTTTGGTGTATTGAAGACTTATAGGTTAAGGGACTAATGTGTTTAGGAGTGTACATAGGTCTATAAGTCTATGAGGATTTTGATATTTACAGAGAAAGTCGACCCCTAAAAATGAAGTTCTTCGACTGAAGACTTTGGTATTCTGAAGACTTTCTGAAGACTTTGAAAGTGAAGAAATTGGTGTGATCTTGAAGACTTGGTATTCATTTTAGGAACATGAAGCGTGAAGACTTTTGTTTTCGTAGTTTCGTTTTCTCTTTCTTGAGTCATAGGAAACACTGCATCGTTAAAGGGGTCGAGGAAATACTAAGGAAAACTTTCCATGTGATGCTCAACTCAAAATCCTACACCTACCAATCCTTCGAGTGAAGCCATTGGAAATCTCATACAGTTTAGTCAATTTCTTGAAGGATGAGACGAAGTTCTTCCGGTCACGAGGAATTTGTTCGGACCGAGGAGTTAGGAATTGGCCAAAGTCTTGATTGCCTACAGTGAGGAACATGATAGCCCGAGGAATTTGAGAGCCAAATTTCCGACCGTCGTAAGTCTTGCGCCACCTGTCCCAAAATATCTTATCTACCTAACGGTCATATCGTTGAAGGGCATTTATGTCTTATCATGTCGGGCTGCTCCCTAGGCTATAAATAGCCGCCCCTACAACCACTAGCTGGTTGGCTGCTCCAGAGAACTTGACACTTGTCATTTGAGAGCAACCCATCCTCCGAGGGACTTTGAGTTTAAAATCATCGAGTGAGGAAAACCCAAACCCAAACACCTACAAACCCAAAGTGATTGAGCATCATCAAGTGATTGATCATCGTGGATCCGACGCTTGTTACCTTTGAAGACTCTGCTTCTTCCGGATGGTTAGGCGCCATGGTCTAGAGCATCCAAGAGGAATTGTGGATCGCCGAGTGACCGAGTCTGTGAAGGTTTGGAAATCGCTCAAGACTTACTACAAGTGATTGGACGAGGTTTGTGTGACCTTAGTTCAAGGAGAATACGGTGAGGACTTGGTGTCCGAGCTGCGTGCTCAGCCGATCGGGTGTCCGGACTGTGTGTCCTCGAGTTTAAATACTCATCCGCTCAACCTGGACGCATAACCGAGACAAAGAAGCTTGGAACTGGTCTACCAAATCATTGTCTTCACCAACCTTATCGGTTCTATTTCCTCAACTCTTTCATTTCCTCATTATTTGTGTTGAGTGATTGTTCATATCTGTGTTTGAAGACTTTGACCGGAGACTTTCTCAATTTCCTCAGCCAATTTCTTGATCTGCTTGTCTTCATCTTGTGTTATCCTGTGATTACGCTTTACGTACTCTGTGATTGTCTTCATTTCATCATGATGACCATGCACATATTCTCGTTATGCTTACTTCGAGTACTTATTCCGCTGCAAGTAGTTCTTCGCTAAGGAATTTCCTCACCGGCAAATTCCTCGGTGAAGAATTCATAAAAATTGCCTATTCACCCCCCCCTCTAGTCGATATAACGCACTTTCAGCCACGAGCCTCAATATTCATCGGACCACATACATCTGTATGTATGATTTCCAACAAATCGGGTTGCTCGCTCCGTAGTACCGGAGAAGCGGTGTTTTAGTCATCTTGCCCATGAGGCACGGTTACGCAAGTACCAAGTGATTCATGATCAAGTGGTTCCAAAAGTCCATCAAGATGGAGTTTCTTCATGCGCTTTACAATCGATATGACTCTAACAAAGAAGCCACAAATAAGTTGCACTATCATTATCAACTCTGCATCTTTTGGCTTCAATATTATGAATATGTATCACTAATATCGAGATTCAACAAAAATAGACCACTCTTCAAGGGTGCATGACCATAAAAGATATTACTCATATAAATAGAACAACCATTATTCTCGATTTAAATGAATAACCGTCTCGCATCAAAAAGATCCGGATATAATGTTCATGCTCAACGCGGCACCAAATAACAATTATTCAGGTCTAAAACTAATCCGGAAGGTAGATGTAGAGGTAGTGTGCCGATCGCGATCACATCGACTTTGGAACCATTTCCACGCGCATCGTCACCTCGTCCTTAGCCAATCTTCGCTAATCCGTAGTCCCTGTTTGAGTTGCAAATATTAGCAACAGAACCAGTATCAAATACCCAGTGCTCTTTGCAAGCATTAGTAAGGTACACATCAATAACATGTATATCACATATACCTTTGTTCACCTTGCCATCCTTCTTATCCGCCAAATACTTGGGGCAGTTCCGCTTCCAAACGACTCTGCTTGCAGTAGAAGCACTCATTCTCAGGCTTAGGTCCAGACTTGGGTTTCTTCTCTGAGCAGCAACTTGCTTGCTGTTCTTCTTGAAGTTCCCCTCTTCTTCCCTTTGCCCTTTTTCTTGAAATCTGGTGGTCTTATTGACCATCAACACTTGATGCTCCTTCTTGATTTCTACCTCCGCAACCTTTAGCATTGCAGAGAGCTCGGGAATCGTCTTATCCATCCCTTGCATGTTATAGTTCATCACGAAGCTCTTTTAGCTTGGTGGCAGTGATTGAAGAATTCTATCAATGACGCTATCATCCGGAAGATTAACTCCTAGTTGAATCAAGTGATTGTTATACCCAGACATTTTGAGTATATGCTCACTGACAGAACTATTCTCCTCCATCTTGCAGCTGTAGAACTTATTGGAGACTTCATATCTCTCAATCCGGTTGCTTGAAATATTAACTTCAACTCCTGGAACATCTCATATGCTCCATGACGTTGAAAACATCGTTGAAGACCGGTTCTAAGTCGTAAAGCATGGCACATCTGAACTATCGAGTAGTCATCGGCTTTGCTCTTGCAGACGCTCATAACATCCGGTGTTGCTCCCGCAGCAGTGTCCGGCACCAGCGGTGCTTCCAGGACATAATTCTTCGTGCAGCAATGAGGATAATCCTCAAGTTATGGACCCAAATCCGTAATTGCTACCATCATCTTTCAACTTTGCTTTCTCAAGGAACGCATTAAATTCAACGGAACAACAGCATGGGCCATCTATCTACAATCAACATAGACAAGCAAAATACTATCAGGTACTAAGTTCATGATAAATTTAAGTTCTATTAATCATATTATTAAAGAACTCACACTTAGATAGACATCCCTCTAATCCTCTAAGTGATGACGTGATCCAAATCAACTAAACCATGTCCGATCATCACGTGAGATGGAGTAGTTTCAATGGTGAGCATCACTATGTTGATCATGTCTACTATATGATTCACGCTCGACCTTTCAGTCTCCGTGTTCCGAGGCCAGATCTGTTATATGCTAGGCTCGCCAAGTTTAACCTGAGTATTCTGCGTGTGCAACTTTTTTGCACCCGTTGTATTTGAACGTAGAGCCTATCACACCCGATCATCACGTGGTGTCTCAGCACGAAGAACTTTCCCAACGGTGCATACTCAGGGAGAACACTTATACTTTGATAATTTAGTGAGGGATGATCTTACAATGCTATCGTCAATCAAAGCAAGATAAGATGCATAAAAGATAAACATAACATGCAATCAATATAAGTGATATGATATGGCCATCATCGTCTTGTGCTTGTGATCTCCATCTCCGAAGCACCGTCATGGTCACCATCGTCACCGGCGCGACACCTTGATCTCCATCGTAGCATCGTTGTCGTCTCGCCAATCTTATGCTTCTACGACTATATATCGCTACCGCTTAGTGATAAAGTAAAGCATTATAGGGCGGTTGCATTGCATACAATAAAGCGACAACCATATGGCTCCTGCCAGTTGCCGATAACTCGGTTACAAAACATGACCATCTCATACAATAAAATTTAGCATCATGTCTTGACCATATCACATCACAACATGCCCTGCAAAAACAAGTTAGACGTCCTCTACTTTGTTGTTGCAAATTTTACGTGGCTTCTACGGGCTTAGCAAGAACCGTTCTTACCTACGCATCAAAACTACAATGATAGTTTGTCAAGTTGGTGCTGTTTAACCTTCGCAAGGACCGGGCGTATGCCACTCGGTTCAACTAAAGTTGGAAACCCGACACCCGCCAGATACCAAAGGTGTGCAAAGCACGTCGGTAGAACCAGTCTCGCGTAAGCGTCTGGCGTAATGTCGGTCGAGGCCGCTTCATCCAAGAATACTGCCAGAACCAAAGTATGACATCTTTGGTAAGCGGTATGACTTATATCGCCCACAACTCACATGTGTTCTACTCGTGCATATGACATCTACGCATAAAACCAGGCTCGGATGCCCTTTGTTGGGGAGCGTAGTAATTTCAAAAAATTCCCTCGCTACGCAAGATCATGGTGATGCATAGCAATGAGAGGGGAGAGTGTTGTCCACGTACCCTCGTAGACCAAAAGCGGAGCGTTAGCACAACACGGTTGATGTAGTCGTGCGTCTTCACGATCCGACCGATCATATAAGCATACGGCACCTCCGAGTTCAGCACACGTTCAGCCGGTGGCGTCCCTCGAACTCCGATCCAGCCGAGTGTTGAGGGAGAGTTTCGTCGACCTGGCGGTGTGGTGGCGATGATGATGTTCTACCGAGCAGGGCTTCGCCTAAGCACCGCTATGATATTATCGAGGTGGATTATGGTGGTGGGAAGCACCGACGCTGCAGCTAAAAGATCAATGATCAATTGTTGTGTCTCTAGGGTGCCCTGCCCCGTATATAAAGGAGCAAGGGGGGAGGCGGGCGGCCGGAGGCGCGGAGGAGTCTTACTCCCAGGAGTAGGACTCCCTCCCTTTCCTTGTTGGATTAGGAGAGGAGAGGAAGGAGAGGGGAAGGAAGGGGGCGCGCCTCCTTGTCAATTCGGACTTGGGGGGAGGCGCCACTTCCCTTGGCCACCTCTCCTCTTCCACCAATTGGGCCCATGAGGCCCAATAACCTCGGGGGTTTCGGTAACCCTCCGGTACTCAATATATATCCGATAACCCCGGAACCATTCCGATTCATAAAGTATAGTCGTCCAATATATCAATCTTCATGTCTCGACCATTTCGAGACTCCTCGTCATGTCCGTGATCACATCCGGGACTCCGAACTACCTTCGGTACATCAAAAAAATATAAACTCATAATATAAATGTCATCGAAACTTTAAGCGTGCGGACCCTATGGGTTCAAGAACTATGTAGACATGACCGAGACACGTCTCCGGCCAATAACCAATAGCAGAACCTGGATGCTCATATTGGCTCCCACATATTCTACGAAGATCTTTATCGGTCAAACCGCATAACAACATACGTTGTTCCCTTTGTCATCGGTATGTTACTTGCCGAGATTGATCGTCGGTATCTCAATACCTAGTTCAATCTAGATTACGGCAAGTCTCTTTACTCATTCTGTAATACATCATCCTGCAACTAAATCATTAGTTGCAATGCTTACAAGGCTTAAGTGATGTGCATTACCGAGTGGGCCGAGAGATACCTCTCCGACAATCGGAGTGACAAATCTTAATCTCAAAATCGCCAACCCAACAAGTACCTTTGGAGACACACTGAGAGCACCTTTATAATCACCCAGTTATGTTGTGACGTTTGGTAGCACACAAAGTGTTCCTCCGCTAAGCAGGAGTTGCATAATCTCATAGTCATAGGAACATGTATAAGTGATGAAGAAAGCAATAGCGAGAATACAAAGCGATCGTGTGCTAAGCTAACGGAATGGGTCAATTCAATCACATCATTCTCCTAATGATGTGATCTAGATAATCAAATGACAACTCATGTCTATGGCTAGGAAACATAACCATCTTTGATCAACGAGCTAGTATAGTAGAGGCATACTAGTGACACTCTGTTTGTCTATGTATTCACACAAGTATTATGTTTCCGATTAATACTGATTCTAGCATGAATAATAAACATTTATCATGATATAAGGAAATAAATAATAACTTTATTATTGCCTCTAGGGCATATTTCCTTCACCGCTTAACCTAAACTGCTTAGTATAGGTTGGTTAGTGATCCATCGGTGACCCCCACCTTGTCGGTTGCCTGATTCATCATCGAAGACCCGATCAGCGGGATCGAAGACCAGGCCCGACACCGCATCACTTTCCCTTAGTTGCTCGACACTCTTTGGGTTACTATCGAGTGCCGAGGATGAGACCTCTACATCACTTGATGTTAACCATGTTGTGTAGCTATTCGATCGTGGGTCATCGGGGGTGATTCCGCCTTAACCACTTCGATACAACTCATCGTGCAACCCCTCAAGTGTGGACCTCGGGGTGGTTCTTCTTCACGTTCTCCTTGATGATTACATCGAGTGGAATTCACGGGGTGATTCCTCGAGTTTTCCCTTGGTGTTAGACACACGGTTACTATGGTTACTATGACTTTACACTGAACCATGTTACTAAAGGCGGGTTGGCCACGAGGGGTACCAGCGAGCTTAATTGCGAGTGATGTGGAGTCGGGTTGACATGGAGGGTGCCAGCGAGATAATTACGAGGCGTGGCGGGCATTCTTAGCCCTTGCCGCAAGTCCTCGAGGCAGGCGATGAGGTCACATCTTCGTGAGTCTCGCTTGTTACCGCGTTCCTAATCCACTACGATTTGGATATTTGATCCGAGGGCCTCGGCACGATAGCACTAACCATCACGTGCGCATAGTATGGGCGTTCTGCGTCGTATGCATTATCCGAAGCTTAATAGACGTGAGCGACTGACTGGCGTGCGCCGGTTTGGACTGCGTAAGCACCTGCCTTTTTGAAGGAGGTAGCTAGGTCTGCATTCACCGACGCGTCATAGCGTCCGGAGTTCCGGGAGATGGCCCATGACCCTGGGGCATAGGTTTAGTCGGCGTCTTGACCTCTCTATTAAGCCTAGGTCGGGTTGCGGCGTATTGTTTGGCGAGGCGGGCATGACCCAGGAAAGTGTGTCCGACCAGAGTTAATCGAGCATGGTGGGTAAGTTGGTGCACCCTGCAGGGAAGAAAACATCTATCGATAGCCTATCCTCTGATAGCGGACACTTGGAGTTGTATCCCGTCGATACAACTAGAATTGGATACTTCAGATGAGACTTGGATATGAGGTGATGAATGGATAGTATGGCTCTGGGATTGCTTTCTCACAGGGAGTCAAGAAAGGATCTCTGGCAGAGGTATAACACTACTACTACTTTACTTTATGATACTCTACTCCCTCCTGTTGCTGCAAGATGGTGGTTTCCAGAAGGTGCTAGTCTTTGATAGGACTAGGTTCTCCCCTCTATTCAGTCATTTCTGCAGCCAGTCCACATATCTGACCTTCCTTTGATAATGTTGCATATGTAGTGTAGATCCTTTCTTGAGTATTTTGGATGAGTACTCACGGTTGCTTTCCTCCCCTTTTCCCCTTTCTTCTTCTTTTCGGTTGATGCAACCAGATGTCGGAGCCCGGGGCGGATGCCACCGCCGATGCACGCTACTAGTGGAGACGGCGACACCAGGAGTAGTTAGGAGGATCCTGCGGAGGCCTTGCCTTTTCGATCGTTGTTGCTTTTGTGCTAGCCTTCTTAAGGTAAACTTGTCTAACTCATGTTTGTACTCAGATATTGTTGCTTCCGCTGACTCTTGTGTTTTCGAGCTTATGTTTTCGAGCCCTCGAGGCCCCTGGCTTGTAATATAAAGCTTGTGTTATTTTAATTCATGTCTAGAGTCGTGTTGTGATATCTTCCCGTGAGTCCTTGATCTTGATCGTACCCATTTGCGTGTATGATTATTGTATGATTGAATCGAGGGCGTCACACATACATCTCATCAAAATCTCGAACGAATACCAAATTCACAAGACTACTTATTGCAAGACTTCTCCCATGTCCTCAGGAATAAACATAACTACTCACAAATCATATTCATGTTCATAATCAGAGGGGTATTAATATGCATAAAGGATCTGAACATATGATCTTCCACCAAATAAACCAACTAGCATCAACTACAAGGAGTAATCAACACTACTAGCAACCCACAGGTACCAATCTGAGGTTTTGAGACAAAGATTGGATACAAGAGATGAACTAGGGTTTTAGAGGAGATGGTGCTGGTGAATATGTTGATGGAGATTGACCCCCTCCCGATGAGAGGATCGTTGGTGATGACGATGGCGATGATTTCCCCCTCCCGAAGGGATGTTTCCCCGGCAGAACAGCTCCGCCGAGCCCTAGATTAGTTCCGCTGAGGTTCCGCCTCGTGGCGGCGGTGTTTCTTCAGCTTGCTTATGATTGTTTCCGGGTAAAAGACTTCATATAGCGAAGATGGGCACGGAGGCCTGCCGAGGGGCCCATGAGGCAGGAGGGCATGCCCCCCACCCTCGTGGCCAGGGTTGAAGGGGAACGTAGCAGAAATCAAAAAATTTCTATGCATCACCAAGATCAATCTATGGAGTTATCTAGCAACGAGGGAAAAGGAGTGCATCTACATACCCTTGTAGATCGCGGCGAAGCGTTCAAGAGAACAGGGTTGATGGAGTCGTACTCGTCGTCATCCAAATCACCAATGACCGAAGGCCGAACAGACGACACCTCCGCGTTCAACACACGTCAGGTTGGGAAGACGTATCCTCCTTCTTGATCCATCATGGGGAAGGAGAGGTTGATGGAGATCTAGCAGCTGTGGCCTGGTGGTGGAATCAGCGGCGATCTCGGCGAGGCTTCGCCAAGCACTACGAGAGGGAGAGGTGTCACGGGGGAGAGAGAGGCGCCCGGGGTTGGGTGCGGCTGCCTCCCTCCCCCACTATATATAGGGGCCAAGGGGGGCACGGCCCCTCTAGATCCCATCTAGATGGGGGCGGCGGCCACGGGGTGGCTTGCCCCCAAGCCAGGCGCCCCACCCTAGGGTTTCCTACCTAGGCGCAGGGAGGCCAAGGGGAGCACCAGCCCACCAGGGGCTGGTTCCCCTCCCCACTTCAGACCATGGGGCCCTCCGGGATAGGTGGCCCCACCCGGTGGACCCCCGGGACCCTTCCGGTGGTCCCGGTACAATACCAATTACCCCCGAAACTTTCCCGACAGCCGGAACTTGACTTCCTATATATAAATCTTTACCTCCGGACCATTCCGGAACTCCTAGTGTCGGGATCTCATCCGGGACTCCGAACAACTTTCGGGTTACCGCATACTAATATCTCTACAACCTTAGCGTCACCGAACCTTAAGTGTGTAGACCCTACGGGTTCGGGAGACATGCAGACATGACCGAGACGACTCTCCGGTCAAAAACCAACAGCGGGATCTGGATACCCATGTTGTCTCCCACATGCTCCTCGATGATCTCATCGGATGAACCACGATGTCGAGGATTCAATCAATCACGTATACAATTCCCTTTGTCAATCGGTACGTTACTTGCCCGAGACTCGATCGTCGGTATCCCAATACCTCGTTCAATCTCGTTACCGGCAAGTCACTTTACTCGTACAGTAATGCATGATCCCGTGATCAACCACTTGGTCACATTGAGCTCATTATGATGATGCATTACCGAGTGGGCCCAGAGATACCTCTCCGTCATACGAGTGACAAATCCGGTCTCGATTCGTGCCAACCCAATGACAATTTCGGAGATACCGTAGTGCACCTTTATAGCCACCCAGTTACGTTGTGACGTTTGGCACACCCAAAGAACTCCTACGGTATCCGGGAGTTGCACAATCTCATGGTCTAAGGATATGATACTTGACATTCGGAAAAGCTCTAGCAAACGAACTACACGATCTTGTGCTATGCTTAGGATTGGGTCTTGTCCATCACATCATTCTCCTAATGATGTGATCCCATTATCAATGACATCCAATGTCCATAGTCAGGAAACCATGACTATCTGTTGATCAACGAGCTAGTCAACTAGAGGCTCACTAGGGACATGTTGTGGTCTATGTATTCACTCATGTATTACGATTTCCGGATAACACAATTATAACATGAACAATAGACAATTACCATGAACAAAGAAATATAATAATAACCATTTTATTATTGCCCCTAGGGCATATTTCCAACAGTCTCCCACTTGCACTAGAGTCACTAATCTAGTTACATTGTGATGAATCGAACACCCATAGAGTTCTGGTGTTGATCATGTTTTGCTCTAGGGAGAGGTTTAGTCAGCGGATCTGCTACATTCAGGTCCGTATGTACTTCTAAATACCTATGTCTCCATCTTGAACATTTTCACGAATGGAGTTGAGCGGCGCTTGATGTGCTTGGTCTTCTTGTGAAACACAGGCTCCTTGGCAAGGGCAATAGCTCGAGTGTTGTCACGAAGAGAGTGACCGACCCCGACGCATTGGGTATGACTCCTAGGTCGGTGATGAACTCCTTCACCAGATTGCTTCATGCGCTGCCTCCGAGGCTGCCATGTACTCCGCTTCACATGTAGATCCCGCCATGACGTTTTGCTTGCAATCGCACTTCTTGCCCCACCATTCAAAATAAACACGTATCCGGTTTGTGACTTAGAGTCATCGGATCGTGTCGAAGCTAGCGTCGGCGTAACCCTTTATGACGAGCTCTTCGTCACCTCCATACACGAGAAACATGTCCTTAGTCCTTTTCGTACTTCAGGATATTCTTGACCGCTGTCCAATGTTCCATGCCGGGATTACTTTGGTACCTTCCTACCAAACTTACGGCAAGGTTTACATCAGTGCAGTGCACAGACATGGCATACATAATAGACCCTATGGCGAGGCATAGGGGCGACACTCATCTTTCTCTATCTTCGCCATGGTCGGGCATTGAGCCGTGCTCAATCGCACACCTTGCAATATAGGCAAGAACCCTTCTTGGACTGATCCATATTGAACTTCTTCAATATCTTGTCAAAATACGTGCTTTGTGAAAGACCAATGAGGCGTCTCGATCTATCTCTATAGATCTTGATGCCTAATATATAACAACTTCTCCAAGGTCCTTCATTGAAAACACATGTTCAAGTAGGCATTTATGCTTTCCAAGAATTCTATATCATTTCCCATCAACGATATGTCATCCACATATAATATGAGAAATGCTACGGAGCTCCCACTCACTTTCTTGTAAACGCATGAGCTTCTCCATAAGTCTGCTGTAAACCCAAACGCTTTGATCATCTCATCAAATCGAATGTTCCAACTCCGAGATGCTTGCACCAACCCATAGATTGGCGTTGGAGCTTGCACACCTTGTTAGCATTCTCGGGATCGACAAAACCTTCCGCTGCATCATATACAATTCTTCCTTAAGAAAGCCATTAAGGAATGTCGTTTTGACATCCATTTGCCATATCTCATAATCATAGAATGCGGCAATTGCTAACATGATTCGGATTGACTTCAGCTTTGCTACGGGTGAGAAAGTATCATCGTAGTCAACCCCTTGAACTTGTCGATAACCCTTAGCGACAAGTCGAGCCTTATAGATGGTCACATTACCATCCGCGTATATGTCTTCTTCTTAAAGATCCATTTATTTTCTATGGCTCGCCGATCATCGAACAAGTCGGTCAAAGTCCATACTTCGTTTTCATACATGGATCCTATCTCGGTTTCATGGCTTCTAGCCATTTGTCGAATCTGGGCCGCCATCGCTTCTTCATTGTTGAAGGTTCACCGTTGTCTAACAACATGATTTCCAAGACAGGGTTGTCGTACCACTCGGTGCGGAGCGTGTCCTTGTGGACCTCTGAAGTTCGATAGGAGCTTGATCCAAGTACCTTGATCATCATCATTAACCTCCTCTCTAGTCGGTGCAGTCACCATAGGAACATCTTCCTGAGCTGCACTACTTTCCGTTTCAAGAGGTAGTACTTCATCAAGCTCTACTTTCCTCCCACTTACTTCTTTCGAGAGAAACTCTTTCTCCAGAAAGGACCCGTTCTTGGAAACAAAGATCTTGCCTTCAGATCTGAGGTAGAAGGTATACCCAATGGTTTCCTTAGGGTATCCTATGAATACGCGTTTTTCCGACTTGGGTTCGAGCTTTTCAGGTTGAAGTTTCTTGACATAAGCATCGCATCCCCAACCTTTTAGAAACGACAGCTTAGGTTTCTTCCCAAACCATAATTCATACGGTGTCGTCTCAGCGGATTCGATGGAGCCCCATTTAAAGTGAATCGGCGTCTCTAAAGCATAACCCCAAAATGAGAGCGGTAGATCGGTAAGAGACATCATAGATCGCACCATATCTAATAGAGTGCGATTACGATGTTCGGACACACCATTTATTGAGGTGTTCCAGGGCGTGAGTTGTGAAACGATTCCACATTTCCTTAAGTGTGTGCAAAATTCGTGACTCAAATATTCCCCTCCACGATCTGATTGTAAGAACTTTATTTTCCTGTCACATTGATTCTCAACCTCACTCTGAAATTCCTTGAACTTTTCAAAGGTCTCAGACTTGTGTTTCATTAAGTAGACATACCCATATCTACTCAAGTCATCAGTGAGAGTGAGAACATAACGATAGCCACCGCGAGCCTCAACACTCATTGGACCGCACACATCAGTATGTATCATTTCCAATAAGTTGGTTGCTCGCTCCATTGTTCGGAGAACGGAGTCTTAGTCATTTTACCCATGAGGCATGGTTACGCGTGTCAAATGATTCGTAATCAAGAGACTCCAAAGTCCATCGCATGGAGCTTCTTCATGCGTTTGACACCTATGTGACCAAGGCGGCGATGCCACAAGTATGTGGGACTATCATTATCAACCTTACATCTTTTGGTATTCACACTATGAATATGTGTAACATTACGCTCGAGATTCATTAAGAATAAACCATTCACCAGTGAGCATGACCATAAAACATATCTCTCATATAAATAGAACAACCATTATTCTCGGATTTAAATGAGTAGCCATCTTGAATTAAGCGAGATCCCGATACAATGTTCATGCTCAAAGCTGGCACTAAATAACAATTATTGAGGTTTAAAACTAATCCGTAGGTAAATGTAGAGGTAGCGTGCGACGGCGATCACATCGACCTTGGAACCATTCCGGCGCATCGTCACCTCGTCCTTCGCCGATCTCCGCTTATTCCGCAGCTCCTGTTTTGAGTTACAAATATGAGCAATGGCACGGTATCAAATACCGGGGAGCTACTACGAGTCTTGGTAAGGTACACATCAATTACATGTATATCACATATACCTTTGGTGTTGCCGGCCTTCTTGTCCGCTAAGTATTTGGGGCAGTTCCGCTTCCGATGACCACTTCCTTGCAATAAAAGCACTCAGTCTCGGGCTTGGGTCCATTCTTTGGCCCTTCCGGATCTTGGCTTACGGCGCGGCAACTCCTTGCCGTCCTTCTTGAAGTTCTTCTTACCCTTGCCTTTCTTAAACTTAGTGGTTTTATTCACCATCAACACTTGATGTTCCTTTTGATCTCCACCTCCGCTGATTTCAGCATTGAATATACCTCGGGAATGGTCTTTTCCATCCCTGCATATTTAAGTTCATCACAAAGCTCTTGTAGCTCGGTGGAAGCGGCGAAGGATCCTGTCAATGACCGCGTCATCCGGAGATTAACTCCCAGCTGAGTCGGCGGTTGTGCAACCCAGACATTTTGAGTATGTGCTCACCGTGAACTATTTTCCTCCATCTTACAAGCTGAAGAACTTGTCGGAGACTTCATATCTCTCGACCGGGCATGAGCTTGGAAAACCATTTTCAGCTCTTGAACATCTCATATGCTCCGTGTTGCTCAAAACGCTTTTGGAGCCCGGTTCTAAGCTGTAAAGCATGCCGACCGAACGAGGGAGTAATCATCAACACGAGACTGCCAAGCGTTCATAACGTCTTGGTTCTCTGGGATGGGTGCTTCACCTAGCGGTGCTTCTAGTACATAATCTTTCTTGGCAGCTATGAGGATGATCCTCAGGTTCCGGACCTAGTCCTTATAGTTGCTGCCATCATCTTTCAGCTTGGTTTTCTCTAGGAACGCGTTGAAGTTGAGGGCAACATTAGCGTGGGCCATTTGATCTACAAGACATATTGTAAAGATTTTAGACTAAGTTAATGATAATTAAGTTCATCTAATCAAATTATTCAATGAACTCCCACTCAGATAGACATACCTCTAGTCATCTAAGTGAAACAAGATCCGAGTTAACTAGGCCGTGTCCGATCATCATGTGAGACGGACTAGCCAACGTCGGTGAACATCATCATGTTGATCGTATCTTCTATCGACTCTTGCTCTACCTTTCGGTCTTCCGTGTTCCGAGGCCATGTCATACATGCTAGGCTCGTCGAGTCAACCTAAGTGTATTCCGTGTGTAAATCTGGCTTACACCGTTGTATTGAGCGTTAGAATCTATCACACCGATCATCACGTGGTGCTTGAAACAACGAACCTTCATAGCGGTGCACGCGTTAGGGGAACACATTCTTGAAATTATTATAAGGGATCATCTTATTTACTACCATCGTACTAAGCAAATAAGAAGCAAAACATGATAAACATCACATGCAATCAAACAGTGACATGATATGGCCAATATCATATTGCTCCTTCGATCTCCATCTTCGGGGCGCCATGATCATCTCCGTCACCGGCATGACACCATGATCTCCATCATCATGATCTCCATCATCGTGTCTTCATGAAGTTTTCACGCCAACAATTACTTCTACTTCTATGGCTAACGCGTTTAACAATAAAGTAAAGTAATTTACATGGCGTTATTCAATGACACGCGGGTCATACAAAAAATAAAGACAACTCCTATGGCTCCTGCCGGTTGTCATACTCATCGACATGCAAGTCGTGATTCCTATTACAAGAACATGATCAATCTCATACATCACATATATCATTCATCACATCTTTTGGCCATATCACATCACAAGGCATATGCTGCAAAAACAAGTTAGGCGTCCTCTAATTGTTGTTGCATGTTTTTTACGTGGCTTCTATAGGTTTCTAGCAAGACCGTTTCTTACCTCGTAAAACCACAACGTGATATGCCAATTTCTATTTACCCTTCATAAGGACCCTTTTCATTGAATCCGCTCCAACTAAAGTGGGAGAGACAGATACCCGCTAGCCACCTTACGCAATTAGTGCATGTCAGTCGGTGGAACCTGTCTCACGTAAGCGTACGTGTAAGGTCGGTCCAGGCCGCTTCATCACATGATGCCGCCGAAGCAAGATAAGACTAGTAACGGCAAGTAAATTTACAATATCGACGCCCACAACTGCTTTGTGTACTACTCATGCATAGTAACTACGCATAGACCTAGCTCATGATGCCACTGAAGGGGAACGTAGCAGAAATCAAAAAAATTCTCGCATCACCAAGATCAATCTATGGAGTTATCTAGCAGCGAGGGAAAAGGAGTGCATCTACATACCCTTGTAGATCGCGAGCGGAAGCGTTCAAGAGAACGGGGTTGATGGAGTCATACTCGTCGTGATCAAAATCACCGATGACCGAGCGCCGAATGGACGGCACCTCCGCGTTCAACACACGTACGATTGGGAACACGTCTCCTACTTCTTGATCCAGCAAGGGGGAAGGACAGGTTGATGGAGATCCAGCAGCACGACGGCGTGGTGGTGGAATCGGCGGCGATCTCGGCAGGGCTTCGCCAAGCACTACGAGAGGGAGAGGGAGGCGCCAGGGGTTAGGGTGTGGCTGCCCTCCCTCCCCCCCACTATATATAGGGGCCACGGGGGGGGGGGGCGCCGGCCCCACTATATCCCATCTAGATGGGGGGCGGCGGCCAAGGGGTGGCTTGCCCCCAAGCCAGGCGCCCCCCACCCTAGGGTTTCTGCCCTAGGCGCGGGGAGGCCAAGGGCGCGCACCAGCCCACCAGGCTGGTTCCCCCCCACTTCAGCCCATGGGGCCCTCCGGGATAGGTGGCCCCACCCGGTGGACCCCCGGGACCCTTCCGGTGGTCCCGGTACAATACCAATTACCCCAGAAACTTTCCCGACGGCCGAAACTTGACTTCCTATATATAAATCTTTACGTCCGGACCATTCCGGAACTCCTCATGATGTCCGGGATCTCATCCGGGACTCCAAACAACTTTCGGGTTATCGCATACTAATATCTCTACAACCTGTAACCGAACCTTAAGTGTGTGGACCCTACGGGTTCTGGAGACATGCAGACATGACCGAGACGACTCTCCGGTCAATAACCAACAGCGGGATCTGGATACCCATGTTGGCTCCCACATGCTCCTCGATGATCTCATCGGATGAACCACGATGTCGAGGATTCAATAAATCCCGTATACAATTCCCTTTGTCAATCGGTACATTACTTGCCCGAGACTCGATCGTCGGTATCCCAATACCTCATTCAATCTCATTACCGGCAAGTCACTTTACTCGTACCGTAATGCATGATCCCGTGATCAACCACTTGGTCACATTGAGCTCATTATGATGATGCATTACCGAGTGGGCCCAGAGATACCTCTCCGTCCTACGGAGTGACAAATCCCAGTCTCGATTCGTGCCAACCCAACAGGCACTTTCGGAGATACCCGTAGTGCACCTTTATAGCCACCCAGTTACGTTGTGACGTTTGGCACACCCAAAGCACTCCTACGGTATCCGGGAGTTGCACAATCTCATGGTCTAAGGAAATGATACTTGACATTTGGAAAAGCTCTAGCAAGCGAACTACGATCTTGTGCTATGCTTAGGATTGGGTCTTGTCCATCACATCATTCTCCTAATGATGTGATCCCGTTATCAATGACATCCAATGTCCATAGTCGAAACCATGACTATCTGTTGATCAATGAGCTAGTCAACTAGAGGCTCACTAAGGACATATTGTGGTCTATGTATTCACACATGTATTACGATTTCCGGATAACACAATTATAGCATGAACAATAGACAATTACCATGAATAAAGAAATATAATAATAACCATTTTATTATTGCCTCTAGGGCATATTTCCAACAAGGGTGTGGGCCCCCTCTGGTTGATTCTTTCTCCAGTATTTTTCATATATTCCAAAACGTGCCTCCATAAATTTTCAGGACTTTTGGAGTTGTGCAGAATAGGTCTCTAATATTTGCTCCTTTTCCAGCCCAGAATTCCAGCTACCGGCATTCTCCCTCTTCATGTAAACCTTGTAAAATAAGAGAGAAAAGGCATAAGTATTGTGACATAACGTGTAAGAGCAGCCCATAATGCAATAAATATCGATATAAAAGCATGATGCAAAATGGACGTATGAAAGCGCGGGGCAAGTCGGGAAGCACCATCAGAGGGAACGCCGATGAGCCGGTGTTGGCCGTGGCGATGGTGGCGTTGACAAGGCCGTGCTGGCTAGGGTTTAACCCTAGCATATAGAGCGCCTCCCTCGTTGTCGCCGCGATGCGGGCGTTGGTGACCTCCTGCTGCACGGCGGCAGCGACGGCGGTAGCTTCATCCCTCGCGTCCGTGGCGTGCCTCCGACCCTTACCCTTGGCCGACTCCCTTGCCCGCTGTTCGGGTGTCAGCGCCTTCTTTGGCTTGGGCGCCGCGGCGGTCTTGCACGAGGCACGAGGCTTGCCTTTGCCGAAGTCGTCATCTTTGGGCCGAGGCGAGGCGAGCCGCCCGGCGTGTCGAGGTCGAGGTCGTCGTCCATGGTGGGTGTGGGGTGGGAGCGCGCACGCGTGCAAGATGGTTTTGGAGAAAATGGGGGAAGTGGTGGTGGCTGCCACCGACCGGTGGGCCCGGGGAGAGGAGTAGGCGCGCGCGCGTCCGTCTTGTGTCCGCGCCTACGCAAATCTGGCTAAAAAATGGGCCGGGAATGGGTCGCCATGCGGACGCCAAGCGGATGCGCGTCCGTTTGGGTCGGCGCGTTGGGCCGCCTTTTGTGTCCGCGCGGACCCTAACGGACGCCAGCGGACGAAATGGGTCGCCCCGTTGGAATTTGCTCTAAGGGACTTGATGGACCGTACGGAGACGGCGGCTGCCACATGGCAGACGACTTTGTCGAGTACTGTGTTGGAGTTGTGTCGAATATAGTGTACAAGGTAGGTTACAGTTGGACTTGTAGTTGTATTGTGTTTAGATAGGATATGGAGTCGTGTTGAAGTAGGACACTTGTATCCTAGGCCTCTCATATATAGTGGGGGTAGACACATGATATAACCTATGCCAACATAATAGCACAGGCGTGCAAGGGGGAGCCGGCGGCGTGTGCCGGCGCCCAGGTGGCCGGTGTGCGGTATTGTGACGGTGTCATGGGGGGGAGCGCCCATAGTCAGGCCCCGGGGATGTAGCCATATTGGTGAACCTCGTTAACAAATCTCGGTGTCATGTCTCGTGTGATTGCTTGGTCCTCGGATGATCGACGGAGTGCCTCGGATTTATTCTAACAAGTGGTATCATGAGCTAGGTTTTGAGGCAGATTCGTTGGTCTGGAGGATGAATCTAAGCGTCGCGTTGGATCTGGTCGTGATTATCAGCTTGGCACCCGACATAGAGCTGGCAAAAGCAGTTGGGGAGTCGGGAGATAGGAAGCGGCGATGTCACGGGATTAAAGTCGGCGGCGGATTGTTCCAGCTATGAGCAGGCAGCGATCCAGACTGATCTCGGCGAGTTCGGAAAAAGTCTCGGAAGCGTGTGGCGGATACAAATGCGTACAACCTCAGCGGAGGCGTCTCGGCGTGAGGCAGCGTGCAGTGTGATCGAGGCAAAGCAGAGGCACGCAGCGAATTCTCGATCGAGATGCGGCCAGGTTGGGCGTATCGTCCGAAGGCCTAGGCCCATGTACGTCATGGGTTGTGGTTGCTAGGCGTGAATAGGCTGGAAGTGCTGGTGTGCCAAACGGCCATGCATAAGGGAAGTGCACACGTGGTGTTAAGACAGGTGAAGCTCTGGAGTATGGATCGCGAGATTTGCTTTGGACAAAAAAAGGGGCCAAGTCCGAGCGGTTGTCGTGCAACATCAAGGCACCAACGGAAGCAAGTAAAATCCATGAGGAGGACAAAGCAAGCCAGCATCCGGATTGAGCCAGGAGCTACACCACGTGAAATTGCTACTAGTACTGGGAAGCGAGCACGTAGGTTTGCTTTGTGTACTTTGGCATCGTGGGAAGAAGCTTGGTTATTTTTTACAGGTCAATCATACAAAGAATCTGGCACTAAGGGTTATCAGGTTTGAGGTGGAGAAGTTCGACAGAACAGAAAACCTTGGGTTATGATAGACAAGGTGAAAGATTTGTTGGCACAACAAGGATGCTTGAAGGCATTGCGGGATGTCAACCAGTTAAGATGGATGGCGAATGCCGTGTGAGGAGTTGCGATGGTTGCGATCGAAAAAGTCGGTTTGGGTCGGACTTGCGGTCGGCGGATCGTATAAATCGGTTAATCTGAAGACGGTGGTGGAATCAGCGATGGCGACATAGGAGCGTTATGCTGATGGTGATCGACTTACGGGCGTGGAAACACGTGGTGCAGGTCGAGGGCTTGTGTGGCCGACAAAGACTATGGTGCGGGGGTTGATTCAAGGTGATGTACACACGGAGCTTGAAGTCGACGGTAGCGGTGGACTAATCATCTACCATGGAGTCATGTTGAAGGTGGAGTTGGATTGAGGGGCTACGGTGTAAGGATCCGGAGAATCGAAGCCTATTCAGCAAGGGGAAGCGAGTGACATGCAGTTGATTTGGAGCCCAAAGGGTCCGATGGAAGCGTGAAACTCGTCATCGGTCGGTGATGATCGGTGGTACTCTGCAGTGGGGTTGAGTGGTGTGGGTTCGCGACCCTTGAGACTCAACCGGGACAGCGGAGGCTCGACGCGGTAATAGCGGCGAGGCGTGCGGTATGCACGGGACATGGAGACGGGTCAGGGCTCTGGTGGTCATACATGTGATGAGACAACTGTGAATTTGACTCAGGATGACTACAAGCAACGGTGAAATTCCTTCATGTTTCAGACAGGTGGTCAAGAAAAGAGCGGTCATGTTGAGTTCAGGTAACTCTCATGTGTGACATCCAATATGTGAGTTGTTCACATTCACGCGGGTCAGTGATCAGTGCGTGATGGCATTGGACTGATACTCTGTAAGTTGGGAGCACAAACTAGAGTAACAAGGAACTTAATTTTTGCTCTAGTGTTGACTGTGGTCAAGAAAAGAAGGGACTACAGGTTGCAGGTGGAGTCAAATGGAGTCTTTGGAGTAGCAGCAGTACTCATGGGATAAACTCAAGCCCAATGTACATGGAAGTTTGACGCATTGACGAATTCAAGGTGGTGGAGAATATTCGCCAAGGTGGAGTTTGTTGGAGTTGTGTCGAATATAGTGTACAAGGTAGGTTACACTTGGACTTGTAGTTTTATTGTGTTTAGATAGGATATGGAGTCGTGTCCAAGTAGAGCACTTTTATCCTAGGCCTCTCATATATAGTGGAAGTAGACACATGATGTAACCTATGCCAACATAATAGCACAGACGCGCAAGGGGGGGCCGGCGGCGTGTGCCGGCGCCCGGGTGGCCGGTGTGCGGTATTGTGACAGTGTCATGGGGAGGAGCGCCCATAGTCAGGCCCCGGAGATGTAGCCATATCAGTGAACCTCGTTAACAAATCTCGGTGTCGTGTCTCGTGTGATTGCTTGGTCCTCGGATGATCGACGGAGTGCCTCGGATTTATCTAACATACTGCACGCATGTACTCGGCGAATCTGAAAGCCTAGGAGCGAGACACGTCACCTGAAATATTTGCCAAGTTTTGCTCGACAAATCTCGGCAAACCCTACACTACTAGAAAAAGGGCTATAGATGGGATTGACACTAATGGCGCACCAGACAGTTGGTGCGCCATTAGTATATACTAACGGCGCACCACTGCGATCGCCATTAGAGATGAAACTACTAATGGCGCACCGGGCAAAGGTGCGCCATTAGTATCAATTTTTTGAACTAGTGCTTTGTCCAAACATACTAATGGCGCATCCGGATGAAGTCGCCATTAGTAGTTGTAACTACTAATGGCGCACCAGCAAAGTGCGCCATTAGTATCAATTTTTTTTTTGAACTAGTGCGCTTGTCCAAACATACTAATGGCGCATCCGGATGAAGTGCGCCATTAGTAGTTTAAACTAGTAATGGCGCTTTCGGATCGATGCGCCATTAGTATTTTTTTTAAACTACTAATGGCGCACCGCCGGAAGGTGCGCCATTAGTAACCTGGATTACTAATGGCGCATTTAGTGCTGGTGCGCCATTAGTAAGTGAGCAGCAACAAGATATTTTGGACAGCCTCTCCTACCCACACTCACTTTCTCCCCACTTCATTCTCTCCACCTCCTCCTTGTCTCGGTGCCTCCTCTTTTTCACCTCATTTCCACCATAGATTTATTCAAATTAAGTGGTTAAATTACCTTGTTTTAATAGGTAAGTAAGGGGGGAAGCTATATTTATGTTGTTCTCCCTACAACAATGTGCACATGCACTTTTTATGGCCTAGCTAGATCTATGTATGTTCGTGGTGCTGCATATGTTTGTGGTGTTGCATATGTGTTTGTGTTTGGAGGTGTGCGGTATTTGAAATCGATAGTTGCCAATATTTTGCCGGAATGTTGATTCATTTCCGTTTCGGCGAGAATTTTGGCATTAAGCATTCTTTTTGGTCCTATTTTTAGGGAAAGTCATGCCAAATTTTTGTTTGGTTCTAAAATATCGTTTTGCTCTACCCAGGCGACCATGGTCCGCACGATGACGAAGGCATCGTGAATAGGTTTTTGAGGTCCGCGAAGGCTGAGATGCTTCAAAAGAACGAGACGGAGATAAGATGTCCGTGTCGAAGATGCAAGCTGAAGAGCCTTATTGCGGACCCGGATTCCGGGCAGGTGCGGGACCACCTGCTCTTGCGTGGTTTCATGGATGGCTATCGGTGGCAAGGTGATGAAGATGACTACGAAGTCGTCCATGGGGGCCGGGCAAGAAATGAGGAAGGGCAGCAAGACAACCACCGCGGCTCGGGCGGGCGAGAAGACGAAGAATCCCGGAGATGATCCACGGTAATGTTGTACACACCATCATGTAGAAGATGCAGGACATGATGATGAGGAAGATGTCGGAGCGGGGCGACGGGCATGATCATGAAGATGATGATGCGGGCGGAGCGACGACAGCTGGACCATCGATGGGCTGGGTGCAGGACCCTCATATTCAAGAGCTGCTTCTCAAGCGAGACGGATAACGCCAGAGCTGCCGCCGAGAGAAAGCCAAGATGGATCAACTTGAGTTAGACGCGGTTACTCCATTGTATGAAGGATGCAGGCCCGAGGATACCCTTTGAAAGTAACGCTCATGGCTCGGAGATGAAGGTAAAACACAAAATGACCGGCGCGTGCTTCGGCGAGAACATGTCATTACGCACGACGTCTTCCCAAGGGGAACAAGTGCCCGACCAGTTTGGAGGAGGCGAAGAAAATCGTGTGTCCTCTCGATTTACCGCCGTGAAATACCATGTGTGCATGAACAATTGCATCATTTATCGGACGAGCACGCGAGTCTACCATATGTCCGGTGTCTTGGCGTCACTCGATACAAGAAGAGGAAAAGCTCCTCGAAAAGTGGTGTGGTACTTTCCGATCACTCCTCAATCTGCGGCGGTATTTCGCGGACCCTAAGGTAGCAAAGCTCCTGCGTTGGCACGCGGATAGGGAGGAGAAGAAGCGAGAAGATGGCGCAAATGATCCGGAGATAGATAAAAAGACTAGATCTTGAGTCACCCTAAGGATGCGAGCGATGGCAAGTGTTGAACCGAAGACTCGAATTTGGGAGCGATCCAAGGAACATCGTCTTTGGTAGCGAGCACCGATGGAGTCAATCCGTTTGGCAGCCAGAGAAGCACACATAGCACCTGGCCTGTGTTTGTGTGGATGTACGACCTTCCCCTGGTTGTGCATGAAGAGGAAGTACATTCACATGAGTATGCTAATTGAAGGGCGAAACAACCAGGAAACGACATCAATCAGTATCGGGGCTGCTGAAAGAGGAGCTTGACACGCCAGGAAAACGCCCGCCAATCGTGGGGCGCTGCGGAGAAAGAATATTTCCCTATGAGAGCCGCACTTGCTCACGGCGGTGCACGACTATCTCGATTACGGATATCTTGCGGGCGCAGGTAGTCCAGGATTTTCTGGATGCATAAGGTGCATGGATGACACAACGTCGCCCGCTAGATAGAGATCCGGGTCTTGAAAACCGTGTTCATGGGACATCGAAGGTGGCTTCGCGGCGATGACCCGTGGAGGAAGCGCAAGGATCTGTTCGATGGTGAAACCGAACCCAAAACGCCGTGTACGAGGAGCGGCGAGGAAATAGACAAGCTGCTAAAAATTGGAAAGACTACCCACCGCCGAGAAAAAAGAAGCAAAAGGCGTCGAGCCGGAAAGAAGCGAAAGGTGCGAGGCAGCTGCTGAAGGTATGGAAAACGAGGTCTTTTACGGGACTTGCCGTCTTGGAAGATCCACCGTGTGCCTCACAACCTTGATGTCATGCATATCATGAAGAGCGTGTGCGAGTCTGCTTGGTACCCTGCTCAACATGCGGTAGAGGACCAAAGATGGGCGAAAGCAAGGCGGACTTGAAATCAATGGGCATCGGGCGGGAGCTTCACGCTAATGATGATGATGATGATGATGATGATGAGGCGACGGGACACGAAAAGTCGTCGCCAAAGGCAAAAGGCCAAGAAGACGGAAATGACTACCCTCCCGCGTGCTTCACTCTAAGTCGGGGAGGAGATCGAGCAGTTTTCACCTGCCTCCTAGGAGTAAAACTTCCTTCTGATTCTGCTGGGAAGATAAGCGGATACCTAGACCCAGTGAAGCGAAGTTCAGCGGGATGAAGTCTCACGGTATCACGTCTTGATGACGCAGATACTTCCAGCTTGCAATCCTTGGGATCATGGACACGCACGTCCGTGAAACGCTATTTGGCCTATGCAACTTCTTGACGTCATCTCTCGGAAGTCGATTGGCGTGAGGCAACTCGAAGGCTACGAGGAAGAGATCGTGGTGATACTATGCGAGCTTGAGATGTACTTCCGCCCGCATTCTTGACGTTATGGTGCATCTGCTGGTCCATATAGTGGAGGATATCATCCAACTCGGGCGGCGTTCCTGCAAAGATGATGCCGTTCGAAAGGATGAATGGTGTCATCAAAGGATACGTTCGCAACATGTCACGTCCGAAGGAAGCATAGCCGGGGGCTTTTCGACGAAGAGTGCATCTCCTACTGCATCGAATTATCTAGGCATCGAGAACCCGTTGGTCTGCCGTCAGCGGGCACCTCGGCAGGCTCGCTGGATGGGGTTACCATGAGGTCGCCGCCAAATGCATGTCGACTTCGGGGTCGACTTCGCCGACTTTGAAAGAGCAAACCTAGTCGCGCTACAACACATAGACGTGGTCGATCCTTGGGTGGTAGAGCACAGAACCTTTATTAAGAAGGCGTACAATGGCCGAGGCCAGCAGAGGATCGGACGGAGATATACTCAAAGAGCACAACTCATGTTTCACGCGTTGGTTCAAGCGAAGCTTTTGTCGCACCCTTTACATGAGGATTCTTCCGCGGAAGAACAACTCATATTCGCCTTGTCACAGGTGCGAGCACAACTTGATGACCTATGAGGCGCATTTATATCAATGACTACACATTCTACACGAGGCCAAGGACATGAAGAGCGATGGTTATCGAACTCCGGTAACGATGGAATCCTACACGGTAGCGACAAGGACATATACTACGGAAGGATCGAGGAGATCTCGGGAGCTGAGCTCTGTTGGAGAGAAGGTCCCATGTTCCGTGTCGAGATGGGTCAAGAACGTCATAAAAGAAGACCGTATTTCACCACCATGGTTATACCCGAAGCCAAATCAAGACCCATGGCATAAGCGTCACCTTGAAAAATGAGCCATGGGTACTGGCTTCCCAAGTGGACCAATGCTTCTTCATTACCGACCATGAAAGCCCAGTCGTGTTGTCGTGAGGAGAGGCAAAAGGAAGATCATCGGAATGGATGGAGTAGCCAATGAGCAAGACTTGACAAGTCGGGCGACCGAGGATCGAACATGGCGACGATGATGAAGTAGCACATACACCACAAGAAGAAGCAGGACCACCCTACCTAAAGGACGTCTGTTCCATAGAAGAACTCCATTTGCGAAAAAGAAGGGCAAGAAGATTGTGAAGAGATAGCTAGCTAAGATCGATTGTATTTAAATCGTAGACTTCATTTCTCGATTGTATTTCATGGGCACTTTTTGAACTATCATGAATATTTTTTAATTTCATGGACACTCGATCCCCCTCCATCTCGATCCCCCTCCATCTCGATCGATATCCCACCTCGCCAGATCCGGTCCACCGGCCGCCGCCGACCCCCCCAGCACCCTCCCTACTCAACCGCGCCACACCCCCACTTCCCCACACCTCCCCGCTCCACCGGCATTACTGTTTGATGATATTTTTAAAAAAATATTACTGTCTTATAAAAAAATATTACTGTTATGATTTAAACAAGTTTGAACATATTTAAACACAAGTAAGTATCAAACAGCATTTTAATGCATAAAAGAATTTGTGGAGCACAGGAATCGAACCCAGACCTCTGGTGTGAGAACTGCTGACAGTCGGGCTAGTAGAGGAACTTGATGTGGATCAGGTTAGGTGGGAGATAACCTGGCTCGCTCGGCGAAATAAAAAAAAGTACTAATGGCGCACCGGGTGAGGTGCGCCATTAGTATGGATGTACTTATGGCGCACGAGGTGTGGTGCGCCATTAGTATTGTGCCGCCCCATCCATACTTCCTCCGGGCCCACACCTATCCCTCTCCCTCGCCCCTCGCCTCGATCCCCTTCCCTCTCCTCTCTGACGCTTGCTGCCCGCCGCCTCGGCCCCACCGCCTTGACGCCCGCCGCCTTGCCCTGCGCCCATCGCCGCGCGCCTGTCGTCCCTGCCGCCTGCCTCCAACCACCGCCACTGAGGCCCCGACGTCGGCGCCTCCTCTCCCTGTCCACACCACTGTGCCAGCCCTCCCGTGACCGGCCGCACCCGCCTGTGCCTCTCCTCCTTCCTCCTCTCCACCCTTCCTCCCCATTCCTCCCTCCCTCCCTTCCCTTCCGCCCTCCACATCCCTCCGCCTCCCCCCCGTCAGCCCGCCCCCAAGTCCAAGCTCCTGCCTCCCCACCGTCCCGGGCGGGTTGGACTTGCCCACTCTCCCCACCCCCACCCCCACCCTCTTCCTCCCCTCCCGTGCTCGGCCGACCGCCTCACCCCATCCTCCCTCCCTGGCTGGCTCGCCTTCCCCTACTGGACCCGGATCTGGGCCACCTCGGCGCCCGCCCAGCCCCGCGCCGCCTCCCCGCCGTCCCTCGCCCGCCCGCCCGATTCTGTACAATTTCCGCACCTTGTTGGTCTATTTTGATGGTAAAATTCTAGTCACATATTATTTGGTGAACCTTTCTCTTGAGTTCATGGACAAAGTTGCCCAGTGTTCATTGTTTCCTTTAGCAGATCTTTTAATCTTCTTAAATCCACATGATGGTTGTGAAACTGCTGCAGATTTACTACATAACCGATATAACTTCAAAATCAAACATGATTTTAAGCTAACTATTTCTATTGTCAGCCCACCATCCTTCATACAATGTTTAGTTATGTTGATGATTGTTATTCTGTACCTTTAGTGATTATTATGGAGTTGAATTTTCCTAATCAAGTTGTCCTTGCATATCGCTGTGTTAAGAAGCTTATAACCATAGCGCTTGAATAGGTCGTGCCCCAATAATTCTCAGTAGTACTGCAAACTAAATTGTAGAACAATCAGATCATTATTGTCCTTTCAATGATTTAGACTACTTTTATGTGATATCTTTGAAGAGAATAAGCGTTGAAAGCGTGCTTGCATTTTCTATAGCTGGTTCATTGTGTTACACAAAGGCTTTCATTATTGTACATGATGCTCGCTGTTTAATTGTAAAGTGGTTATTGTTTTGATTACTCTTGAAAGATCTGTTCAAGGAAAAGAAACTTCGATTTGTTGAAATTCTGCTTTTGCAAAGAAAAGTGAAACTACAAGTAACTTGTGGCAGCTATTTAGCGATAAACTTTATAAACTGGACTGTTTAGGGGTGCTCTGAAATAATAATATCAGAAATGTTATAGGAAGTTTTCTAATAACCTTTGCTGTACAGACATTATCATCACAAGAGAGTTAATATTTTCTTTTGGTCCTCCCCGCGAGTACGTGTTCTTGATGGAGCTCATTTGACTGAATTGGCTACTCCACATTTTGAGGGGCTGCAGTTGAATAATACAACTCCTTTTGGTAAGGATGTTAGGCACGATGGACATGGTTTGGTCAAGTGAAAATTGAAATGGGAATTGGGTAGGCAGTTAGGCATGATGGCTGGTTGTTGCTGCCCTGTTTATTTTAGAAAATTGGTTAAATTTTTTCATAAACCTGAACAAGTGGTTGAGCCTAAGACATGCTCTCTTATGCAAAATTGCTGAATGCCCATGGGTACAATGTAGGTGTCGCCGGAGCACCACCACCACCCGGACCTCGTCGCCTCCTCCCCTGCGTGGTGAGCACAAAGCAAACTGTTCTTTCGCCATTTTCTTCAACATTTGTCACCGATTTCCTCCTGGCCATTTCAAACTATGATATACAAAATGAGTCTCAATGTAGTCTCCGGGTCTTTTACAACTCTTTAATATAATTTTATGAGATTCCTCCCGCTGGACTTGATTAAAATATATGAATATGATTAAAATATGATTACTGCTTTGCCAATAGATTACTGCTCCTTCCCGCCTTCTTGTATGATTACCGCTTTGCCAATAGATTACTAGGCTGTTTCTGATGTAGGGTTCAAGTGTTTCCTCGTCACCATGCATCTTATTATATATGAAAAGAAGGCACTTTGTCTATGCAGAGTATGTGTACAAAGTTGTGAATTAACAAAAGAATTATGTACTTATTTTGCTGCACTCCACTGTGCTTATAGTTGGACAAAGCACCTAGATAATTGGGCTTGGTCATCATCAATGACATCACGCATGCAATTTGTTTTAGTGTTTGTTTCATAACATATGTGGACCCATATATCAATGACTGATATTCTCTAATGCATAAACTTTGATCAATTTTGAGTAATTGCTTAGAGGTATGATCAAGTTGGCAGCAAATGTATGGTAGATTGGACATGAACTGTCTTGGGAGACTACAATAGAAGCACCACTTTGTGTGCAAACATAGAAAAAAAAAACGACAGTAGTCAAATCTTGGGTGAATGTCTCGATGGATCCTGTGAGCTGGTGGAGTGATTTGTTTTCTACATAAAGCTCTTTAGTCGCTGGTTTTCGTGAAATACATGAAGCTTCACCAGTCCTGTGGGTGTGGGATCCATGTGACATGTGACATTGCATCCATGTCCACAGGATAATGATATTGCAGGTACCCGAGAGGCCCTTGAGTTTGCGGAATGTCGATTAACTTCCGTTCCAACAAATTGGGTACTCCATATGTCCTATTTTCAGCAAAGGTCATGCTGAAATTTTCCGTGAATTTTAGCATGACTTTGCTAAAAATAGGACATATGGGGTACTTGTGACTAATGCATGGGCAGGGTATCTTAGTAGTTAATTAAGTAGGATCAAGTGCCCCGCGCACTTGTGACTAATGCATGGCTTTTCGGTGCCTCGGCGTCGATAAAGACCGAAATGATGAAAGCTTAGGCTTTTAGGGTGCCTCGGCGTGAAAAACCCTCAATGATAAAAGCTTAGATTTTAGGATGCCTCGGTGTCGACAAACCCTAAATGATGAGACCATGATCTTGTTCCTTGACAATAACCAACTTTTGACCAAACTTTGTTTCTATTTAGAGAGAAACATGGCCCACAACGATGAGGCCGGGGTTGGGCGGCAAGGCATTCTCGGAGCTGTCCCAGAGATGGAGGAACAACCTCACTTGTATGAGGACGCCGCCTTCCCCACCGATCCCGAGACCACTAATGGTACCGCCGAGGATGACCCCACCGATGCCACCACCGATGGTGCCGCCGAGATGCCACCATCGATGATGGCGGCGCATTTACGATGGCAGCCAATGTAAGAGGCAACGGAAGGACCGGCGCCGACCGTGCTCGCACCCTCAAGGAGGAAGTTATCAAGTGGACTCCGACGGAATCCAACGGCGCCCGAACGAATAGTCAAGGGTACTCGCTTCAGCTCGGGTGCATTCTCCGAGCACCGTCTCGATCAACACCGAGAACCCGAGGCATCCTCGACCGAGGGAATTTGCGCAACCTCCTCTTCACGAAGCTGCACGAACGATACAAGTTCCCCGCTGCTTTTGAAAACACAAGCCTCAAAGGGAATAAAGTGAACAATGCTGCCCTCACGAGGATGAGCAAGGCCCTGTCTACTTGGAAAAGCAATGTGAAGAGAATGATCGAGAAAGGTGAGAGTTATGAGAAGATCAAGGAGAAAAATCCTTCGATCACCGAAGATGACTACAACGACTTCAAGATCAATTGCTCGAGCACCGCAAACTCCCAATCAAGTCGATGGGGAAAGAAATGCGGAGCTGAACTTAGGGAACACACACTCGGTCCCGGCGGTTCAGATGGCGGAGCCTATATGGGACAAGGAGGACGCGGAGCGTGCCGAGCAAGGCCTACCGCCCCTCTTCGATAAATACGGTGACAAGCGGACCAGGAACTTTGTCGGGGCCCGATACAAGAAGGACCGAAAACAAAGGAGCTTACCACGGATCCGAAGACCAGGCGCTTGAGGTTGTTCTCGTAAGGAATACCACCTCCGGGTAATTAGCTCCATATGGTTGCATTCTAATTAATGAAGCCAAATTTCTAAATGGTTCACATTCCTTCCGCAGCGATCGAAAGCAGATGGCTGGGTCGACTAAGAGCAACCCTTGGGACACCACTCTAAATAGGGCGTTGAATGTAATGAAGAACAAGCATAAGCTCGATGTCCGACGTCACCGGTCGTGTGGCGGCAAAGGCTTGTCCACAAAATGGGGGTCATACTATACCGCTGGTGTGCGGAAGGAGAAAAAGACCAGCTCGGAAAGCCAGGCGCGCGAGGTTCAAGAACTCAAGGCACAGGTGGAGCGGATTCCGGAGATTGTCCAAGAGCAAGTGCAACAACAACTCGGAGTGACGATCACCGCCATTGTGCCTACCTTGATCCAGGGGTTGAGTGCGTGGATTGCGGGCGGCCAACAGGGGCCGCCCCCGATTCCTAGCTTCACGGCCAGCAACTCGCAGAATGCGATGGCGGGGCCATTGGTGTCTCCGGCGGAGGCGGCATTGGTGTCTCCGACGCCGCACGGAGCTTAATGCACCGGGTGTACGCCGCCGGCACCTCTGCAGCAAGCGGCCCTCCGTCAATCGCACGCCGTTGGCGGTGCCTCGACATTAGCCGAGCTCGACGCCATCATCACGGTAACTAATTAAGCCTCTCTCGGTCGAGGACTTCATCTCCTTGCCTTTGATCGGGCATCCTCGACGCCCTACATGTTTTCGCGGGCGCCGCCGATGTTCCGTGCACTCTCCGCACTTCGTGAACAATGAGTTGGTCGATGTCACCAAGGGCAAAATCGCTCAACCGGCAACCCTTGTTCCACGGTACCGATGCCACCCAACTTGTTTAGGGTTGAACTGGTTCGGTGCTGCCAGGCTGCGACGAGTTGTTACCTCCGATTCGACCCGTCGGGCCGACGATGATGACGTGATGACCCTCGCCGCCGCCTGAGCTGGCCCTGCTTTGGCGAAGAGCCAGATTCGCTTTGGGGCGGGGACACCACCCCAAAGACAACACTGCCAACGTCTTGCCGCCAAGTCGGCCCCATGGCAAGACCGCCGAACGGTGCGGACATCCCTATGCCATCGATCCAAACATGCATATGGCACGGGATCGAACGACGACGATGATACATTTGCCAACGTCGATCAAGACTTTGCCGATCATGGAGTACGGTGGCGACTTCATGGGGCCTCCTTCTCAAGAACCCAACCCAACAAAAGACGTCGCGCGATCTAGCTGGTACCGCGGAGAAGCCAAGTTGCAACAGCGCCGTCTGCTGCTCAGCTCGAGGAGACGCCTCCACTGCCGACTTCACCGAGCCTCGAGATAGGCGAGGTGCGAAATATTATTAGCCCCAACACACTCAAGAAGGCGGTCTCGTGAGCGAACTCGGTCCCATTACAGGAGAAGAAGAAGGCACGCAAAAGAAAGACTAACAAGGGTGCGGGCCAGCCGCACCGAGTACGATCCGTGCTCGGGGCGGGCCACCTTCACCGAGGATATCTCGAGGAGGGTGCATGTGGCGGGTAGGGCGATGCTACCGACAAATATGCTCAATGCCGCAACCGGTGCTATCGGAGTCTGCATGATGTGTTCTTTCTTTGGAGAAGCGGCGTCTCGTGGAGAAGGATGTGGCATACCGGTTTTCGTGGCCAAGGTGCGGAGGGCAAGGGCTTTGTGGATAACTCCATCGGGCGTCGATCGTCCTGCGGTTTGATGACATCCACGCTATGTTGAACCTTCATCCGCTGCACTACACCTTCGCTCGCTATTTTCGTTGAGTATGGAGATGCGGATCATTCGCGACAAGACCCCGGACATCGTGATAGTTGACCCCTTCTACATGCGTGCAAGATCTTGGGCAGCGCTGGGGACCGCAAGTCGCGAGTTCTTACCTCGAAGGCGCCATTCGGCAAACCAAGATAAGGATAACTTCCTCGTGCCTTACTTTCCCGAGTAAGTCCTCCCTCAACCGCCCATAACATATGAATTCTTAGATTTCGATTGTTTTTCTTTTAACATTCCGTGTTTTCTGCGGTGACACACATTGCACGCCATCCTCCTAAGCCCCAAATATTCCATGGCCACGTATTTCGACCCGACCGTCGACCGAACGTAGACTACACAAATGTCAAGAAGGTTCTTGATGATGTTCTCCCAGCCACGCCTAACTGGAGGCACCTTCACCGGCCTATTCGTAGTACGGCAAGCACGTGTTCTCCCACAATACGACGCTCGCTGCTGCGTCAAGCAGCACCGGGCGGTCGAAGGGTGCCTACTCGCCATCCATCACATGCGGGCGATCGTATGGGACCATCATCAACTTCGCTACCGAGTAAACTCAAAGATTGGGCCATGAAGTGTCGGCAATCCAGACGCGGACATCGACAAGAATTCTTTCGCATCCAATGGAGTTTGCGGAAATCATCCATCAAGATGTCCTTCGTACCTCGGCAGTTCTACCTCAAAATCAACCGTCCAACAAAGGACATCGACACAATGCTACAAATGCAGTGACAACGCCTGCTCTTTCATGACTCCCACGATAGACGGCGGCTTCATCCACGCTCCGGTCCCTTGAGTCGAGTCGAAAGCGGTGATGCCGTGTCTAGTTCTCAAACATCGATTGGCTCATGTTGTAATTAAACTTTAATGAACTTATAGTATGTCTCTTTGGTTTGAGAGTCGCTCAACTTAGATGTAATCGATGCTATTAATGTCTTGCTTTTCTCTTCCGATCGCTCTGTTGCATACTTATATATTGCTTATGTATTGTCTGTGAATTGGTACTAACGCTTCGCTTGGCTAGTGCATAGCGATGCCGTCGTATGTCGTGTACAAGGGTAAGGTTCGAGTCTCTGACGATCGGGAGGAGTGTCGGAGACAGGTTCACCGATTCAGCGGTAACAGCACAAAGGGTACACCACTAGGGCCGAGGCCGAATCTAGATACGCCCGCTATCTAGCGGGAGAGGGAGGAGCGTTGAGGAACCGGATGAAGACGAGTTTCATCGTGATGATGCTCATCGTGTTGACCGCAACTCTCTTCTATGTGATGGTAGTTTAGATGATCGATATCGACTTGTAATGTGAAGACAAACTCGCTACTCGCGGTCTCGAGACTTGTAATATAATCTTCTATCTTTGTTCGGTCTTTTCAATTCGAGACTAATATGATGAATTGTATTCAGAGACTAATATGATGAATTGTATTCAGAGACTAATCTTCTATTGTATTCGATGAATCTGTTGTTGTTGTGTGCTTTCTATGTTTTGTCCAATTATACATTTTGTAACCTGTGCAAAAACAGAAAATTAAAAATTAAAAAACCTAATATTCATACTAATGGCGCATCATCATCACGGCGCCATTAGTATGCCAAAGGATACTAATGGCGCATCATTAAAAGTCGCCATTAGTATGCCGGGTTACTAATGGCGATCTTGCTGTTGTGCGCCATTAGTATGCCAAAGCACTGGTATACATGGCCCCACGAGGTATACTAATGGCGCCTTGTTGTATATACTAATGGCGCATCGGTGGTGCGCCATTAGTACACCAGATACTAATGGCGCACCAGTGGTGCGCCATTAGTAAAATATACTAATGGCGTGGCACTAATGGCGCACCACTAATGCGCCATTAATGGCCAAATTAGGTGCACCATTAGTAGGCCTTTTCCTAGTAGTGCTATCTTTGCCGAGTATTGTTTGCCGAGTGGGCCACTCAGTGATACCGTGCTCAAGCAAGCCCCAACTGCCATGTTTGCCAAGATTCATGTCCTTACACTCAGGAAAGTTCGTGCCATGCTACCGGAGAAGGACATGTGGCTTCTTCGCCGAGTTTTGTTCTCGGCAATTACGTTTTACCGAGTGGTGTACTCGGCAAAGATGAAGTCATATGTTCTGTTTTATTTGTTTCTGCATCAGCCCTGCAACAAAAGACATACAAACAACAAAAAAATGTCTGCAGACAGTACACATATAGGCAATGCACAAGAACCATAACAAGTTCAATGTTCTTCATCAAATTAACTAAAGTGCCATAACAAGTCCCAAGTGTTCATCAAACTAATTAAAGCATCACAATGAGTCCAAAGTTCTACATCAAACTAACTAAAGCATCATTACAAGTCTCAAATAGTCGCTAAAACCTCAATGTGACCCATTTGTCTTACATGGACCACACAAGCCTCAAACAGATGAAGATCAAAAGTGGGACAGAGAGATATTCATCCACTTCCACCAGGTCTGATTTCTCCCTACTTGGAGCAAATACATGGAGTAAGCATGCTCTGCCTCCTCTCTAGTATCATACCCTTTGTAGCAATTGTCTATGTAATGATTGACTTGTTCATGGCATGCTTTCCATGAATCATATACTCCTGGATGTCTACCTGAGTACACCACATACCACCTCATCTACAAGAGGGAGAATAACAAAATTTCAACACATAACAAAGTGTTAGAAAAACACATGCATGGAGCAATATAAGGCTTCATGATTCATATACCAAAAGCAATAGAAGTTGTCATCCGAGTCCACGTCATCATTTACATAAGTACATGATTGTGAATTTCATTAAGAAGCACTTCAGATCGTATTTGATCCGCAGGTCCATACACCACCATGAAAAACCACCTAAGGCCGTTGCTCATGTGTGTCACCTGGGCCCCCACAGAAAATTCGCCCTTCTCAAACTGTAACAGTTCCAAAGCAAGATTGTTGACACCTAGTAATACACCCTTGTGTGTACATGGGTTGGCACCCACTCGCATTTAAATTTTGCGTTCCCTCCCAACGCTTCAAGTTCCCTGTTAGAAAACGATCCTCTAATCATTTCTTGTAATGCCATGAAGTCAAGTTTTTCCTCATGCATAAATTCCCGCAACTGATTTCTATGATCGAGCTGCCCAACCCCTCTAATGTTCCATATAATCCCTTTCTTTGATCAGGGAATCTGGGTCCCAGCTCCATTTTCATCTGATTTCCGGCCACCTCTCTCACGAACACGGCCACGCGACACACCTTGGCATGCACGACCGGACGCAGGAATGTTGCCGACCTCCTCTCTAACCTGGCTTGCTTCCGTCAATCTGATCATTTCTCTGGCTTTCAACTTCGTGGCTCGCGTCCGGACCAACACCCGATTGGCCTCGCTAGCCGCCACCACGTCTTGCATCCAATTCATGTGCATGGAAACTTTCGACTTCCTCCAAGCTTAACTCCAAAGGCCTCATGCAATCATCAACATCAAACAGAATCACTACATTTTTACTCGCATACCATGGGGCTCAGCCTCTTTGAGAAGTGAATTCAACAACGAACGTGTTATCGCCCAATTAATCCATGCAGGACGAAGGGCAGATCGTTTCGATGTGGAAGGTATGCCGATGAAGTACTTTTTCAGCCAACATCCACTTCTCATGTGCTTCCTCTTCGCGATCATTCAGAACTAGCGGCATGGCCTCCTCCTAAGATATCTTCGGTTTTCCTAAAGCCTTCGCTAATTTTGCCTTAGCCGCTCTAGCGACGAAGGCCCGTGCTCCGTGCCTCGACCAGAGGATGTCGCCATCCACCAGTCAGTCTCCCTGTTGCCCCACCGATGAGATCGACAGGCGCCGCAACAAAGTCTGGCCTCAAAACCCTAGTTGCCTCACTTGGGGTCTCCTTGTTTTTCGGAGGAAAAATTATTGAGTTCCATCCACTTGCAGCATGACCTGCCGTGGGCCACCCACTATATCTGGCCATGGGATACCCGGCCCGGCCGGCCCAAAAAAGCCCGACCCGACCCAGCCCGGCCTTGGGCTTGTAATATTTGTGATTTACGGAAGGGGCCCAGTGGGCTATTTTATTGTTGGGCCGGGCCTGGGCCTAATATCTAGGCCCGACTGCCGGGCCGGGTCAAGGCGTGGGTTTTCTGCTACGGGCTTTGTTAGGCCCTGCCCGAAGCCTGACATATGGCCAGGTATGCCACCCAGTCGTAGCGTAGGAGTCCTACGCGTCTACAGGAGACACAGTATACATACGGAAAAACGTACACACGTTCCCCGACCCGAGGAGAAAAGATTCAAACGATAGCCAACCGAACCGTTGGAACATACTCCCCGTCTTCAAATCAAATCAAGAGCGCGCGCGGCTCCATCAAAGGTAATGAGTGGAAACTAAACCGCCTCGTCACCTTCACATCCCACGTCCCCCCTCCTTCATTAAGCACGTCCGAGGCACGCCCGCCCACCTCCCCCACGAAGCAGCGAGCGGAATTCAAAGCGTGGTCAAACCTCCATCGAAGGGAAGTTACCCGGCCTCCCTTGGCCTTCCCCTATAAAACCACACGCCTGCAGCGCGCGCCGGCGCTTCACATACACAGCCATTGCATTCCAGGCCGGAGCAACGAGAGAGAGAGAGAGAGAGCAGCCTACGGCCGCGGGCGTGCCTTCCGCCTTCCTCGGCGTCCTGCTGCACCGCCGGGCCGCTGAATCCGAGGTTACGAGCGGGCCATGGCGGCGCTGATGATCGGTTCCTCCTCCAAGCCTGTGCTCCTCCTCCCCGTGCTGGCCTTCGTCCTTGCATTCGTCGCCATCCCTGCGCTCACGACGCCAGCGCAGGGGCTCGTGTTCCACGTCGGTGGCCCGCGCGGGTGGCGCGTCCCGGACGCCAACACCAGCTATGGCTGGTGGGCCATGAACAACCGCTTCCACGTCGCCGACGAGCTCTGTGAGTCATCCACCCATCTCATCCTTTCTTCCATTTCCCTTACCATGTCACCAACGGCGTGCGTACTTGTGTTGTGTGTGATCCATCGCGTGATCGTGTGTCCTGCAACTTAGATCTTGTTTTGATTCCAGACTTCAAGTACGAGAACGACTCGGTGCTCCTCGTCTCCCGCGAGGAGTTCGACGCCTGCAACGCCACGGACCCCCTCTCCAGGTTCGCCGACGGCAGCACCATGGTGCGTCTCGATAGGCCGGGCTTCTTCTGCTTCATCAGCGGTGAGCCGGGGCACTGCGAGGAGGGCCAGAGGCTCATCGTGCGCGTCATGGTGCACCCGGCCGAGCCTGCGCCCGCGCCTGGTCCGGCCGCCTATGCGCCAGGCCAAGGCGGAGACGGCTCTGGGTCTGGCGGCGGGCACGGTGGGTCTTCACCGGGCACGTCCTCTGGTGCCGCTGCGGTTGCTGCCGGCGGCGGCGTCGCTCTCGCCGCAGCGATGGCCGCTCTTTGTGTCGGTCTCGTCTTGCTGCTTCAGTGATCAGTTTGCTCTTCTAGTAGATAGTCAGGTTTTATTATTGAGGTTTAATCAATTCCTTCTCTATTAGAGTTCATCCGGTGGTACTAGATTCGTGATATGGTACTATTATCATAATTAGTTTGGTTATCCTGTGTAATGACAATATTGTTTGGCTTTCTTCGATCCCTATGACTGTATTTGGATTCTATCTACTACTACTAGTATTCCTTGAATCTTATGCTAGTGCGATACTGCGATCCGTGGTAAACTTTTCGAGTTTACATCAATGGTTAATACAAGTTCTTTGGTGAACATAACTGAAAAGACTAAAAATTGATATGAATTTACATTTTTCGTGATTGATTTTGACTGCACAAGTCGAGAAAGATGCAAACTGCCATATCAAACATGTGAGAACGGCACCAGAATTTAGTCCCATTTTATAAATGCTTGAAAACGTCCAGCGTACAATTATATGTACAAGTTGTTGCACGTCCATGTCTCAGTTAGTGAAATATATACACTGATCGGTCAAGAGTGTCTACCATGGCTCAGAATTTTTGGTCCAGTAACTTGCGGCAGGTCTGTGGCTGTCCCAGCCATCCTCTGCTAAAATTAGGTTTACTCGTGCCGTCAGAGTGTTCACTGCGTCGTCCTCCAACATCTCCAGTGGATTGGTCCGGGGCTGTCCAACCTGTAAGGAATAGATGTGGAGTGGCATTTAGAGGCGGTGTAGTATTTACAATGGCTGAATGCAAGATTTGAAGATGAAATACCATGGCATTTTGGTACGACGTTAAGTACTCCAGGCAATCTTTGTAATAGCCACAGTGGTACAGAAGGGCAGCATAGTCCCTAAGCTCACAGGGATTGTAATTCAGTAGGATCAGTCTCTCGCATGCTGCCATCAAGATGCATGGTATGAATGAACCTGATCAGTGACCGCTAGAAAATGCAGATTTGGAGAAAACGGGACTTAGGGTAAATACAGTGGAAAAGAAAGGCAATGGCCTATCTGTTTCCAAAATTCTTGATGGGGAACAAGGAATGTACAGGTGTGGACAGTTTGGATATGTCGTGAATAAGAAACAGAAGAATCAAAGGCACTATTGTGAATTATCAATGAGGTGACTTGTTCTAATCATTTATTTGGAAGATCCATGAGTTCCACCACGCCGTCCTTGTATACACCTCCAAATTAATAAGATACTAAACGGAAAGGTGTTCTACCTGCCAAAGCACGACGCATATCACCAAAGCGCACATTAGTCCATACTCCACGCATCAACCTATGTTGAGCAGATTTAGCAGCAGCCATCTCTATGGCACTGTAAAAATAAAATCACGTCACTCCAGTGTCATAATTCGTATCATGTATGATGACAATAGCAATTGTATGCTGACCAGGTTATACACAAAACAAACCTTATATTGCCACGTGACCTTGCTTGACTGCCGCCTACATTACCAGGGCCATGGTGATTTGCAGCAACAGCATTCAAAAATAAGCTACTTGACTGATTAGACTGGAACGGCCAAAACATACCCTTCAGAGTTTGTAAAATCTGGAAAACGGATTAACCAAAGTAAGCCCAAATGTCATTGCATTCAACAGATGTCAACTTTTGGAGCCTTACAAAATCACCATTAAAAGAAGAAAACCAAAGCATGATAGCTAACATTAGGAGAAGAAGCAAACTATCTTTAGAGATAAGCAACCATGTAACGCCCAGAGCAAGCTATTCAGGGTTGGGATACAGTTCCAGATCAAAGTCCAGTTAAGATATTATTCAGAAAAATACCCAATTAAGAGTTGACACCTAAATTTCTGGTTCTGAGTATATGAATCGGGTGTAACATCCAGAATCATCAGGTGAAAACCATGTAATGTTACCTGGTTTGGGGGATAAGTAATAACTTTGCAAGTGTAACTGAACTGTTGGGTCTCAAACATGAGCGGGTGAAACAAAAGACCCTAAGGAAAATAAATTACATACAGTTGTATTTTATAATGTGTATGAAGCTAAGAAAGCAATAAGTGGTGAAAACTGAAAAGGCCTGCCAAACTCTAGTTTATTTTCTGAACAGAAGATTTGTATACGGACAAGTACGGAACAGAACCCAATAATAAGTTTAGGCTAGTCCGGAATGTCGTGAGAATGAATTGTCTAAAGTTACAAAACACCTTTGACAGTATTTGCATATAAAAGTTGCCAAGAAGGGATTGAACTCAAGTCTCATCCTGAAACCTGAAACCAATATGGTAGCAATTTTGCTGCTAGTGAAGAAGCTGATGAAAATATCTCCATTCAGCAAACCAGAGTGAGTTAAGATTTCTCAATTGCAGGATACTTCCCCAAAAACATTAAATGAGTATTTAGAAAATGCTCAAAGATATTCTTGCCTGATACTTCCACAGCTATTTAACAGACTAATGACGTTTGAAAATGAAACATCTGGAATGAAGATCAAAATAAGCTCACCTCAACCAAAAGTGACTTTGCTGTCATAATATTTGGTTCATCACAAAACCTGCTTCTTCGTTTGTCATAGCCCCTAGGGAGGCCATTGAGATCATGTGGAAAGGAGATCTCCTCATCGAAGTCTAGTAAGCCATATAACCGTAGTGTCTTTAGCATCTCCGAATATATCAACGAAAGCATTAGAGCCGATCCTGATCGGCATGTCAAGGTCTGCCAATTGTAGACAACAAGAACAACATTAGAATGGATAGACCACGCACATGGCAATCACGTGAGCTCACATAAAAAGCAGAGAAGCTAGGGTCAATCATACCGAGTGAAGATACATAGCCCGAGCATCTGATGCTACGTTTGTTCTTCGAAAGCCCTGAATGAAAAATTGCAACGTGGTAACATGCTAGCACATCAATTGATGGTACAAGTGATAGATGGAACACACGATTCCGCATAATTCAGTGAAGGGCTTGAAATTGCATATTCAGAGTCTCATATCGATACCAAAATGTGACCGTGGCATTTATGCCGATTTATCCCAAAATGTGACATGATCGCATCAATTTGACTGTCAAATTACCTTGTGGACGTAGAGGTAGCGGTCGAGGTGGTCGAAGAAGACCTCGGGCGGCGCTCCGGAGGGCGGGAGGAATCCCGCGGCGAGGAACCCGGTGGAAAGGTCGTCAAGGCGAGCAATGAAGGCGTCGACGGGCAGCGGCACGGAAGAGTGGGAGACGAGCGAGTCGTCCTCGGCAGCGATACAGAGCGCGGCCCGCGCGAGATCGGCGCCGCGGCTGATGGCGATGCTGGTCTCCGCGTTGAGCCTCGTGAGCCTCCCGATCTGCGCCGCGAACCCCTCCCTCGCCGCCCTAGCGTGATCAGTGACGACCCCCGCGGTATCGAGGAAGTCGTGCAGCACCATACGAGGTAGGAGCCCTCCGCCGCTGTCATCCGCGTTGCCGGAGTTGGCACAGGCCCGGATAGTGTATAAAGCTCTCCCCCGTCGCCTGCATACAGTCGAGGGGGAGGAGGGGAAGCCGTGGTGGCGGCCGAGACCGGAGGGGGGAGCACACAACGCCGCGCAACTCATGGCGCACGGGGCGGCGAGCTACGGGAGCTACTCGGGGGCAGCGTGAGGCGACGACTACGGGAAAGAAATATCTCGGCCTTTCACCTGCTTCCTCCGGCCGGCTAATCCACCACAATTTGCAATTTCAGAATCCAATTTTACGGAGAAAAGGCCAAATTTGGATGTGAAAAACTCGAACTTAAACAAAATGGTTTAGAGCAGCTGTAGCAGAGTCGCTATATGACAGCCTCCCTAAAACGCAGCAACATATATAATATGAAAGGCTTGTGAGGCAAAGTGCAAACACAAAATTGCTATAAGGCCAACTCCAATGCACACGTCGGCAAATGATATGGATTTTGTTCGGTTTTTGTCCGTCTGCGTCGGTAAAACAAACACGGCCGTCCGTTTGCAGTTACTCATCCGTCGATGCGCTCAACCGACAGCCGCATTTCAAATGTTTGTCCGTATTATGAACTTAAATTTAAACAAAAAAGACATTACAAATAATAAAACAATACATATTACATTAACTTAAAAAGTCCACAAAAATCATGGTCGACCATTCAAATTAAACTTGAAATTAACAAAAATGTAAAAACTAGAAACCCTAGATCGGGCCATCGCCGCCATGCTGGTCGTCTTCAGTCGCCGATGTCCTCGTCATCATCATCCATGGTGAGGTCAATGTACGGCGGTGGCTGCCAAAGGTGGGCTGGCGACCTCGCTGGTGGCTGCCAATGAAGGGCAGGCAGCGCCTCGGGTGGTTGCCAAAGAGGGGCGGGCGGCGCCTGCCGTTGTTGTGGGGGGCTGGTGACCATAGCTCTGTGCCCACCCACGAGGCCGGCGATGAAGGTGGGTTGCATGGCATCGTGGATGTCCACATCCCTCCGGGTTCCAGGGTGCAGCGGGTGGCTCCGAAACTGGCTCCTCTTTGACCTCCAGCTCGGGTATGGCCACATTGTCGGCACCCGAAAGTGCCATCATCATGTCGAGGCAGTCCTATTGGGCGCACTCATACTCCCTCTCGTAGTCCTCGAGCACCCTCCTCACCAGCTCTCCTCCTCTTCGGCGGTCATGGTGGGAGCTGGCGGTGGCAAGGACGACGAGGGGGAGGGTGATAGAGGCAAAAGTGTCCCGTCTTTCGATGAGATGATGGATATCGCTTTGGTGGAAGTCGACTTTGACGATCCGATTACGAACGTGCGAGGACGTCGCGCCTTAGCAATCGCTAAACCAACTCCGAGAGGTTATTGACCACGTCGAAGCACGTTCAACCTGACCACGAAGGTCTATTTCCTGCAAGCAAACGAAGAACAAGCAAGAAACTAAGATTGCAATCTGGATATTGCAAATATAAGATGAAAGCTTTATTGATCAATGTGGGGTTCTGTGACGTCTTGGTCTGGTCGTTGAACACAAACGAAGTACGCGAAGTTGCAGCCATGGCGAACTTTTAATCTAAACAAAACCCAAAGTCTAAACGACACCCTAAAGGCTGTATATATGGAGGAAGCGGGGGAATTTCGTGGCCCTTGGGGGAGGGGTACGAAACCAACACTATCTCTTGTTTCCCCACACATACGGACTCTAAAAACAGTCTATACTTATGTATTTCGAAATTACATGGGCCTGGCCCAATAATAAGGTGACGCAGCACCTATAAAAGCCTCTGGACGAAATTTGTGAAGTGGCATCTTGGATATTTCGTCCAAGACTTCATGCACTAATTACGGTGGCTTCAAAGTCCTGAAATCATCACTTGAAACTCCGTTCTTATTTTCCTTGCGCATGCCATCATCTCCATGCTTGTTCTTGCTCCGATGTTCATCCTTCTCCAAGCTAGGCCCTTCATTTGTAAGCAAAACAAATGTATCCAATTTAGGCAACATCATATTCTCATGAACATTAGAATCATTACCAAGAAACGAAAGTACCTGGTAATTTAATTGGCGTGCACGAGCTCTAGTAATTGGTCCAGTATGTATAGTAGCAGGGGTTGTGGGTGTAACAATGGTATTGATTTCCTCATCATCCTCCCCTTCTTGAAATGAAGTCGTCCTCGACGGAAGCTCATCTTCCTCACCCAAATAAGGCTTAAAATCTGCAATTTAAAAGTGGGACTAACCCCAAAATCTGCAGGCAGCTCAAGTTTATATGCATTATAATTTATTTTCTCTAACACCATAAAAGGACCATCAGCACGTGGCATTAGCTTTGATTTGCGCAAATCAGGAAATCTATCCTTACGCAAATGTAACCAAACAAGTGTTGGAAATATGCCCTAGAGGCAATAATAAAAGGATTATTATTATATTTCCTTGTTCATGATAATTGTCTTTTATTCATGCTATAATTGTATTATCCGGAAATCGTAATACACGTGTGAATACATAGACTACAACATGTCCCTAGTGAGCCTCTAGTTGACTAGCTCGTTGATCAATAGATAGTCATGGTTTCCTGACTATGGACATTGGATGTCATTGATAACGGGATCACATCATTAGGAGAATGATGTGATGGACAAGACCCAATCGTAAGCATAGCACAAGATCGTGTAGTTCATTTTGCTAGAGCTTTTCCAATGTCAAGTGTATTTTCCTTAGACCATGAGATCGTGTAACTCCCGGATACCGTAGGAGTGCTTTGGGTGTACCAAACGTCACAACGTAACTGGGTGACTATAAAGGTGCACTACAGGTATCTCCGAAAGTGTCTGTTGGGTTGTCACGGATCGAGACTAGGATTTGTCACTCCGTGGAGAGGTATCACTGGGCCCACTCGGTAATGCATCATCATAATGAGCTCAAAGTGACCAAGTGTTTGGTCACGGGATCATGCATTACGGTACGAGTAAAGTGACTTGCCGGTAACGAGATTGAACGAGGTATTGGGATACCGACAATCGAATCTCGGGCAAGTAACATACCGATTGACAAAGGGAATTGTATACGGGGTTGCCTGAATCCTCGACATCGTGGTTCATCCGATGAGATCATCGAGGAGCATGTGGGAGCCAACATAGGTATCCAGATCCCGCTTTTGGTTATTGACCGGAGAGCCGTCTCAGTCATGTCTACGTGTCTCCCGAACCCATAGGGTCTACAACCTTAAGGTACGGTGACGCTAGGGTTGTAGAGATATGAGTATGCAGCAAACCGAAAGTTGTTCGGTGTCCCGGATGAGATCCCGGACGTCACGAGGAGTTCCGGAATGGTCCGGAGGTAAAGAATTATATATAGGAAGTGCAGTTTCGGCCATCGGGAGAGTTTCGGGTCATCGGTATTGTACCGGACCACCGCAAGGGTCCCGGGTCCACCGGTGGGGCCATCTATCCGGAGGGCCCTGGGCTGAAGTGGGAGGGACTAGCCTGGTGGGCTGGTGCGCCCCAGCTGGGCCCCTGCGCCTAGGGTTGGAAACCCTAGGGGGGCGCCCACCACTGCCTTGGGGCACTCCACCCCTTGGCCGCCGCCCTTGGGAGATCGCATCTCAGGGCGGCGCCCCCGGGGCCTATATAATGGGGGAGGAGGGCAGCCGCACCCAAAAGCCTTGGCGCCCCCTCCCCTGCTACACCTCTCCTCTCGCAGGCTCGGCGAAACTCGCCGGAACCTGCTGCATCCACCACCACGCCGTCGTTCTGCTGGATCTTCTTCAACCTCTCCTCCTCCTTGCTGGATCAAGGTGCGGGAGACGCCATCCGCTCCGTGACGTGTGTTGAACGCGAGGTGCTGTCCGCTCGCACTTGGTCATCGGTGATTTGGATCACGACGAGTACGACTCCTCAACCCTGCTCACTTGAACGCTTCCGCCGCGACCTACAAAGGTATGTAGATGCACTCCTATCACTGTTGCTAGATGAACTCATAGATGGATCTTGGTGAAACCGTGGGAAAATTTTTATTTTCTGCAACGCTCCCCAACAAAGTGGCATCATGAGCTAGGTCTATGCGTAGTTCTCTTTGCACGAGTAGAACATAATTTGTTGTGGGCGAGATGTTGTCAACTTTCTTGCCGCTACTAGTCTTATTTTGCTTCAGCGGTATTGTGGGATGAAGCGCCCGGACCGACCTTAGACGTGCGCTTACGTGAGACAGGTTCCACCGATCGACATGCACTAGTTGCATAAGGTGGCTAGCGGTGTCCGCTCTCTCCACTTTAGTTGAAGCGGATTCGACGAAAAGGGTCCTTATGAAGGGTAAATAGAAGTTGACAAATCACGCCAGGCTTTTTCAGAGGTAAGAAAACGTTCTTGCTAGAACCCTATTGCAGCCACGTAAAAGATGCAACAACAATTAGAGGACGTCTAACTTGTTTTTGCAGCAATTGCCTTGTGATGTGATATGGCCAAAAGTTGTGATGAATGATATATTGTGATGTATGAGATCATGTTCTTGTAATAGGAATCACGACTTGCATGTCGATGAGTATGACATCCGGCAGGAGCCATAGGAGTTGTCTTAATTATTGTATGACCTGCGTGTCTTTGATTCAACGCCATGTAATTACTTTACTTTATTGCTAAACCGTTAGCTATAGTAGTAGAAGTAATAGTTGGCGAGCAACTTCATGGAGACACGATGATGGAGATCATGATGACGGAGATCATGGTGTCATGCCGATGACAAGATGATCATGGAGCCCCGAAGATGGAGATCAAAGGAGCTATATGATATTGGCCATATCATGTCACTACTATATAATTGCATGTGATGTTTATTATGTTTATGCATCTTGTTTACTTAGAACGACGGTAGTAAATAAGATGATCCCTTATAATAATTTCAAGAAAGTGTTCTCCCTAACTGTGCGCCGTTGCTAAAGTTCGTCGTTTCGAAGCACCACGCGATGATCGGGTGTGATAGATTCCTACGTTCACATACAATGGGTGTAAGACAGTTTTACACATGCAAAACACTTAGGTTAACTTGACGAGCCTAGCATGTACATACATGGCCTCGGAACACAAAAGACCGAAAGGTCGAACATGAGTCGTATGGAAGATACGATCAACATGGAGATGTTCACCGATGATGACTAGTCCGTCTCACGTGATGATCGGACACGGCCTAGTCGACTCAGATCATGTAACACTTAAATGACTAGATGGATGTCAAATTTGAGTGGGAGTTCATTAAATAATTTAATTAGATGAACTTAATTATCATGAACTTAGTCTAAAATCTTTGCAAAATGTCTTGTAGATCAAATGGCCAACGCTCATGTCAACATGAACTTCAACGCGTTCCTAGAGAAAACCAAGCTGAAAGATGATGGCAGCAACTATTCGGATCGGGTCCTAACCCGAGGATCATCCTCATAGCAGCCAAGAAACAATATGTCCTAGAAGCACCGCTAGGTGAAGCACCCATCCCAGAGAACCAAGACGTTATGAACGCTTGGCAGTCTCATCTTGATGATTACTCCCTCGCTCAAGGCGGCATGCTTTACAGCTTAGAACCGGGCTCCAAAAGCGCTTTTGAGTAACACGGAGCATATGAGATGTTCGAGGAGCTGAAAATGGTTTTCCAAGCTCATGCCCGGTCGAGAGATATGAAGTCTCCGACAAGTTCTATAGTTGTAAGATGGAGGAAAATAGTTACACAAGTGAGCACATACTCAAAATGTCCGGTTGCACAACCGCTGTCCCACTGGACATTAACCTCCTGGACGAGGCGGTCATTGACAGAATCCTTCATCGCCCCACCGAGCTACAAGAGCTTTGTGATGAACTACAATATGCGTGGGATGGTGAAAACTATTCCTGAAGTATTTTCAATGTCAAGTCAGCAGAGGTAGAAATCAAGAAGGAACATCAAGTGTTGATGGTCAATAAAACCACTAAGTTCAAGAAGGGCAAGGGTAAGAAGAACTTCAAGAAGGACGGCAAGGATGTTGCCGCGCCCGCAAGCCGCTTGCGGGAAGAAGTCAAAGAATGGACCCAAGCCCGAGATCCGAGTGCTTTTATTGCAAAGGAAGGGTCACCGAAGCGGAACTGCCCCAAATACTTAGCGCATAAGAAGGACGGCAACACTAAAGGTATATTTGATATACATATAATTGATGTGTACCTTACCAAGACTCGTAGTAACTCCCGGTATTTGATACCGTGTCGTTGCTCATATTTGTAACTCACAGCAGAGCTGCGGAATAAATGGAGACCGGCGAAGGGCGAGGTGACGATCTTGCCGTCGGGAATGGTTCCAAGGTCGATGTGATCACCGTCGACACGCTACCTCTACATTTACCTACGGGATTAGTTTTAAACCTCAATAATTGTTATTTAGTGCCAAGTTTGAGCATGAACATTGTATCAGGATCTTGTTTAATACGAGATGGCTACTCATTTAAATCCGAGAATAATGGTTCTTCTATTTATATGAGAGATATGTTTTATGGTCATGCTCCGATGGTCAATGGTTTATTCTTAATGAATCTCGAACATGATGTTACACATATTCATAGTGTGAATACCAAAAGATGTAAAGTTGATAACGATAGTCCCACATACTTGTGGCACTTTGCCGCCTTGGTCACATTGGTGTCAAGCGCATGAAGAAGCTCCATGCGATGGACTTTTAGAGTCTCTCGATTATGAATCATTTGACACATGCGAACCATGCCTTATGGGCAAATGACCAAGACTCCGCTTCTCCTAACAATGGAGCGAGCAACCAACTTATTGGAAATCATACATACCGATGTAAAAGGGTCCAATGAGTGTTGAGGCTCATGGAGGATATCGTTATGTTCTCACTCTCACCGATGACTTGAGTAGATATGGGTATGTCTACTTGATGAAACACAAGTCTGAGACCTTTGAACAGTTCAAGGAATTTCAGAATGAGGTAGAGAATCAATGTGACCGAAAAATAAAGTTCTTACGATCAGATCGTGGAGGAGAATATTTAAGTCACGAATTTGGTACACACTTAAGGAAATGTGGAATCGTTTCACAACTCACGCCGCTGGAACACCTCAACGTAAGGTGTGTCCGAACGTCGAATCGCACTCTATTGGATATGGTGCGATCTATGATGTCTCTTACTGATTTACCGCTATCATTTTGGGGATACGCCTAGAGACAGCTACATTCACTTTAAATAGGGCACCGCCTAAATCCGCTGAGACGACACCGTATGAATTGTGGTTTGGGAAGAAACCTAAGCTGCGTTTCTAAAAGTTTGGGGATGCGATGCTTATGTCAAGAAACTTCAACCTGAAAAGCTCGAACCCAAGTCGGAAAATGCGTCTTCATAGGATACCCTAAGGAAACCATTGGGTATACCTTCTACCTTAGATCCGAAGGCAAGATCTTTGTTGCCAAGAACGGATCCTTTCTCGAAAAAGAGTTTCTCTCGAAAGGAGTAAGTGGGAGGAAAGTAGAACTCGATGAAGTACTACCTCTTGAACAGAAAGTAGTGCAGCTCAGAAAATGTTCCCGTGGTGCCTACACCGATCGGAGAGGAAATTAATGATGATGATCAAGGTACTTCGGATCAAGTTGCTCTTGAACTCAGAGGTCCACAAGGACACGCTCCACACCAGAGTGGTATGGCAACCCTGTCACGAAAATCATGTTGTTAGACAACGGTGAACCTTCGAACTAGGAAGAAGCGATGGCGGCCCAGATTCCAACAAATGGCTTGAAGCCATGCAATCCGAGATAGGATCCATGTATGAAAACAAAGTATGGACTTTGATGACTTGCCCGATGATCGGCGAGTGATAGAAAACAAATGGATCTTTAAGAAGAAGACGGACGCGGATGGTAATGTTACCATCTATAAAGCTCGACTTGTCGCTAAAGGTTATCGGCAAGTTCAAGGGGTTGACTACGATGAGACTTTCTCTCCCGTAGCGAAGCTGAAGTCCGTCTGAATCATGTTAGCAATTGCCGCATACTATGATTATGAGATATGGCAAATGGACGTCAAAACGGCATTCCTTAACGGCTATCTTAAGGAAGAACTGTATATGATACAGCCGGAAGGTTTTGTCGACCCTAAGAATGCTAACAAGGTATGCAAGCTCCAGCGATCCATTTATGGGCTGGTGCAAGCATCTCGGAGTTGGAACATTCGCTTTGATGAGATGATCAAAGCGTTTGGTTTATGCACTTATGGAGAAGCCTGCGTTTACAAGAAAGTGAGTGGGAGCTCAGAGCATTTCTCATATTATATGTAGATGACATACTTTTGATGGGAAATGATATAGAACTTTTGGACAACATTAAGGCCTACTTGAATAAGAGTTTTTCAATGAAGGACCTTGGTGAAGCTGCTTATATATTAGGCATCAAGATCTATAGAGATAGATCGAGACGCCTCATAGGTCTTTCACAAAGCACATACCTTGATAAGATATGGAAGAAGTTCAAAATGGATCAGTCCAAGAAAGGGTTCTTGCCTGTACATAAGGTGTGAAATTGAGCTCGGCTCAATGCCCGACCACGGCAGAAGATAAAGAAGAGATGAGTGTCATCCCTATGCTTCAGCCATAGGATCTATTATGTATGCCATGCTGTGTACTGACCTGATGTAAACCTTGCCGTAAGTTTGGTAGGAAGGTACCAAAGTAATCCCGCAAGGAACACCGACAGCGGTCAAGAATATCCTGAAGTACCGAAAAGGACTAAGGACATGTTTCTCGCTTATGGAGGTGACGAAGAGCTCGTCGTAAGGGTTACGCCGACGCTAGCTTCAACACAGATCTGAATGACTCTAAGTCACAAACCGGATACGTGTATATGTTGAATGGTGGAGCAAGATGGTGGTGCAGCTGCAAGCGAGAGTCGTGGCGGGATCTACATGTGAAGTGGAGTACATGGCAGCCTCGGAGGCAGCGCATGAAGCAATTTGGGTGAAGGAGTTCATCACCGACCTAGGAGTCATACCCAATGCGTCGGGGCCGATCAAACTCTTCCGTGACAACACCGGAGCTATTGCACTTGCCAAGGAGCCCAGGTTTCACAAGAAGACCAGCACATCAAGCGCCGCTTCAACTCCATTCCTGAAAATGTTCAAGATGGAGACATAGAAATTTGCAAAGTGCATACGGATCTGAATGTCGCAGATCCGTTGACTAAACCTCTTCCGCGAGCAAAACATGATCAACAGCAGAACTCTATGGGTGTTCGATTCATCACAATGTAACTAGATTATTGACTCTAGTGCAAGTGGGAGACTGTTGGAAATATGCCCTAGAGGCAATAATAAAAGGATTATTATTATATTTCCTTGTTCATGATAATTGTCTTTTATTCATGCTATAATTGTATTATCCGGAAATCGTAATACAAGTGTGAATACATAGACTACAACATGTCCCTAGTGAGCCTCTAGTTGACTAGCTCGTTGATCAATAGATAGTCATGGTTTCGACTATGGACATTGGATGTCATAGATAACGGATCACATCATTAGGAGAATGATGTGATGGACAAGACCCAATCCTAAGCATAGCACAAGATCATGTAGTTCGCTTTGCTAGAGCTTTTCCAATGTCAAGTATCTTTTCCTTAGACCATGAGATCGTGTAACTCCGGATACCGTAGGAGTGCTTTGGGTGTACCAATGTCACAACGTAATCGGGTGACTATAAAGGTGCACTACAGGTATCTCCAAAAGTGTCATTGGGTTGTCACGGATCGAGATCGGATTTGTCACCAGACACGGAGAGGTATCATCGGGCCCACTCGGTAATGCATCATCATAATGAGCTCAAAGTGACCAAGTGTTTGGTCACGGATCATGCATTACGGATGAGTAAAGTGACTTGCCGTGCGAGATTGAACGAGGTATTGGGATACCGACGATCGAATCTCGGGCAAGTAACATACTGATTGACAAAGGGAATCGTATACGGGGTTGCCTGAATCCTCAACATCGTGGTTCATCCGATGAGATCATCGAGGAGCATGTGGGAGCCAACATGGGTATCCAGATCCCGCTGTTGGTTATTGACAGGAGAGCCGTCTCAGTCATGTGTACGTGTCTCCCGAACCCGTAGGGTCTACACACTTAAGGTACGGTGACGCTAGGGTTGTAGATATATGAGTATGCAGCAGACCGAAAGTTGTTCGGAGTCCCGGATGAGATCCCGAACGTCACGAGGAGTTCCGGAATGGTCCGGAGGTAAAGAATATATATAGGAAGTGCAGTTTCGGCCATCGGGAGAGTTTCGGGGGTCACCGGTATTGTACCGGGACCACCAGAAAGGTCCCGGGGGTCCACCGGGTGGGGCCACCTATCCCGGAGGGCCCCGTGGGCTGAGGTGGGGAGGGGACCAGCCCCTGGTGGGCTGGTGCGCCCCCCCTTGGGCCCCCCTGCGCCTAGGGTTGGAAATCCTAGGGTGGGGGCGCCTCCACTTGCCTTGGGGGGCACTCCACCCCCCTTGGCCGCCGCCCCCCTTGGGAGATCTCATCTCAGGGCGGTGCCCCAGGGGCCATATAAAGGGGGAGGAGGCAGCCACACCCAAAAAGCCTTGGCGCCCCCTCTCCCCTGCTACACCTCTCCTCTCGCAGGCTCGTGGCTCTGCCGAACCTCGCTGCATCCACCACCACGCCGTGTCGTGCTGGATCGTCTTCAACCTCTCCTCCTCCTTGCTGGATCAAGGCGCGGAGACGCCATCCGCTCCATACGTGTGTTGAACGCGGAGGTGTTGTCCGTTCGCACTTGGTCATCGGTGATTTGGATCACGACGAGTACGACTCCTCAACCCCGCTTCACTTGAACGCTTCGCCGCGATCTACAAAGGTATGTAGATGCACTCCTATCACTCGTTGCTAGATGAACTCATAGATGGATCTTGGTGAAACCGTAGGAAATTTTTTATTTTCTGCAACGTTCCCCAACAACAAGATCTCCAGGTGCAAACACAACATGTTTTCTACCCTTATCTCCAGCAAGTTTATATTTAGCATTCATACGCTCAATGTTTTCCTTAGTTAACTCATGCATTTTTAAAATCAATTCAGCACGTTGTTTAGCATCAAAATTAACCTTCTCCGAAGATGGAAGAGGCAACAAATCAATAGGTGCACGAGGTAGGAAACCATACACAATTTCAAAAGGGTGCATCTTAGTAGTAGAATGCAATGAACGAGTATAAACAAATTCAATATGAGGCAAGCATTCTTCCCACATTTTCTTACTATTCTTCATAGCAGCCCTAAGCATACTAGACAATATTCTATTGACTACTTCAGTTTGTCCATCAGTTTGGGGGTGACAAGTAGTACTAGAAAGCAGTTTAGTCCCGAACTTAGCCCATAAACATCTCCACAAGTGGCTAAGAAATTTAGTTTCATGATCTGAAACAATAGTATTTGGCACACCATGCAAGCGAATAATTTTACGAAAGAACAGATCAGCAACATTAGCAGCATCATCGCTTTTATGACATGGTATGAAGTGTGCCATTTTTGAAAATCTATACACGACAACGAATATGCTATCCCTCCCCTTCTTTGTTTGAGGTAATCCTAAAACAAAATCCATAGATATATCCTCCCAAGGAACACTAGGTACATGCAAAGGCATGTATAAACCATGAGAATTGAGTCGTGACTTAACTTTTTGACAGGTAGTGCAGCGAGCAACAAAACGCTCAACATCCCATCTCATCTTTGGCCAAAAAAAATGTGTAGCAAGTATATCCTCCATCTTCTTCATGGCAAAGTGTCCCATTAATCCTCCTCCATGCGCCTCCTGCAACAACAAAAGACAAACGGAGCTAGCTGGAATGCATAGCTTGTTAGCACGAAAAACAAATCCATCGTTCACGACGAGCTTGTTCCATGTTCTCCCTTCTTTACAATTCTGCAATACATCTTTAAATTCAGCATCATGCAAATATTGATCTTTGATGGTCTCCAAACCAAATATTTTAAAGTCAAGTTGTGAAATCATAGTATAGCGACAAGACAATGCATCGGCAATAACATTTTCTTTACCCTTCTTGTGTTTAATGACATAAGGGAAAGTCTCAATGAATTAAACCCATTTAGCATGTCTACGATTCAGTTTGGCTTGACTTTTAATATGTTTCAAAGATTCATGATCAGAATGTATAACAAATTCTTTGGGCCATAAATAATGTTGCCATGTTTCTAAAGTCCAAACAAGAGTATATAATTCTTTATCATAAGTAGAATAGTTCAGACTAGGTCCACTCAATTTTTCAGAAAAGTATGCAACAGGTTTGCCATCTTGTAATAACACACCTCCTAATCCAATTCCACTAGCATCACATTAAAGCTCAAAAGTCTTATTAAAATCAAGAAGTTGGAGTAAAGGAGCATGTGTCAACTTATCTTTCAATACCGTGAAGGCTTCTTCCTGTGCGGTACCCCAAACAAAAGGCACATCCTTCTTTGTAAGCTCATTGAGAGGTGCAGCAATGGTGCTAAAATCTCTCACAAAACGCCTATAAAAACCAGCGAGTCTAAGAAAACTCCTCACTTGTGTGACCGTTTTGGGCTACGACCAACTCTCAATAGCTTCAATCTTGGCTTTATCAACTTCAATTCCCTGTGGAGTAACAACATAGCCAAGAAAAGATACTCGGTCGGTGCAAAAGGTGCACTTCCCAAGGTTACCAAACAAACGTCCATCACGTAGAGCAATAAAAACAGCACATAAATGTTCCAAATGTTCCTCCAAAGATCTTTTATAAATCAGTATATCATCAAAATAGACTACCACAAATCGTCCAATGAAAGCACGTAAAACTTCGTTCATTAATCTCATGAAAGTACTAGGTGCATTAGTTAACCCAAAAGGCATGACTAACCACTCATATAATCCAAACTTGGTTTTAAATGTTGTTTTCCATTCATCCCCCAATTTCATACGAATTTGATGGTATCCACTATGCAAATCAACTTTGGAGAATATTGTAGAGCCACTCAATTCATCAAGCATATCATCTAGCCTAGGAATAGGATGACGATAATGAATAGTAATATTATTAATGCCTCTACAATCAACACACATACGCGATGTACCATCCTTTTTTGGCACTAGAATAATAGGAATAGCACAGGGACTAAGGGATTCGCGTATATAACCTTTGTCGAGTAGCTCCTGAACTTGACGCATAATCTCCTTCGTCTCCTCTGGATTGGTACGGTAAGGTGCACGGTTGGGTAGCGATGCACCGGGAATTAAGTCAATTTGATGCTCAATCCCGCGAATAGGTGGTAATCCCGGTGGCACATCTTTTGGAAAGACGTCAGCGAACTCCTGCAAAATGTTAGTGACAGCAGGAGGCAAAAAGGAAGGCACGTCCTCGAATGAAAATAATGCCTCTTTGCACACAGAAGCATAGCAAACAGATTTGCTAAAATCTAGCTCATCAATATCAGATTTTGTGGCAAGTAAACATGCACTTTTCAATTTAATTTCAGAAGCAACACTAGATGGTTTATTATTAGGTTTCATTTGTTGCTCAAATTCTTTTGCCACAATTTGATTTTCACTCTTATTTTTCTCCTGTTTTGCTTTATTAGCTCTATTAATATCATCTTTAAAAATGGAATCAGGAGACATAGGAAGCAAAGTAATTTTTTTATCCTTATGAACAAGAGTATACTGATTGTTTCTACCATGGTGTATAGAATTTTTATCAAATTGCCATGGTCTACCAAGTAATAAGGAACATGCTTGCATATGTACCACATCACAATCAACATAATCAACATATGTAGAGATACTAAAATGCACATGAACAGTACGTATTACGTTAACCTTGCCGCTGTTGTTGAACCATTGGATGTAGTAAGGATGTGGATGTGGTCTTGTGGTGAGAGATAGCTTCTCCACCATCTCCATGCTAGCCAAGTTGTTGCAGCTCCCTCCATCTATGATGACGCGAACAGAACGTTCCTTCACAACTCCCTTTGTATGGAACAAATTATGCCTCTGATTTTACTCAGCTTGTGTAACCTGCACACTCAAAACACGTTGAGCAACTAAACATTCATACATGTCAGCATCTTCAGCAGCCATGTATTGCGTCTCATGATCAGAATCATCTCCACAGTGCTCTTCACTTGTAATAAGAGCCAAATTGTCCTCATCATAGTCATTAGCGGACTCATACCCACCATCCTCAGTAACAATCATCACATGCTTATATGGGCATTCTCTCGCATAATGACCTCCACCCTTGCAACGATGACAAATAATATCATGTGTTTACCCTGTTGATGCCATGGATGAAGAAGAGCTCTATGCAGGTCCAAAAGGTGTGCTCTTGGCAGATAGTGGTGGTTGTGCCTGCTTTCTTGTATCATGGTTGGAGGTGGCAGCTGACGGAGGTGTTGGTGCAGCAGAACGTGTGGAAGTAGAGGATGCACGCGGTGTCCATGATGAAGATCGGCCTACAGAAAAGTTAGTTCGCGCCAATGCCTGCCGATCCTGCACTTCACGTTCAGCTTTGCAAGCAAGATGGAATAAACGAGTAATATTATTATATTCCTTATACTCTAGAATGGTTTGAATCTCTTTATTTAATCCACCCATAAAACGTGCAAGCATAGCTTCATTATCCTCAACAATACCACATCTAATCATGCTAGTTTGTAATTCCTGGTAATATTCTTGTACATAATTTTTCCTTGTCTTAAAGCTGTAGTTTTTGAAGTAATTCACGTTGATAATATGGTGAAACCCAACGAGTACGCATAGCAGTTTTCAAAGCAGCCCAAGTAGCTGGAACATGGTATAATATACAATGTTCAGACCACCAAACACATGCAAAACTAGTGAAAGCACAAACAGCAGGGGGAACACGTCTCTCCTCAGGATATTGTAAACATGTAAAACGTTGTTCAGTTTCTAACTCCCAAGTAAGATATATATCAGGAACATATCTACCCTCAAATGGTGGAATATTCGATTTTAGTTTAGGAAGATGGTCATGATCTCGTACCTCAGGTGGTGGTGCAGCCCTACCGTTGCGATGATATGCATGAGGGCGACCTTGTGGTGGTGGTGCTGGTGGTTGCACATAGTTCAAATTTTGATCAACCTCATCCTCGTAATGATCCTCCACTTCAGCAGTAGCAGCAGGAGCTACAGAAGCATCAACAGTAGGTACAGCGGCACAAGAAGTTTGACCAGGCTCAAGGGGAACGCGTTGTGCTCGTCCCACTTGATTTGGAAGGCGATGTTGTTGTTGTTGTTGTTGTTGTTGTAGAGGTGTGACAGGTGCAGCCGGCAGTGGTTGTGGAAGGCACGCGAGCAATTCATTAAACTTGTTATCGAGCTTTGTTTCGAATGCCATCTATCTTCTCCATGGCCTCTTCAAATCTGTTTAGCAGATCTTCCACATGTCCACTCATCATTTGCTGAAACTTATCATGTAACTCTTTATTCGTCATGTTCTCCCAGTCTGTCTTGTCGGCTTGTGATCCTGCCATGGTTAGCAGCAATAGAAACACACAAGAATATGATCCTACAAACTACTAGAAAGTGGCGGTGGTGGGGTGTCACAAATCTGTCAAACAAATCTCAAATTCTTAATAGTTCTTACCCAGCAGCAGGTGGTGATCGGCAACCTTTGTAGTCAAAACTCTCAAAGCTTGGATAGAGCGATTACCAGGGAGAGTCAAACGCACGACGTAGATGTATGTGGAGCTGGGATGGCTTATAATATGGTACCAAAAAGATCAGCAATAATCAATTCAGAGATGCAAAGGTGAATAAACGCTCAACGACGGTACGGTGCTGGTCCTAGGCTAGACCGTACTAGAAACGCGAGCCTAGAACACTAACAAAATCACGGCGCGGCACAGAAACAAGGGAAAAGCCCACTCTGGAAAAAGAAATTTTCTCTTCTTTTTTGCTCTCTTTTTTCACGCACCTTTTTCTTTTCGAAAAATCACTAGAATGGCGAGTCTCAAAACTCTTCCCAAGTCAAGATAACCGGATAGGCACGAAATTTTTTGACTATTTTTTCCAGAAATCAGGGTAGCGACGACGAAAAAGTGCGACAAAAAATCACTATGATGGCGAGTGTCTCAAAACTCTCCTTGGGACCTAAAAACATGATAGGGAAAAATATTTTCGGTCGCCGAAATTTTGGCCTAAAAACTGCCCGGGAGTCTCCAGACTTCTTTTTTTCGAAATCTACTCAGGCAAAGAAACACAAAACAAAAACTAGATGGATCTCAAAAACAAACCTAATATGCAAAGAACTCGGATTGGTGATGGATAGGTGGTGGAATATGTGGACTCAGATTGGTGATGGACATGTGGTGGTATATGTGGACTCGGATTGGTGATGGACAAGCGATGGTATATGTGGACTCGGATTGGTGGCGTGGTATATATGGACTCGGATTTGTGGCAGATATATGGTGGTATTTGGCGGCGGCGATGTGTCTGGTGTGGTGGTGGTATATGGCAGCAGATGACGAATCTGGTGTGGTGGTAGTATAAGGCAGCGGATGATGATGGTGCGGCGGCGGCGTGAATACCCGTGAACAGAACTCCAAACTCTAAAAGACTAGACGTTATGATCAGCAACTGTACACGATGATGCAACCGCAAATTCAACAAAGCAAATACAGAAAAGATTATGCAAATGCTCAGATTGGTTCGGATATGATGAACTAACCCTAATTTTTTGTGGCTTTTTCGTGGACTGTAGGTATGAAGAACAAACTCGATCTAAACTACAAAAAATTATAAAATCTAACCGGGCAACCTGAAAATCTGATACCACTTGATAGAGGCAAAGGTGTCCCGTCTTTCGATGAGATGATGGATATCGCTTTGGTGGAAGTCGACTTTGACGATCCAACTACGAACATGCGAGGATGTCTCGCCTTAGCAATCGCTAAACCAACTCCGAGAGGTTATTGACCACGCCGGAGCACGTTCAACCTGACCACGAAGGTCTATTTCCTGCAAGCAAACAAAGAAAAGCAAGAAACTAAGATTGTAATCTGGATATTGCAAATATAAGATGAAAGCTTTATTGATCAAGGTGGGGTTCTGTGAGTTCTTGGTATGGTCGTTGAACACAAACAAAGTACGCGAAGTTGCAGCTATGGCGAACTTTTAATCTAAACAAAACCCAAAGTCTAAACGACACCCTAAGGGCTGTATATATGGAGGAAGAGGGGGGAATTTCGTGGCCCTTGGGGGAGGGGTACGAAACCAACCCTATCTCTTGTTTCCCCACACATACGGACTCTAAAAATAACCTATACTTATGTATTTCAAAATTACATGGGCCTGGCCCAATAATAAGGTGACGTAGCACCTATAAAAGCCTCTGGACGAAATTTGTGAAGTGGCATCTTGGATATTTCGTCCAAGACTTCATGCACTTATTACGGTGGCTTCAAAGTCCTGAAATCATCACTTGAAACTCCGTTCTTGTTTCCCTTGCGCATGTCGTCATCTCCATGCTTGTTCTTACTCCGATGTTCATCCTTCTCCAAGCTAGGCCCTTCATTTGTAAGCAAAACAAATGTATCCAATTTAGGCAGCATCATATTCTCATGAACATTAGAGTCATTACCAAGAAACAAAAGTACCTGGTAATTTAATTGGCGTGCACGAGCTCTAGTAATTGGTCCAGTATGTATAGTAGCAGGGGTTGTGGGTGTAACAATGGTATTGATGTCCTCATCAGAGGGTGTGGGAGTGCGCACACACTAGCGCACGACCGCCTGACCTAGACGGGCTGAGAGCACGCACACGGCTAGCAGAGCGCGCCCATGGCGGGCTTGGATCATGACTGACAGAAAACGTCTGCCAGCGCAGGTCGTGATCATCCCGGTACCAGGTGTCCCACATGGCAGAATCGACGGTGTACCACTGGTTGTTCAGGAGGTCCGGTGGCAGGCGGGCGCGCCGGTAGTCGATCTCCAGCAGATGGCGCGGCCGCTCCTCAGGATAGGGGGCACGGGCACCCGATCTGGGCTGAGATGCCAGCCGTTGGGGACATGGGCGTCATGCTACTTGTGAGCTGCGTGGATTTTCCCCGAAGAAGAGAGGAGATGCAGTACAGTAGAGATAAGTATTTCCCTCAATGAGAACCTAGGTTTATCGAACCAATAGGAGAATCACACAAAGCCTCGTGAACAACACATACACACACAAAAACAAATAATTGCACCCAACGCGGACAAGAGGGTTGTCAAGCCCCTTGGACTCGTTACTTGCAAAGATCAAATCTTGTATAGGTAGATGAATATATTGCAAAACAAAATAAAAGAAATAAAATTGCAGCAAAGGAATTTAGGTTTTAGTAATATGATTAAATTAGACCCTGAGCGCCATAGTTTTCATTAGAGGCTTCTCCTCAAACACATAGCATACAGTGGGTGAACAAATTACTGTTGGGCAATTGATAGAAAAGCGCATAGTTATGACAATATCCAGGGCAATGATCATGTATATAGGCATCACGTCTGGGACAAATAGACCGACTCCTGTCTGCATCTACTACTATTACTCCATCAATTGACCATTATTCAGCATGCATCTATGGTATAAGTTCATGAAAAACAAAGTAACGCATTAAGCAAGAAGACATGATGTAGACAAAATAAACCCAATCAATACTAGTAGAATGCCCGTGCGTTGCCACGGGTCTTTTAACCTTTTCTAATTACATACACACACGCGTGCACACACACACTTGGGAAACGATTCAAATAAGCCAGCTGAAAACCAGGCTCGCTTCGACCGCTTGCTCCTCTCATCATGGACATGGGTCCCACATGTGTCTCCATTTCTTCACGCCTCCCAGCCTTATCTTCTCACCTTCTCTCGTCTCGTCTTCGCTACAGCCACAACACCGTAGGTCCGATAACTGACCAGCTGCTGGTGAGATCCTCTGCCGTCGGACCTCCTCTCTCCCTCGCGCGCCATGGCTGGCTTATTCTCTGCCTGCTCAGCAACCCGAACACCACCTTCTTGCCTCTCTGCTTCTCTCCACCCTCCAAGCTCCGCCTCCTGGTGCGCCGACCGGGTTCCGCTTGCGCCCGGCTCACTTCTTTTCACCAGGGCCACGACAGCCTCCTGTTGCACACTCCAGAATCCGGCGAGATCCGCCACACCTACACGGAGAGCCATCAACCTCACTGCATCTTGTCACAACATCTGACGCTAGTAGCAGCTAAAACATCGCGTCGAACGTCCACGCTCGGCCCTACGTCACTGTTCGCAATATCACCTCCGAGACAAGTTTCTGCAACAACGCCGTTGTTGCGGAACGACGGCAATGAAAGATGATTGTGCTAGTGCACAACACGGTTGAAGATGTTGTTGCAGTTTTTACACCAAGAGTCTTGTTGTAGAAAATTATAAAAGATGAGGTTCTGGGATAGGGGTTTTGTTGCTGATAATTTGAGAAGAGGAGGTTCCGCAACAAGGATCTTGTTGTAGAAATTAGAGAAGTGGAGGTTCTGCAACAAGGATTTTGTTGAAGAAAATAGAGAAAAGAAGATTTTGCAGGAAATTAGGAAGACGAACGTACGACTCGCGCATACACAATCAAACGGCCATCCGGTGGACGCGTAGCACACCCCTATACTTGTATTGTTGTATAAAATTCAATGAATTTTTGGCCCCTTCCAGCGACACCGTTTTGGGGCCCTTGACGATGAATTATTTTGCGTAGACATAATCCATCTACATCTCTCTCATAATCTGCAAAAATAATAATATATAGAAATACACCTCTTGTATTATCATATGCAACATAGAAATAAAGAAGAACAACTATTTATATGCATCTCTTTTAATGTTTGAAAACTCGGTTAGTTTTCAATCCAATCGATCATAGTTAGGTCGGTGACTTCGTCAATCCACATTTTCAGCGAGAAACTACTAAATTTGTACCTTGATATAAGATGTTTTTGCGGTTCAAAGGTACAAAGGCTAGTACATCACAACCCAGTTTTCAATCACAAGCATCGATAATCCAATATATTCAAGGCAAAGTATTCTGCCCAAGCAAACCACAATGCAAGCAACTTGGAGGCTTCCTTTGGCATATCACCTCGCTACGGGAAAGTGGTGCTTTTTGTGCCTCTCCACAAGGCAAATTTAACAAACACGACCTCTGTTTTTCTATGAAGCTGCTAAAGTCCTTGATCCCTTGGACCTTATTTTGAGAGACTCCTTATGTCCTCTAGCTCACCTCCTGCAAAAACTCCAGAGCCGGTAAAATTGGCACCCTTTAATCTATCTTCCATAACCCATCCCATCAGTTATAGCATATATATGTTCCAAGGTATTTTCTGAGCTCCTTCAGCTTATCCATTGCCATTGTACAGCCTTCAACGTTGGTGACGCCGAGTTTGAGAATCTCCATGTCCACAAGGTGCAGGTTGGGGTGCCTATATGTTGATGACTTTGGTTGACCCTGGTCCTTTTGGTATCTGAAAAATTCAGCAGGCAATATATCGCTAGCATCCCTAGTCCAACATTTCATTACATGTTTGAGAGGGATTTTTCCAACTCCCAGATGCATCATGACCCAAGAGCAACATCGACGCCACTGTTTTTATTTCTTCTAAAGGAAAACGAAAGCATTGAGGAGAAGGGAAAAAAAACTCATAACTGCATACAATTATTTTCATGTCTCATGCTTAACTGAACAAGTAACATAAGCACAACGTAGCATTAGTAATACCTTCAGCGTGTGGCTGTGCAACAAACCAGAGTGATCAAAATTACCGCACTCACAAATGAACTCATCTTTTTCAACACTAACCTCTCCACACGGTATTCAACTCTTCACCACAAGATTGTTGACAATGGGTTCTTAGTTTCCAGTACACAAAAACTTAGCTCTTGATTTCCCAGAGTAAATTTTTTATCCTTAAAAGGCACTTTGATATAATGATGTGAAGAAAATTGGGACTTAATGCAGCTTGTTATTTTTAACCAGCTAGAACCACATGATTACATTTCATTTTATGGAGTAAGCAACCGATCACCACAAATTGTTCAAAAATAATTAACCCAAAATGGATTTATCAGCATAAGCAGAAAAATAGCACTTACTAAACTGTATTTATGCTTGAAGAATAAGCACAACGTCACCAGATTTGCTAATAAACTCTATTTTACATAGAAATGACCAAACTTGTATTTCATCAAAGGATTCACTACTGGAGGGCTGGGAAAACAATGGCATATTATTTTTAATAAGAAAACTAACAACAATTACGATCCAACAAACATATGCAATGATTAGTAAGGTGCTGGATCAGACATGAAAAGGTCAACCCCAAAGTTTTCAAAAAGAGAAATGCACAGAGCAATGTTGAAGAAGCGGAATTTTGCACAGCAACAAAGAGCGAAATCACGCACCTAATAATTTACAGAGAAAAATGATCAAAGAAAGGAAATGAGCAGAAACATAAATCAATTTCTACCACCGCATGGACGTCTTTCATCCACCGATGGTATGGTTGAGTGTTGTCCTTTGCTTAGTGACATATCACCGATTGTCATCTGTCCTTGGTAATCTATTCATTGCAGTGAAGCCACACCAAATGGACCTGCTGTTCCCCACAAGCGGCTTCCCCTATGAAAAAAGTATCCGAAAAAAATTAGTAAGGAACTAATTATATGTTCATACTAAATGTGTAGAAATTAGTAGGAACTTGCCGTGCAACAACAAACAACTTTTGAGTAACCCTTTTTTAGAAATCACGTGAGAGGATCTCCAACACTACTTGTTTTCTTTTTCAATGCTCAAACGTGTAAACACAAGATATGAGAAAATTTAGCAGCAAATAACAAGCTTAAGGTTTGGTTACCTTAAAGAAAAATAAATAAAGAACTATTATGTATGAAATCATTGCCAATTAGACATACTAAGTGACGTAATAACATGACGTTCACAGTCATGTGTGTATTCTTCTCATTCAATGGTCATCTAATTATAGATCATGCACACAATCCCATCGCAAGCATGGCTTGCCGTTTGTCATTGGCAACCTTGAATACATGGACCTGGTCTATTTTGCACCATGACATCTTTTCCATCACATCCTTTGCTGAAATCCTGCTACGGCTCTGGTGCACAATATCTCACATCATTGATGCACCAGGATATGTGTTGCTTGCTGACGGCCAAAGCTTCTCGGCAATACCATGTAATATAATAGGGATTAATAGTGTGTAACCATTCGTTTTTTTACAGGAACTCTGAGAATTCCATTAAGACTCGGCACTATCGCTGGCCACCAAACGAAGTACATCAGAAGGTACATCGGACAGCCAGAGCACTTGGCTGCCATAGGCGCCGGTAGCACCCAAGCTAGCTAGCTCATGAGCCGGCTTGTTACAGTTACAAGTACAATGCATTACGGCATGGGATAGAGAATTGAGCTGGAGAAGACACCGGACATCACGGAACAGGACCCCCACTACGTCATCATCGAACACATTGCTAGTAATGGCATGTTGGAGATTCAGGCAATCTATTTCAAAGATAATATTGCCCATGCCCATCAGTTTCAAAGGTAAAATGTCTTAACACCTCAAGCAATAACAGATTTACGTCTGCTTATTTCGGGTTCTGCTACCGTAGCTGATTGTATCTATGCATCATGCTAGGTCAAGCAAATATGTTTAGGAGATGATGTTACTGTAGCAGCTAGCAACGCTTCAATGCTTTTCCTGGGTACAATTGGTTTGGCCTGTCAAGAAAAGTTTGCGGTATGTCCTCTGTCAACAGTTAACCAAGTTACTAAAATGTATTTACTCATGAATGACAAATACTACTACAAAAACAATCATGTCTTCATTTCTTAAATTCACAATAGCCCAAATGAATTTTGCTCCCCAAATATAGCAGCAACTCAAACGAAATACCAAGCAGGCAAACATCAAACAGATACAGAAAATACGTAGACTGCAAAGATCCACAATAAATTGCGAATTCAAGAACGCATTCATCCATCGACAAAATCAAGAAATTGCAGACCATGAGAAGATATAGAAAAGCATATACTCAAGCAGCACGGTAGCTCGGAAACGATTGTATCACGCTAACTCTAGTTAGCAGTGAGACAAAACTCTCGTTGGCCCCTAAAATGATTGATATGTATCACAAATCCAAATCAATCCCCACCTAAATTCTCTACTCCATCCACACAATCAATATGAAGCCATACGAATCTGAAAAATCCTTTACCTCTCATCCCGTTCCTGGAAGAACTCGACGCCAGCGAAGCGGCCGATGGAGCCGAAGACGACCTCCAGGTCGGTCGCGAACATACCCTCGCCAGCCTGCACACGAATAGACTTTGTGCTCCCCTTGTACAGATCCTCGAAAGAGCAGGGCAGCTTCCCTCTTGATGGCCGCGGCCTTGACCACCTCGCCCCCGCTGCCACCGAACATCCCGGGGTACCCCTCGCCGCTGCTTCAAAACATCTGGGTGAAGGCATACTCGCTGAAAAAAATGGACGGCGAGAACCTGATGCCGCCGGACCGCATGCACTGCCCCCATTCCCAATGTCTCCCACGCTGCTGCTCATCCCGCCGAAGGGGATGGACGAGCCAAAGAACTCGACGATCATGTCCTCGGCATTCCACGGGTTGAACCAGAACGCAGCGGCACGTCGGCGCCCGTGGAGAACCGGCGCCGCCCGCGCCCGACGGCGGCACTTGGCCCTTGAGCCCCTCCTGGCCGGTCGTACACCGCGTGCTTCTGCGGGTCGCATGGACTATAGGGTTTGTGAGCAAATAGAGAGGGGCGGTTGTGGATCGTAGGAAGGGAATCGAGAAGGTCAGCGAGGGGTGGAGTGCAGGGTGGCGATCAGGGCGGAGCCAGGATTTAAACATGGAGGGGGCGAGAAACCAATGCTTAGAATGAAAGAAATATCTTGACATGTTAAGTTTCGTAATAACGTTAAGGACAAAGCATAAGAAATATTCATAGACCTACAAAATGAAGTTACATATCTATTAGCTTAAACTCAGCTCTACGACCACCAGTGTCGAACAAATTGATTATCTCATCAGATGTGATCTTTGCAGCTATTTCCTTCCCAATATAGACGACCATGTAATGCCGAAGAAAGTCATCTCCCATTCTGTTTCGAAGACGTGTCTTGACTAGTTTCATAGCTGAAAAAGCTCGCTCGGTTGTCGCGGTTGACACCGGAAGAGTTATGACCAACCGTAGTAATCTATCAACCATTGAGTACGTAGCAGCTTTACCTGTATTTAATAATCAAGGAGTCAAATAAGCAAAAGTTATGAACAACTGCAGTAGTCTATCAATCATTCAACCATTGAGTATGTAGCAACTTTACCTGTTTTAAATAATCCAATAGTCAAATTAGCAAGTGAAGGCAAACTTTTTAGCTCCGGATGGTTGCAAACATCAAGCTGGAAATGGGGAAGTTGAGACTCCAAATGAGCTCGTTCTTGACTAGAAAAGTCAGCAGGATAAAAAATTTCCACTAATGTGCATATATTAGACACGTCAAATGAGTCATGCCGTGGATCCAAAGATGCACAAAGTGTCAAAAGCTCTGTGTTTTGAACACCGAAGCGGTCATTTAGCTGAACCAATTGCTGATCTATGGCAACATTGAACACATCTGCTTTGTAGTGATGTAATGTAGTAGTGTTATCATGTTTGTTGCGAGACTTTGTTACATCTACATACCTACAAATCACATCATATATTAGTAAATATGATAAATAATATTCTATATTATATGAACAAGAAAATATATGTTACCCGCTATTCAGATCAGGGATGTCAATCTCATGCTTCAAACAAAAAGATTGAACCTCCTGAAGAAGGGGATCCCAACCATCTTCTCTCAGCTTACCAAGTAGCACCTTTGTGGTTGAGACCAAATCTAATGCATTTAGAATATCTAGTGACTTCTTTTGGAGTGTTTGACATAAAACATCAATGATTTTCATGATTTTCTCCATTAGATGTAAAATGAACACAAAATCAAATGACATAATTATTTTTAGGGCTCCTACGGCATCTCCTCTAGAATATTTCGAGGCTGCACGGTCATTTGCTATACTCCTTAGGACCTCAACTGTAGCGCCAAACATCTTCTATAAACTCTGAATTGACTTGAAGTGGGAACTTCATCTAGTGTCACCAGGTCTTTGTAAAGTTCCTATCTGATTTTGCCCTTTTCCTGTATCGAGTTCTCCCAATTCAATTTCGCGTGCAATCTCCGCAGCTTTATTTGCTAACAACTCATCATTATGTTTAGTCGATGCGCTAACAACATTTATAATGAAATTTGCATTTTGGAAAAAGTTATGCACATCATGTACCTCCCTTGACGCGCAACAAGCGCTAATCTGTAATCGATGAGCCATGCAATGCACATAATATGCATAAGGGCAGTCATTCAGAATTAGAGCCTTCAATCCATTCCATTCACCTCTCATATTACTTGCCCCGTCATAGCCTTGTCCTCTAATGTCTTGGACATTCAAATTATTATCAAAAAGGACTTTGCAAATTGCCTTCTTGAGAGTCAAAGCAGTAGTGTCAATGACATGAATTACATCAAGAAAACGCTCCTGTATGAACCCCTCGGTGCTCGGGAATCGAAGAACCAATGCCATTTGCTCTTTCTTTGATTCATCTCGTGCTTCGTCTACCATTATGCAGAACTTGCTAGTATCAATTTCATCTCTAATTTTTTCCTTAACTCTACTAGAAAGTAATGTGAGGATTTCTAGTTGCACTGTATGGGAGGTGTACTTCGCATTCCTTGGAGCATTTTCCAAAACAACCGCATTCACCTCTTTGCTATAAGAAGCCAAGAACCTCACCAGATGAAGAAAATTACCCTGATTACTTGATCCCGGAGATTCGTCATGGCCTCTATAAGCACAAGCTTGGAATGTTAACCATCTGATGAAATCAACAAGAAAAAAGGTCATAACTTGCTTTAATGTACATTACAAAATATTTGAATTCTCAAAACAGAAAAGTTTGCTTACTTGATGCAATAAATTGTAACTTTAAGCCTTAGCCTTGCATCTGCGACCTTTTTTGCACACACTTTCACCATTGACTTGTCAATGTGAGTCAAACTATTTTTCAGATTATCATGACACTGCTGAGAAAAGTTATGAGCGGAGTTGGAATCTTTGCCCATGTGAGTTAAGAAAGCACATTCGCTTGCATCATTCACCTTCTTCCAATTATTAAATCCCTTGACTGTGAATGCATCGAGCCACACCTTCCACTTGGCTTTTTGTGAAGAGAAAACAAGGTAGGCAAGACGCATACGATGTGTTTCCATCGAATACTCAAGCCAAGGAAAAGAATTGAAATAACTGTATTGAAATCGATTTATGATTTTTCCTGGTTTATTATATGGATATTCTCTCATGTATGGTTGATAAGCTCCTTCAAAATATAGAAGCGGCGTGCTTCTTCTTGCTCATCATGAGGGAGTTCCCAAATTTGTCGGCGCATACCGGGGCCCCTTACATATTTTGTGCTTTCAATTGTACCTTCTCCGCTGCAACTTCTTCCGGTGCCACAACCTGTTGCTCATCAGTTTGCATATCAACAGGAATATCATTTGTTTGGTTATCTGCAACAGGTTGCTCCTCGATGGAATCACATTTTCGGCACCAGAGTGTTGGAGCTTGAAGTTGACCCAACTGGCGTGAAAAAGAAATTTATCCCCTAGTTGTTGGTGCTTTTCGCTTCTCATTGACTACTATATAAAGGAAAACCATGATTAATAGATTAATTCACTATTCTGTAGACAACACTAACACACCAGATTAGGATAGTAGGATTTTAATTCATAATAACTGATAGCTACAAGTACGTAGTGGTACCTTCCTCTATCTGATCTTCCTTTCTCACCGCAAAACTCGATGTAATGAAGCCTCCTTCTCTCCTCCAAGACTCCTCCTTAGTCCTTACACACCGGACACACAGCGGACAAAGACGACAGATCAGCGCAGCCGATAGGGTAGGGGCGGCGGCGGCAGGACTGTGAGCGCCTTACTCGAAGGGAGCGGCAGCCGGCAGCCGGCGGGTCACGGCAGCGGCAAACAATGCCCTAGTGCAGGACACGATCAATGGATGGATTGATCGCATGGCCGCATGGATGGATTGACAATGAGTCAATGAGTCAATGACATGGGCTATTGGGCTTTCGGTCTAGAATAGTTATTATATTAGTACTCATATGGGCTAATTTCTCTAAAATAATCTTATATGGGCTAATGATGTGATTATCTCCGGCCAATTAGCGCATATACAGTATACTACGTATACTACTACCTACTAGAAATCGTTGGGGGCGCGATTGGCGGGGTCTAGCCTCCCTCGCCTGCCTCCGCCTCACGGTGGCGATGCGGATGCCGGGGAGGACGACGAAGTGGAGAGGAGGTGCTGGGGTGCCGAGGATGTGAGAGGTTGGGGATAGAGGCGAACCGAAGAGGAGGGAGGTTAGGAGTAGAGATTAGTCAATTGGATTTTTCATTAAAATCTGTTATTTGTTTCCTTAAAATTTGTTATTTGTTTCCTAAAGCAAATTGCATTGATGAGATGGATCGCTTGATTTGGATAAATTAGGAAAGTTAGGATCTGTGTCTTTTTGTACAATAGGAATGAAGGAAATATGCCCTAGAGGCAATAATAAAATTGTTATTTATATTTCCTTATATCATGGTAAATGTTTATTATTTATGCTAGAATTGTATTAACCGTAAACTTAGTACATGTGTGAATACATAGACAAAACAGAGTATCCCTAGTATGGCCCTACTTGACTAGCTCGTTAATCAAAGATGGTTAAGTTTCCTAACCATAGACATATGTTGTCATTTGATGAACAAGATCACATCATTAAAGAATGATGTGATGGACAAGACCCATCCGTTAGCTTAACATTATGATCGTTTAGTTTTATTGCTATTGCTTTCTTCATGACTTATACATATTCCTCTGACTATGAGATTATGCAACTCCCGAATACCGAGGAACACCTTGTGTGCTATCAAACGTCACAACATAATTGGGTGATTATAAAGATGCTCTACAGGTGTCTCTGAAGGTGTTTGTTGGGTTGGCATAGATCAAGATTAGGATTTGTCACTCCGTGTATCGGAGAGGTATCTCTGGGCCCTCTCGGTAATGCACATCACTATAAGCCTTGCAAGCAATGTGAATAATGAGTTAGCTGCGGGATGATGCATTACGGAATGTGTAAAGAGACTTGCCGATAACGAGATTGAACTAGGTATGATGATACCGATGATCGAATCTCGGGCAAGTAACATGCCGATGACAAAGGGAATGATGTATGTTGTTATGCGCTTTGACCGATAAAGATCTTCGTAGAATATGTAGGAACCAATATAAGCATCCAATTTCCGCTATTGTTTATTGACTGGAGATGTGTCTCAATCATGTCTACATAGTTCTTGAACCCGTAGGGTCCGCACGCTTAACGTTCGATGACGGTTTGTATTATGAGTTATGTGTTTTGGTGACTGAAGTTTGTTCGGAGTCCCGGATGAGATCACATACATGACGAGGAGTCTCAAAATGGTCAAGAAGTAAAGATTCATATATTGGAAGGTAGTATTCGGACATCGGAATGGTTCCGAGTGATTTGGGTATTTTACCGGAGTACCGAGGGGTTACCGGAACCCCCAGGGGTAATATTGGGCCTTAGTGGGCCTTGGTGGAGAGAGAGGAGGGCCGCAAGGGGTGCCTCCTCATGGCAGTCCGAATTGGACTAGGAGGAGGGGCGGCGCCCCCCTTTCCCTCTCCCTCTCCCTCTCCTCCCTTTTCCCTCCGGTGGAGAAAGGAAAAAAGGGGGGAGGGGGTGAATCCTACTTAGACTAGGAGTCCTAGTAGGACTCCCACCCATGGCACACCCCTCCTGGCCGCCGGCCTCCTCCTCCCCTCCTTTATATACGGGGGTGGGGGGCACCCCAAAGAACAATCAATTGTTCTCTTAGCCGTGTGCGGTGCCTCCTCCACAGTTTACTCCTCCTATCATAGCGTCGTAGTGCTTAGGCGAAGCCCTGCACGGATTACAACCATCACCGTCACCACGCCGTCGTGCTGATGGAACTCTCCCTCGACCCTCTGCTGGATCAAGAGTTCGAGGGACGTCATCGAGCTGAACGTGTGCTGAACTCGGAGGTGCGTACGTTCGGTACTTGGATCGGTTGGATCGTGAAGACGTTCGACTACATCAACCGCGTTAACCTAACGCTTCCGCTTTCGGTCTACAAGGGTACGTGGACACACTCTCCCCCTCACATTGCTATGCATCTCCTAGATAGATCTTGCGTGATCGTAGGAATTTTTTTTGAAATTGCATGCTACGTTCCCTAACAGTGGCATCCGAGCCAGGTCTATGCGTAGATGATGCACGAGTAGAACACAAAGAGTTGTGGGCGATAATAGTCATATTGCTTACCACCAACATCTTATTTTGATTCGGCGGTATTGTTGGATGAAGCGTCCCGGACCAACATTACATGACCATGTTCATGAGACCGGTTCTACCGACATGCTTTGCACACAGGTGGCTAGCGGGTGTCTGTTTCTCCAACTTTAGTTGAATCGAATTTGACTACGGCCGGTCCTTGTTGAAGGTTAAAACAGCACACTTGACGAAAAATCATTGTGGTTTTGATGCGTAGGTAAGGATGGTTCTTGCTAGAAGCCCGTAGAAGCCATGTAAAACTTGCAACAACAAAGTAGAGAACGTCTAACTTGTTTTTCCAGGGCATGTTGTGATGTGATAAGGTCAAGACGTGATGAGATATAAATTGTTGTATGAGACGATCATGTTTTGTAGAAGTTATCGGCAACTGACAGGAGCCTTATAGTTGTCACTTTATTGTATGAAATGCAATCGCCATGTAATTGCTTTACTTTATCACTAAGCGGTAGCGATAGTCGTAGAAGCAATAGTTGGCGAGACGACAACGATGCTATGATAGAGATCAAGGTGTCAAGCCAGTGACGATGGAGATCATGACGGTGCTTTGGAGATGGAGATCAAAGGCACAAGATGATGATGGCCATATCATGTCACATATTTTGATTGCATGTGATGTTTATCGTTTATGCATCTTATTTTTCTTAGTACGGTGGTAGCATTATAAGATGATCCCTCACTAAATTTCAAGGTATAAGAGCATGTCTAACAGAGCCCTCAAACTGGTCAAACCCTCAAAATAACTGCCAGTTTAAGGGTTGAGCAGAAAAAAAAGGCGCAGGTCAGCACCCTCAAATCCCTAAACCCTCAAAAAAAATTCCAGGCCGAACCCTCAACTTCGAGTCCAACCTGCACTAGTGAGGGTTTGGGCCAATTTTCCAGGCCGAACCCTCACTCGGTCAACCACGCGCGCGGGAGGGAAATTTCCCAACTTCTCTCCCGCCGCCCGCGCCTTCCGCGCCGCCGTCGCCCGTGCTCGTCCCGCCGCCCGCCATGGAGCCAGCCAGGCCCCGCGACCCTCCATCGCCCGTGCCCGCTCCGCACTCCGCCCGCCCCGCAGCGCCTGTGCCCACCCGCGCCCCGCCCGCCCGCGCCCACCACAGCCACCTCGACCGACGCCGTCGTGGCGGAGATGGTGGTGGCCACCCACGTCGGCCAAAAACGGAGGCGGGCGGGCACCCACCTCGTGCCGAGCAAGCCGCCCGTGCCCGCCCCCACGGCGAAGCCGGCAAAACCGACGCGGAAGGTGGCGAAACCGGCGAAGCCCGGCAAGCCGGAAACCTCCACCGCGGCTGCTACCAAGCGCAAGGAGAAGCAGCTCGCAAGCCGCAAGAGGGGAGCAGAGCAAGCGGTACTGCCACCGCCACCCGCCACCGCCACCGACGTGTTCGATGAAATGTCTGCACCAACCGTGTCATATAGGGCATTGCTCAACGACGCGGAGGTGAACATCACATCTCCTCCACTTGCTTCCTTCGACTTCCATGTTAAGGAGCCGGCGGTTGAGGAGGGGGAGGCCGGTGAGGAGGAGGAGGCGGGTGAGGAGGACGAAGAAGATGAAGATGTCACCGAGATCGGAGAGGAAATGTTTGAAGCGGGAGGTGGTGATCGAAGGCCAATTTGCACGGCGAACTACACGGAGGTTGAGGACGTCCTCTTGGTCAAGGCTTGGTCGCAAGTGGGCTTGGATGCGGTCACCGGCACTGATCAAACCGGGAAACGTTATTGGAAACGCATTGAGGACAAGTATTGCAAGCTGAAACCCAAGACTGCCACATTGAGAGCTCGTTCTTACCGATCGCTTCAAGGCCGGTGGGAGTTGATGAAACCCGCTTGTGCTCGTTGGAGTGCGGCTATGGATCAAGTGAGGGATCAACCCCCAAGTGGCTGTGTTGAGAGTGATTATGTGACTACAAATATCATGCTTTATTTACTTGTTGGTTCATGCTTTATTTACTTGTTGGTTATGCTTGGTTGTGATTTTCATATGCTTCCAATGATGATATGTCTTAGGAGAAATATGCCGATGAAAGTGCAACTATCCCTAGGTAGTTTTGGTAATTCATAACAACATATAGCTCATTGAGCTAATGCTATTCCAAGACAAATATTTCAGGAAAGCTCAATGAATGGCATGGCATGGATGATGAAAGTGGATCCCTCAAAATATTAAGGACAAAGGATCGGCTCAAGCTCAAAAGCTCAAGACTCTACATTTTACATTTTAGTGATCCAAGATCACATTGAGTCTATAGGAAAAGCCAATACTATCAAGGAGGGATGAGGTATTGCTTAATGAGCCTCTTGCTTCATGTGCTTAGTGATATGCTCCAAAACCCTCAACTACTTTCTCACATCCACATATGACCTAAACCTAAAGTCAAAATCGGTCCTACCGATTCTTCCTATCCGGCGCCACCGAGTTCAAATGTCATAGCCACTGCCACAAACCCTAGGCAAATCGGTTTCACCGATAGGGATCTCGGTCTCACCGAGATGGGATTGTAATCTCTCTGTTTCCCTTCGTAACGTTTCGGTCTAACCGAAGTGAGCGATCGGTCCCACCGAGATTGCAATGTAAACTCCCTATTTGCCTTTCGTAACATTTCGGTCTCACCGAAAGAGCGAATCGGTCCCACCGAGTTTACCTGACCAACTCTCTGGTTAGCTTATTACCAAAATCGGTCTCACCGAGTTTGTGTAATCGGTCTCACCGAGATTACGTTATGCCCTAACCCTAACCATATCGGTCCTACCGAGTTGCATGTCAGTCCCACCGAAAACCCTAACGGTCACTAGGTTTACTAAATCGGTCCGACCGAGTTTGTTGATTCGGTCCCACCGAGTTTGGTAAATTGTGTGTAACAGTTAGATTTTGTGTGGAGGCTATATATACCCCTCCACCTCCTCTTCATTCGTGGAGAGAGCCATCAGAAAAGCCTACACTTCCAACTTACTAGTTCTGAGAGAGAACCACCTACTCATGTGTTGAGGCCAAGATATTCCATTCCTACCATATGAATCTTGATCTCTAGCCTTCCCCAAGTTGCTTTCCACTCAAATCTTCTTTCCACCAAATCAAAATACTGTGAGAGAGAGTTGAGTGTTGGGGAGACTATCATTTGAAGCACAAGAGCAAGGAGTTCATCATCAACACACCATTTGTTACTTCTTGGAGAGTGGTGTCTCCTAGATTGGCTAGGTGTCACTTGGGAGCCTCCGACAAGATTGTGGAGTTGAACCAAGGAGTTTGTAAGGGCAAGGAGATCGCCTACTTCGTGAAGATGGCAAGTCCTTCGTGGGCGACGGCCATGGTGGGATAGACAAGGTTGCTTCTTCGTGGACCCTTCGTGGACTCGCGCAACCGTTACCCTTCGTGGGTTGAAGTCTCCATCAACGTGGATGTAAGATAGCACCACCTATCGGAACCACGACAAAAACATCTGTGTCTCCAATTGCGTTCGAATCCTCCAAACCCTTCCCTCTACATTCTTGCAAGTTGCATGCTTTAAATTCCGCTGCTCATATACTCTTTGCATGCTTGCTTGAATTGTGTGAAGATTGCTTGACTTGTGCAAAGATAGCTAAAATCTGCCAAAGTCTAAAATTGGGAAAAGGTTAAGTTTTTAATTGGTCAAGTAGTCTAATCACCCCCCTCTAGACATACTTCAAGGTCCTACAAGTGGTATCAGAGCTTTGGTCTCCATTTGCTTTGATTTCCATAGCTTTTGGTGGTCATAGCCTTGGTTTCACAACCTAGGAGAGTATGGCGTCTAGCGAGGGAAATTATCACCGTAGAGGTCCTTACTTTGATGGCACTAATTTTGCTAGTTGGAAGCATAAGATGAAAATGCATATTCTCGGACATAACCCCGCCGTTTGGGCTATTGTGTGTATTGGCTTGCAAGGTGAATTCTTTGATGGGAGAGAACCAAACCGTGAAGCTAGTGCGGAGGAATTGAAGATGCTGCAATACAACGCTCAAGCTTTTGATATCCTCTTCAATGGCTTGTGCCCCGAAGAATTCAACAAAATCAGCCGTCTTGAGAATGCAAAGGAAATTTGGGATACTTTGTTTGATATGCATGAAGGTACCGACTCCGTCAAGGAATCCAAATTGGATGTGCTCCAAATTCAGCTTGACAAGTTCAAAATGAAGGATGGTGAAGGCGTCGCTGAAATGTACTCTAGGCTTGATCTTATCACAAATGAGATTGTCGGCTTAGGAAGTGAAGAGATGACCAACAGATTCATCATCAAGAAGATCCTAAGAGCATTGGATGGAAAATATGATACTGTGTGCACATTGATCCAAATGATGCCAAATTATAAAGATCTCAAGCCAACGGAAGTCATTGGAAGAATTGTTGCTCATGAGATGTCACTCAAGGATAAGGAGGAACTTCACAACAAGTCAAGTGGTGCTTACAAAGCCTCATGTGAAGCCCCCACATCATCAAGTGAAAAACAAACCTTCAATGAAAAATTGAGCTTAATGGTGAAGAACTTCAACAAATTCTACAAGAGTAGAAGCAAAGAAAGAAGCTCTAAGTCAAGGTCCTACAATGACAAAAGATCTTCTAGTCGAGAGCGCAATTGCTACAATTGTGGGAGACCCGGACACTATTCCAATGAGTGTACATCACCCTACAAAAGAAGAGAAGATTCTCCAAAAAGAAGAAGTAGAAGAGAAGAATCACCACCAAGAGAAAGAAGGAGTAGAGATGATCGTTATGAACAAAGACCCTCACGGAGAAGCAAGGATTCGGAAAGGAAGGACAAGTCATCAAAGAGCTACACAAAACGAAGACATCAAGCTCATGTTGGTGAATGGGTATCCGGCTCCGACTCAGACAATCACTCCGAGAGAAGCTATCACTCCGACTCCGAATACACTCAAGATGAAGGTGTTGCCGCTCTAGCACTTGTGTCAACCAACTCCTACGACATATTTGATTCACCAAATGAAGGAATTGGAAGATGCTTCATGGCCAAAGGTCCTAAGGTAACACACCCTGTCGTGGAATTGTCACGGCAGATGTCCTCATGAAAGGACTTAGTCGTAGGGCCATCGCACGGGTTAACCTAGAGGGGTTAAAGCGGACACAGGACACGTGAGTTATACTAGTTCGGCCCCTTCGATGAAGGTAAAAGCCTACGTCTAGTTTGTGATGGGATTGATGTGATTTGGCGACTAGGGAGCAATAGCTTCGCCTCAGCCTCAATTCTCTCCTTAATCCACCGCCGGTCGTCCCCTTATATACACGGGTTGACGCTGGCGGGTCTCAGAGTCCCGATCCGGCTCATACAAGTGTCCGCTCGGTCTCTTCTCTCTTGTCTTACAACACAAGTTACAACACTAAGGCGGTTCACATAAATGGACCTTAAGTCGCCTCTGGGCTCGGGCCTCCTCCGTGGGCTGGATCATGGATTTAGGTAAACCGGCCCCTCCAGGCGGTTCACACTCGATAGTTGTATCCCCAACATTAGGCCCAGATTGACTTGAACCGGTTCAGTTAATCTTCAACATCTTCGAAACTCTTGATCTCCTTTCATATTTTGTAAACCGCCATCCGCTTGAACCGCCGTGACGTCATCCTCCGATCTCCGTGTCAGGGCACCTTGACGTCATCTTTAATAAAGAAATCCAAGCAGTGAGATTCCCTTCATTTAATGCTATCCCGAAATCGAGGCGGCCGCTGCACCGTCCGCCGCTTTTGACTCCTCGATTCGCGCCCGTTGATTGCTCCGGTCCCTTATAAATAGACCGTCGCCTTTCTCTTCTTCTTCTTCCGCTCTTCTCCTTCCTCGCGACGCTCCAGCCCTGAAGCTCCGCCGTCGCCCCCGACCTTCGAACGACGCTTCAACGCCGGGCCGCTGCATCAACCTGATCGTATCAGAGTTTTCGGCGCTCCTCCGCGGTTTCGCCGCTGTAAGGTTCCTCTCAAGCCCTAGATCCCATCTGAAAACCCTGTTCATCTCATAGTTCATAGGTGCTCATATCAGTTCTTCATACCTGCTCCGCCATGGCCGTACGACTCAGCCGTACCGTACATCCTGTGCAGGTGGCTGCCCCGCCGTCCAATTAACTCTTTATGCACCTTTCCTTTTGTTCAGATCCTCGAGTGTAGAATACCCGAACCCTCCTGCTCTTTATGAGGTTTGCATAGGTCGTAAAGTTTTTCTTACTAGAGCTTCGGTAGATCTCGATTACTTCCATTCGCATGTGAAAACTGTTTCAGTCCACACTTAGTAGATTTTTCAGCTCTGCCTTATTCGGCGGTTTAACTTTTGATAGCTAATCCGTACCCATTAGTCCTCGCTAAACCGAATTGGAAGCGGGCTGCTGAATCGCCGTTTAACAATGTATAATATGCCTGAACCGCTTAATGGTGAACCGTTTCTCCCTTTCTTTCGCAGCTTAGTCTTCCGGAATGGCTCCTCAATTCTCAGCTTGCAATTGGGTTCGGTCCAAAATCACTGAAACACAACTCAACGGCTATGTCACCACTGGCGGGTTGGCTCCAAAAAATGTCCTCCACTGGCGTGTTCCGGATGGCGATTTTCCTCCCGAGCCGCAAGAGGGAGAAGTAATCGTGTTTATGCAGCACTTAGACCGGGGATTCTGCCCACCCGGTTCAAAATTCTTCCGAGACGTCCTCGCAAGTTTTAAACTCCATCCGCAGGATATTGGCCCGAACTCTGTGTCAAACATATGCAACTTTCAAGTCTTCTGTGAAGTCTATCTTCAAGAAGAGCCATCTGTGGAGCTGTTCCGGGACTTTTTCCACCTGAACCGCCGTACAGAATTTTCTGATGGTCCCAATACAGAGCTGGGCGGCGTTTCAATCCAGAAGAGGAAAGAAGTGGATTTTCCTCACGCCAAACACCACAACCATCCAAAGGAATTGAACCAAACCTGGTTCTACTGCCAGAACACTGCTCCTGCCAACGAGAACCCCTTGCCGGGCTATCGTCCTCACCGGCTCAGCAATCAGCATCCACTGCCTTTACGCTTAACCGCCGCGGAATGGAAGAACTTCGCGCCTCAAATAATCAAGCTCCGGGCTCTAATGGCCAATGGCTTAACCGGCGTGGACCTTGTGCGGTGTTGGGTTTCTTGGGGCGTCTTGCCACTAAGCCGCCGGCCCGGATTGATGCACGAGTACACCGGCAGCCTCAAAGATCCTCAAAGACGTCACGAGCTACCCATAACTGAACTTGAGGTCACAGAGATCGTAAAGAAGATGCTCGATGAGCCAATCTCCGTCTGCAGAGCCTAACCGGTTGGCTCCATTTTGTGTTGCCAACAAACCGCCGCGATAAGCTCTACTCACCGCTTTTGGGCTCTTAATACTGTTGATATACGCTAATCCTTGTTACTTCTCAGGCTGATAGCTCCTTCTGGAAACGTACCAAACCGGTTCGGGCGCCGCGTATAAAGTCCAAAGCCACCAAGAAAGCAGGCAAGAAGAAGACCGCCGAGTCCTCTGATCTGCCGGAGGACGAAGAATCAGAAGCTGAGGTAAAACTTGACATTCTTACGAGGGAGCCGCCGTAAACCGGCTTTCTGCTTTGTGCTTCTTCTTGCGTATGCTTGGCCCCTTTATATTCCTTTTATTGACAATTTTTCCTCCCAGGATGATGCTGAGGCCAGTCATGCCGACCCTGTTGAGGTAATCTTTCTTTCTTCCGAATCCGACCTTGCGCCGGTTAAGAGAATTCGTCGCGCCGTCCGGAAAGTGAAAAATATCATTCCTGTGCTTACTTGAATCCAAACCTTTCCTTGAAGACACAAGAAGTGAAGAGCGCAGACGACCGCGGCATAGTGGCCAACGGATTACTTCATCCGGTTTACCGACACACCAACCGGAAGCGTCGTCCGGAGGTGAATTGTTCTCTGGCGTTATCCCTTAAAGGGTTTCTTCCGATGTCCTCTCAACCCATCTGACCCGAATTATCAGGCCTCTTCCAACTCGTCCGGCGGTTCATCAACCACGCAACTGCCACCGCTTAAAGTTGCTGCAGGGTACGCAACTGCTGTCCCGTCAATTCGGTTTACCATTGCTTTGGCCAATTTGTCTTAATTCAATTCTGAATATTGCAGCACCAAGGCTCGCTTGAGTAAGAAAGCAAAAACCCTTGACCCTACTGCGGATGTTGATCCGGAAAAGACCCCAGAACAAACCCACGAAAATCCTCGAAGTCGCAAAGAATAGCTCTGCGAGTTGTACCGAGACGATATTGCTGATCCGCGGAAGCTGAACCGGGGCTCAAGTGGAAACCTCGCATCCTGCTCCACGAGTCCGACCGCAGAGCGGTCGTACCTATTGAACCGCCGAGCGAGCATGAAGGCACCAAGCCCAAAGAAGACCGCCGATCCGCCAGCCCGCCAAGAATGATGATGTTATTGTGACGGCATCGCTATACTGCCCCTAGCCAACCGTCGCTTTAACAAGACACATGCCAAGGGAGAGTCGCCACCATGGGTAAAGACAAGGGAAAACTGATCTGTCGACTTCGACAATTTTTCGCCCAAGAACTTCACTCCGGCTTTCTGAACCGGCTCTACACAAGCCGTGACCTTGAAGCCGGTCTGGTAAATCGCATGAAGGACCGCTATGAGGTAAGGATTTATGCCTGTCTTGTACTTTTGCTGCGCAATCGCCCCCAAGGGTCGGTTTAACTTGTCATAGTCAAAGCGGCACTTAACTTCGTAAAACAACCATACACCTTGAACTGCAGTACTGTAGCCCCCAAGGGTCGGTTTAACTTGTCATAGTTAAACCGGGACTTAATTTATGTATCCCATACCGAACTGAGATCAATTAGCCATTAGCCCCCAAGTGCCAAGTTGAATACTTGTATTGAGCGTGGGACTTCATAATAACACAACTAACATGCTTCCTTTGTTATCAGAATGAGATATACCAGCAAACCGTGCAACTCAAGGACCTTCGTGCCAGCTTGGAAACTCAACAAGCCGAGACCACCAAGGCCAAGGATGAATTGAGAACTGCCTTGGCCGCTATGGAACAGCTGAAGGAAGGATATGCGTCCGAAGGGCCAAATGGGACACCGAGAAAACCGGTTTGACAAAACGGGCGAAGATGCGAATCAGCTCTTAAACCGGTGACCGAAGAGCTTACGGTGAAGCGCCAAGTTCATGCCATGACCTCTGCCATCTTTGGTAAGAAAATTTGCATCAATACACCTTTAATATTGCCGCGGTTTAACCTGAGCTGTCTCGAAAGCGGTGCGAGCAAGCGTATTGCGCATATGGGCTCTGATGTGCGGAAGAAGCTCAAGGCCGCTTATACGCTGATTGAGCAGCTGTATACCGGCGCCCAGCGAGTCATATGTGCCACATCCTACGACAACACGGCTCCGTCCCTGATTAAAGATACACTGGACCGGCTGTCCATGGTTCCGGGGCAGCTTGAAGAGTTGAAGCGATCCGTGGCCCGGGCTGGCACCCTACTGGCTCTGACCCGCGCCAAGGCGTGGATAGCGGATCTTGATCCGGCTGACATAGCCAAGGGTTTCCCCAGCGCTCAAGAGAATGGTGAAGCTTTTGATAACGGCGCTCAAGCGGATAACAAAGGAGATCGTCATTGGCGAAGTCAATCGGCAGCGAAGCCAACTGGCGGTTCACCGCTCTTTTATGACGCAAATAACAAGCGGGTGGAGTTTGTCATTCCTGAAGTCGAGCCTTGTTCCTCAATCCGTAAGCACACTTATGCCCCGGACGTTGATCCGGCTGAGCTGATAAGTGAAGAAGCTGTCTTCGTGCCTTAACCGGATTGACTGGTCTACCAATGACTTCCGGCTTTGGGTGAGGAAGAAGAAGAAGTTGAACCGATGCGGCGCCCCTCTACCTCACGTCAACCCGCGAAGAAGCGTAATCCGTCAAGCCGGGTGGCGCCTCAAGCTTCAAGGCATAACACCACATGAAACACCGGCCTTAAAAGGCTTTGTAATAGGATAGTCGACACTTTGTTTTGAACAACGCCTTTACAACCTCGATCGTAACCTTTTGCATGGTGGTGCGACATTGTGGAGTGATGAACCCTCAACTTATTTTGCTGCAATCACAAATTCTTTAACCCGCACGGCGGCTTGTGTCGCCAAACCGGCTTGTGACGCCCATATATTTATATAAGAAAATAGGGATGTATATGATCAAACGTTATGATATAAAAATACCTGCAATCGGGCATGCAGTTGGCTTAGCCAATCTTGAGGCGGAGGTTTAGAAACCATTACCGGCAAAGGAGAAAATAACTCTTGTGCTCAAAATGCCGCTTTACCGTGTAAACCGTGTCGGGCATGATAAGCCCCCTGTTACTCCATAATGGGATGTTAGCAGAAAAATCAAACCGGAACAAAATCGCCGGATTAAAAATGGACCGAATTCTGACAACTTGAATCCGGTTTAAAGAGGTTTGTCGGTTTAAGAAGGCAAACAAAAATCAAATGATTGGTATAAAAACCACATGGAAGCAAAGGCAATGATAAAAACCGTTTTGCAAGAAAAGGCTTTACTGAGCCGGATCAGATGGTGTTACCATGGTCGGACAGACCAAGCTCCCTATAAGGTGTAGTGATGGTTCAAGTCAGCCAGGTCCCCAACTGAAATCGTGGCATGATGCCGATCAAGTGGCATTGCAATGGTTCGGGTTCGACCAAAGCCCCCAAGTGATTCTATGGCCTTAGGCCGACCAAGAGGCGTGACTGGTTCAGACGTGACCATGTCCCCAAGTGATCTGGTGGCTTTCGCCTGTCAAGAGGTGTTGCATTGGTTCGGACACGACCAAGCCCCAAGTGACAAAAATTTCTGAAAATCAAGGCAAAGGGTTAAACCGGAGGCCGCTTCACGACAACATCTCCATGTACCCAAACCGGACTTTATCTGAGCGGATACCCGCTTTGGCCGAGGATCCGGTTTATTGCTTTTATTCATAATATATACATTGTCTTAATATGTACATAAGTGGAGCCGATGGCTCAGGTATAATAAGGCCGAAGATGAGCTATGTTCCACGGCCTGTTGGTCTCCTCTTCTGACGTGCGTGAGTCTTTCCGTTCTCGAACATCAATCAGATAGTATGACCCGTTGTACAGATTCTTACTGACCACAAAGGGCCCTTCCCAAGGTGATGCGGCTTATGCAGAGTCGGTTTGTGCCACTGAAGAGTTAAAGTATTATAAAGACAATGTTGATCCAGCGGATATGACCCCTTTGAAGAAGCCAACTACAGAGCACGATCCGGATTTAAAGTTCAAATCGGCAGCTGAGACAAAACTTGTTGATTTTGTGCCCGGCGATTCGTCCAAGCAGTTCACCATCAGTGCCAACTTGGATCCTTATGGTTGTTTTGATTACTCTGACTGTTCTGATTACTCTGATTGCCTTGTCCGCCCGGATTACCACCGAACCCTGGGCCGGAATTTCCTCCACCGTAACCCGGGGCGGATCCTGAACCGCCGCCGGGCCCTTGATCATACCGGAAAGAGTTAGAGTTTTTGAACTCCTGCATAATATAACAATCCTTCCAAAGGTGGTTTGCCGGTGCCTCCTTCGTCCCATGCTTCGGACAAGGTTGATTCAATATGTAATTCAGACGATCCGGTTGTGACCGCCCGGTTTGATTGCTTACCCTTGCGCCGCTGACCCTTGTCCTGCTAGCGTTGGTGTTAGCTCTGAAGCCCATGTTACCGCTTGCTTTACGCTTGTTCCTCCATTGCACGAATGATGTCATGGCTTCGGAATTGCTGTTCTGTTTTCCCTTCCCTACTTCGTCATCCCGGACTGGGATCCTTGGTACTATCGTAATCAGCATACTTTACCAAAACGCCCATTAGAGTGCCCATGTCATTGCAAAACGCTTCATGCGACCCAGCTTCAATTTCAATGGTTCAAACCGGCAATTGGCTTCCAAGGTTAAGATCGCGGAATCGGGTTGATCCGATCCAAGAGTGTAAAACTTCGAAACGCAGCGCACGCAATGGGTTGTGGATTCTCCCTCCGCTTTGACACAAGCCGCTAAATCCACCACGACATGGGCTGCTTCTGGTGTCTTTGAAATTTTGAATGAACCGGTCCGCAATCGGGTCCATGAACTGATCGAGTTGGGCGGCAAGTTCTTCAACCAAGTCCGGGCCGTACCTTCCAACATCATAGTGAAATACTTCGCACACGTAGCTTCATCCACATCCAGCATCTCCATGGCCATCTCATAGCTTTCTATCCATGCTTCTGGAGCCAGATCGGCAGTATAATTGGGCACCTTGCGTGGCCCTTTGAAGTCCTTGGGCAAACGCACGTTGCATAAAGCGGGGACGAGGCAAGGCACCCCCAAAGAGCCAGACGTGACCCCCGGTTCAAAGATGGTCGGACGAACCGGTGCGAGCGGATGATCCTCAGGTTGTGCTGCTAACTCGGCCTCCCTACGTGCCCTGGCGCGGTCCACTACCACTTGAGCATCCTCGAAGCCACCTGCCGGGTTGTTGCCGCGAGGCGGACCGCGCTGCACATTGCTTGATACGGCGGTTAAATCGGCGCGTCGGCTATAGCTCCGGCTTAGGCGGGGTGGAGTGGATCCGATCCCGACTATATGAATACGCTTCTGTTGAGCGTGGCCGTCTGAGGAGCTCCTTAACCCGGCGTGTCTCTACCGCTTTGTGGTGAATCGCCTTCAATTGGAATCGCCTCCAACCGTGCGCAGCCACAACAAGGTTATCCATCGGGTTGGAGTAGTGACCGGAGGTGTCTGCACAGCCTGGGCGCGCGGTATGATGTCGTGGCAGATCTATCACACGGGTTGAACGGTAGCGGCCGTCCAGTGCTTCCGCGGTTTATAACCGCGACGGATTCTTGGTCCCTCTTACAGGGGAATTGAAAAGCTCTCTTCCTTGAACACCGAAGGTAAACGGGATCTGTACTTCCTTTTCATGACTTCATGTGGCGCGCTCGATCCAAAGATGAGCCTATAAGCTCACGCATCCAGCGGCCCGTTCGCCGCCATCCTCACGTCCCGGGCTGCCAGTCCGCTTTAGCTTTGGTGATCTGTTCCCTCACCTTTGCAATCTCCGTGTTGTGGAGGTCTGATCCGGTGGATTAGCCTCGCCATGAGCACAGCCAATGCGTCGAAAAGTTACGATAAGACTTGAGCGGTGGGCGCCAGGGCCTCCTTCCCTGCCGCCGTCACCGCCGTTGAACCGGCGACCAGGGCGCCATGCGATCGAAGAGTGAAGCGCCGCTATGCGTGCGGCCATGAAGATTCCAACCGGTTGGGTAGATCAAAGGGTCGGAATACTCTCACCGTCGGAACATTTGTCATTTTATTGTGTGAGCATGTTGGTTGCATATTTTACTCATTCAAGGACATCCACTTGTTGTTTTGATTGATTGGTTTCCTTTTCTTTGGCCAAGTGGATGGACAAGAATGCCTAGAACCTTCTCTAGCAATCTATGTTTTTTAGTCTCAAACTCTATTCATTACACCACAAAATTTGATTAAGTCAGATTGAACCACTCTGTGAGGAGCACGAGTCCCGATTAGTCATAGACTTAAACTTCCAAAACTTCTTTGTGCTTTTAGATGCGGCCGATTCATCCATTTCGGTCATACAAGAGATCACTAAGTCGATCTAGGTTTTCATCTCGGTGCAACGATTTGAACTTCGGTCACACGAGTTCTGCTGCTTGTCAGCGATTATGCATCTCGGTGCCATCGGTATTCCCTCGGTCACACCGATAGTGAACTATATATTCTCATGGGCAAAATTTTGGAAAATTTTCTCCAAAACCTCGCCAGCGCATAGCTCGCTCTGCCTTCTAGGTCTGCGGATCGTCGACTTAAATATCGGCCGCCTCCTCGCTGGTCTCCACCGCGTCAGCGGATTTCTTCTCGCCGTTGCCGCTATGGCGAGTTCATCGCCTAAGTAGTGTATGAACTTCGATCACGGTGTTATCTCGTCGATTCTCGGCACATTGTGTTCATTATGATTCTTGCCATGATTGAAACACCTCTATCCGATCAAAACAATCCTTAGAATAGCGATTGAAAATTTAGGGTTAGGTTTCCGCGAAACCATCTCGGACCCACCGAGTTGAAAACTCGGTCCCGGGTCATTTAGCCATTGCACTAGTAACTCTCGATGCGGCAGAAATTGCTATCGGTGTGACCAATTTTAGAACTTTGAAACCCTGCAGTCTAGGTGCCACTTGACTGTGACTTCAGTCGACGAGTTCACTAGTTTAGGTTCCAAAACTGCCGGTATCACCAAGTTTGAAAATCAGTTGATCAGAAATGCTTTACATGGAAAACTAAAACTGAGTTTTGAATCATTCTTTAAAATTCTCTGCATTTTGTGATGCTCATCCTCTATCTCATCTATAACTATTCACAAGGTCAGCGATCGATTATTATGCGGCATGTGGGACCAAAGTGACAGCGAACAAATCGGAGGTAGATCTGAGATGGTGAGGCACTAGTCCCTCCGGCGACTTAGATGATGGGCGAAGCACTCGACAATTTAAAAGATGCCACTAGGACAGGAAGAGACCTCAGAATCGAGGATGAGGATTATGTGGCGATGAGGATGAGGCCATCTCAAAGAAAAAGTGCTCAAGAAGAATTACAGCTCAAGCTGACAAAGCCAGGGATGAAGATCAAAAGGCCTACGGAAGACAACCAATGTCTAAAGCAGTCTCCACTCAAGCATCTTTAGAATCCCAACCCAAAAGAACTGCTGCTAGAAGTAAAGAAAAGGAAGGAAAGGGTCAAGACCATGGCTAGAGTGATTGGAAAGCCTTCCATGATGTAAGATGAAGAAGTAAAGAAGAAGAAGAAGAGGTTCTTTGGACAGCACCCAAGGCACAAAAAGCGATGGGTGATGCTATAAAGTTTAGGGCTGCAACTTCCCAAGATGCACCCAACTGCCTCCAAGCCCAGAGTGCACCTAAGATGAATACAGGAGTATACAGCTGCTGAAAAGAACAAGGCCCGATGCACGATGTTCTTTCTTGGGAAGATGATGAAGGACAAGTCCTAAGGAAGCTCAAACCCAGATTCGGACCACAATGATGCTCATCACATGGCTGAGAACATGAAGATCGGGAGAGACTTAGGGTTGAGGCTATGGAGAGAGTGATCCATATGCCACCGGGGAAAGGACTCTTTGATTACATTACACACAAAGGAACAGCGGAGACTTCTATGAGACAATCTTGTTGGACAAAGCCCATAGTGTGATATGAGGGTGGGTCATTGGACCTACATACAAAATGAAGAACATTATCCTGGGTATATGCGGCTTGGTGCGTGTGGAGTTGCAGACTTTGTTGGTGAAGCTCTGGCTGGAGCGATGAGCTCATTATGCAATTCTACTCCACATCACATTTCTATCGAGATGGCAGGATAGTTTGGATGTCGAAGGTGAGAGATACCAATCAACCATTGAGGAATGGGCAAGTCGATCAATGCCCCAAAGGAAGATGACTTGGGCGTTTATGAAAGAAGATGGATCATAACTCTATGTCACGGATGTACAAGGATATCGAGACAAAGCTCTTGAGACTTTCAAGCTTGGGCGGTCCACTTATACATCGGGGCTGCCAATAATCAATGGATCCTAAGGCACACTTTTTCCCAAATCAGGTGACCACAACATGATCGGAGGGCATGCAATTAATTTGCTACACATATTTGATGTGCCACAAATTCAAGGTCATGAGCCTCATAGTTGAGACTATCAAGAGGCAGGGAAGCGGACCAAAAGAGAAGCGTGGATATGCCCCACAAATTCAGGAGTATTTAACTCAAAGATGGGCACATGAAAGTATCATGGATAAGGAACACTTTGTTCTCTATCCACGACTTTGAGGACAATCAAGTTGTCATGAATGAGGATGAACCATCATCGGTACAAGCTCAAGAGAAGAAGGAAAAAGAAAGCAAAGAAAGAAGGCTGCCAAGATGCCAACACAAGAGGAGGCATCTGAGTACTTTTGAGAAGAGCAAGCAGGACCAGCTTAGTTACTTGATAGCATCATCACGAGTTGAGAAAGGGTTGTCCACCTAACTCAAAACCGGAGAGCACAGGAAAGATCATGGAACAAAATTCTATGATCTTGATGTCAAAATGGCGAGATTGATCGATTATGGACAGCTATAGGATGACATCGAGGAGAGGAAGGCGGGACAACTACTGATGCATTTGCGGAGTGCCTCGAGCTCGAGTCAGGCTGGAGCCGATGTGATCACGAGTCACTTCATACACTCATTTACAGCTCAGTATGACAGCTCAGCACCTCCTTGACTCCCTCCACATTGGCTGAAGTCTTATCCAGGCCATCTCGCCTGGCCCAGAATAGCTGAGGATGATATAGTACTATGCATTTTCTAGGAACTTTTTGGTAACTTGTTGCCAAAGGGGAAAAAAATATAGATCATAAACTTCGAGAGAGAGTTTGCTTTGTTCTCTCTTATCTTCTTGGTTGAACTTTGTTTGCTTTTGATTGCGAGATACTATGCTATTATCATGAGACATTGATGATCATGTGTTTGATCATAAGCTACACTCATGCTTGTTAGATGATATTATCTTACTTATCCTTATATGATCATTCACTTTGCTTGGATAGTGCATGTATTCAATCTTTATTATTTTGAGCGCTCCACCAAGATGTATGTGACATGGAAAAGTAACCGAGAGCCTAATTCCTTGTGCATTTGCAGTCCAAAGCAAATCTTAAATATGCACAAATTGGGGGAGCTCTTGCTTATCACATACTTCTCGAAGCTGACGATGTTTTCAATCTTATTATCATTTATCGACTTTGATCTATATGTTGTCATCAATTACCAAAAAGGAGATGAAAGTCAACTATCCTAGGTGGTTTTGGTAATTCATAACAACATATAGCTCATGAAATAATGCTATTCAAGACAAATATTTCAGGAAAGCTCAATGAATGGCATGGCATGGTTGATGAAAGTGGATCCCTCAAAATATTAAGGACAAAGTTGGCTCAAGCTCAAAAGCTCAAGACTCTACATTTTACATTTTAGTGATCCAAGATCACATTGAGTCTATAGGAAAAGCCAATACTATCAAGGAGGATGAGGTGTTGTAATGAGCCTCTTGCTTCATGTTAGTGATATGCTCCAAAACCCTCAACTACTTTCTCACATCCACATGTGACCTAAACCTAAAGTCAAAATCGGTCCTACCGATTAATACGAGTTCAATGTCATAACCTTTGCCACAAAACCTAGGCAAATCGGTTTCACCGATAGGGATCTCAGTCTCACGAGATGGGATTATAATATCTCATTTCCCTTAATAGCGTTGGTCTAACAGAAGGTGATGGAGTCCCACAGATTGCAATGGAAACTCTCTGTTTCCCTTACGTAACATTCGGTCTCACCGAAAATGAATCAGTCCCACCAGTTACACGACCAACTCTCGGTTAGCTTATTACCAAAATCGGTCTCACCCGGTTGTCGGTCTCATAGAGATACGTTATGCTAACCTAACCATATCGGTCCTACCGAGTTGCATGTCAGTCCACAAAACCCTAACGGTCACTAGGTTTACTAAATCGGTCCAGCCGAGTTTGTTGATTCGGTCCCATGAGGTTTAGTAAATTGTGTGTAGCAGTTAGATTTTTTTTGTGGAGGCTATATACCGATCCACCTCCTCTTCATTACGTGGAAGGCCATCCAGAACAAACCTACACTTCCAACACTAGTTCGAGAGAACCACCTACTCATGTGTTGAGGCCAAGATATTCCATTCCTACCTTATGAATCTTGATCTCTAGCCTTCCCCAAGTTGCTTTCCTCAAATCTTCTTTCCACAAATCAAAATCCTGTGAGAGAGTTGAGTGTTGGGGAACTATCATTTGAAGCACAAACAAGGAGTTCATCATCAATACACCATTTGTTACTTCTTGGATAGTGGTGTCTCCTAGATTGGCTAGGTGTCACTTAGGAGCCTCAAACAAGATTGTGGAGTTGAACCAAGGAGTTTGTAAGAAGCGAGGAGATCGCCTGCCATTGAAGATCTACGCTAGTGAGCAAAGTCCCGTGGGCGACGGTCATGGTGGGATAGACAAGGTTGCTTCTTCCATTGGACCCTTGGACTCGCGTAATTACCCTTAGATGGGTTGAAGTCTCCATCAGCGTGGATATGCGATAGCACCACCTATCGGAACCCGACAAAAACATCCGTGTCTCCAATTGCGTTTGAATCCTCAAACCCTTTGTAACATCCCAAAATTCTAAATTTTGGAATGTTATAATAAATAGATAGATTTGATTGATTGTTTGATTGATTGTGTGTGATTGAGTGAAATTGAAACTTTTTGAAAGTTAAATGAGAGGAATAAAGGACTTTCCCAAACTTTCATTTTGCATTTGTAATCTCCGTGAATTCAAATTCATTTCATCATAAAACCCTAGAGAGAGATGACATGACTTCCATTTAATTAAATGAAAAGGGTTTTAAAAGATTTGAATTTCATTGGAAATATTTTCCAATTCATAAACTTCATGCAACTCAATGATTTTAAAGAGAGAAGATAACATGACTTCTTCAAAACATATGAAATATGAGTAGGGAGTTTCAAAGAAATAAATTCAAAGTTCTTTTGAATTTATTTTCAATTGGAGTTATTTGAGTTTTATTCAAATTATTTTCTCAAAATAAAATACATGGAAAATAGGGTAACATGATTCCTACAACAGAAAATTGGAGAGAATAAATTTGAATTCATTTTGGTATTTTAAAATGATTTTTATTGGATTTTATTAGAGCTGAAGCACTCTTCGCTTTATTTGAATTTGTGTCTATTTTATTTAATACTATAATAATGTTCATGGTGTAGAAAATCTTTTCTGAAAATTTTGATATATAATATGCCTATATAAAGTTTTAGTTTTATTTTCGTTTTCAGTTTATCGCTTTCTGTTTAAAAAAACAAATAACAAACTGCATCGCGTCTGAAACTAACTGCATGCCGATGTGCATCATAGTACCAGGGCGCCCTTCTTTTCTTTTTCTATATAATATATGGGCCAGGCCCAGCGGCCATATTCCTCCCATATTTTTTCATAGTTTTCTTTTCTTTTCTATTGCTCAAAAAATCACAGTGTACGCGCGACCGTGAAAAGCCTTTTGGCCCATGCCACGACTCGTTTTCTCTGTTTCGTATATATTTAAATCTCGTTTAGTCGCATTCTTGCAGCTTTTGACCTCTAGCCTCTTTTCACATAAATATAGACCCGAGCCTCAAAAATTATCCATTGCGGGTTAAATCAATATTTTGGTTTGACTAGCTAAAAATATTTTCTCCTCTCGTAGCGACTTAGGTATCTCTTCTCTTGATAGTCTTTTCTCTGCCTTATAAAGGTATCTTTCTTTGTTTTTCCTTCTTATACTTCCGTAGTTTATTATTTTAGACTAATACAATAGATTAGATTATCAATTAGTCTACGTATTTATACATTAGACCTTAGCCGTAACTATTTTTCTTTAAATGAAAACAACTTGGCCTGATTTTTAAATAGCCATAACTTTTTCGTTCATCCAAATTAGATGAAACCAACCCCTTCTTCGTTCACGATCTCCTCTATCCAGTAATCCAACTCAAACATGTTTTTGAAAGTTTAAAATTTGAATTAGATCAGATTTGAATTTGAACTTTGTTTGATCATAACTTGAGTTTCGTAACTCCGATTTAATTGAATCTTTTTGCAAATCGAAGCTCTTGACCTAAACTTTCTGATAAGGCCAAATTCACATAATTTTGGTACTGTTAGAAATTGTTTTATGTTGCAAGAATTATTTGCTTGGTTTGATGTTTACGAATCGTTTTCTTCGTTCTTTCAGATCTTTTGGTGATTGCTTATGTGTGATTACTATTGCTTGATTACGATAGATTGAGGATGTGTGAGTAGAACTATCAAGAGTTTGAGTCGAATCATCTTCATCAACATTGCGAACCAAGTAACACTTGATCATACCTTTTCTACTACCCAGTTTTTATGCATTAGAGCAATCCTCAAACACTTGCATGATTAGGATCTAATTAAATTGTGGGATGGGAAGTAGATTGAGGTAGTACCTATTACTGTTTTATTATCAAACCCTTGGGAGTTACTTTTCGTTTGCTTATTTGCCATGCTATGCTAGTAGGCGTGGATTGGGTGAGTGTATCCATGAGATGTGAGATTGTAAATTAATGGTTTATTTAAGGTGGCAACAAACACACATCTGGGTGGATTGAGGCACTGGTTTCCATCGGGACTTACTGTTTTCTTGGACCGCCACCCAGGCTCAAAGGGATCATGAGATTATTCAAACTAGTAACTTCCGTGTGCAGCCACAAGCCATTGGGCTCTGGCATAGTTGATTAAGTCGTCACGAACTCTTATAGTGGTGGACTAGCAGATGTAGGGATGTAGGTGTAGGTCTACCATCGTAAGGTGCTAAGCGCTTACGAAGACTATGTCGGTCATCCGTTTCTCAAACACCCTGCGATACGAGAACCAAGCGAAGCGTCGAGCCTTGTGGGGAAAAGTCGCAAACCTCTGCAGAGTGTAAACTAATCATGATTAGCCATGTCCTCGGTTATGGACATCTTGAGTATCTAGTTCTTGGATTATCATGTTGATCTCATCACGTTACTTAATATAATTTGTTTGGGTTTTAATGAGTACTTTTAATTGGGATTGAGGATCTGTCAACCATTCTCAATGTTTAACAACCACCATGATAGTTAAATAAATTTATTCCTTCTGGGTGAGGAAAATTGGCTTTTCATAAAAATTGTAACCATAGAGCTTTCCACCAGCCATATATGCATGTAGTATAGCTTATTCTTTCATTACTCTCTATGTGTTACATTGCGGCATATTCCATGTCTGACCCGTTTCGGGCTGCAACTTTTCATGTTGCGGACTTTTAGAACGACAAGTAAGTGATCGTTAGGGTTACGATTTCTACACTCAACTTTGCCGTTGGTGTTGATGGGAATCCACAACCTTGTTGCTTCCGCTATTTGGATTGAGGTAATAGTATTTACGCTACTTTATACATGTGATTTACCTCTGTTATAAATCCTCGATGCGTGTGTACGCCGATCCGGAGATGACACTTAAGCCGCAGAGACTTGATCCATTGAATTGGGTCGCTACACCTTCCTTTACATTCTTGCAAGTTGCATGCTTTAAATTATTTGCTCATATACTCTTTGCATGCTTGCTTGAATTGTGTGAAGATTGCTTGACTTGTGCAAGATAGCTAAAATCTGCCAAAGTCTAAAATTGGGGAAAATTTACGTTTTTAATTGGTCAAGTAGTCTAATCATCCCCTCTAGACATACTTCAAGGTCCTACAAGTTATATCAGACTTTGGTCTCCATTTGCTTTGATTTCCATAGCTTTGGTGGTCATAGCCTTGGTTTCACAACCTAGGAGAGTATGGCGTCTAGCGAGGAAATTATCACCGTGAGGTCCTTACTTTGATGGCACTAATTTTTGCTAGTTGGAAGCATAAGATGAAAATGCATATTCTCGGACATAACCCGCCGTTTGGGCTATTGTGTGTATTGGATTGCAAGGTGAATTCTTTGATGGGAGAAGAAGAACCATGAAGCTAGTGCGGAGGAATTGAAGATGCTGCAATACAACGCTCAAGCTTGTGATATCCTCTTCAATGGCTTGTGCCCGAAGAATTCAACAAAATCAGCCGTCTTGAGAATGCAAAGGAAATTTGGGATACTTTGATTGATATGCATGAAGTTTTGAGGGTTTGAAGGCGGGCGGATCGGTGCCCTCAAACCAACCTTGAAATATATTCTATTTTGAAGGTTGGTTTGAGCACTATCTTGAAATTTAACCTTCAAGCGACATTTTCTCGACCCTCAAACTGATTTTGAAGGTTGAGTTTTTGAGGCTTCTTAGACATGCTCTAAGTGTTGTCCACGGTATGCCTTTGTTGCTACAGTTAAATGTCTTGAGACACCACGTGATGATCGGTGTGATAAGCTCTATGTTCACATAGCGAGGAGCAAGCCAGTTTTGCACTGCGAATACTACAGTTAGCGTGATGAGCCTAGCATATGCGAGATATGGCCTCGAAACACAAAGACCGAAAGGTCAAATGTGAATCATATAGTAGATATGATCAACATAGAGATGTTCACCATTGAAAATTGAAAGCACAAGTGCTCAAGTGAGTGATTTTGGTAATTAATGTCAACATATCTCTGGTTGGACTAATACTTCTATCTAGTATATTTCGGATGAGTTCAACGATTGGTGTGGTGGACAAGAGGATGTGGAACCCCTTCAAGATGCTAAGGGCGGAAAGATTGGCAAAAGCTCAATCAAGACTCTACATTTTCATTCTAGTGATCCAAGATCACATTGAGTCCATAGGAAAACCAATACTATTAAAAGGGGATGAGGTGTTGTAATGGCTTGCTTTCGAAGTGCTTAGTGATATGCTCCAAAGCCTCAACCACTTTGATTTCCACATATGTCCTAAACCAAAAGTCAAACTTCATTACCGATTTGATCTGTCGCATAGACCATAGCCACTGCGAAACCCTAATCGATTCGGTCTACCGAGATGGGCACAAACTCTCATTACTGTTGCAATTATTTGGTCCCATCGAGATAAGCAATCGGTCCTATCGAGTTTGCACGACCAACTCTGTTTAGCTTATTACCAGCGGTCCCACAGTTTGTGTAACGGTCAACCAGTTGAGGTTTACCTAACCCTAACTTTATCGGTCCCAAAGTTGATCATATCGAGTCCACAACCTAACGTTCACATTTTGGGTGAATCGGTAAGACCGGTGTAGTAAATTGTGTGTATGTGATTTTCTTGTGGAGCTATATACCCTCCACCACTCTTCATTACGTGGAGAGCCATCGACGATGCCCAGCATACATTTTAGAGAGAACCACCTACTCATGTGTTGAGACCAAGATATTCCAATCAACCACAAGAATCTTGATCTCTAGCCTTCCCCAAGTTGCTTTCCACTCAAATCATCTTTCCACAATCCAAATCCATGAGAGAGATTTGAGTGTTGGGGAACTATCATTTGAAGCACAAAGCAAGGTTCATCATCACCACACCATCTATTACCTTTTGAAGTGGTGTCTCCTAGATTAGTTAGGTGTCACTTGGAGCCTCAGTGCGGAGTTGAACCAAGGAGTTTGTAAGAACAAGGAGATGCGCCTACTTGTGAAGATCTACAGAGTGAACAGTCCTTCGTGGGCGATGTCCATGGTGGGATAGAAAGGTTGCTTCTTTGTGGACCCTTAGTGTGGGCCCTCCGTGGACTAAGCGCAGCGTTACCCTTTGTGGGTTGAAGTCTCCATCAGCGTGGATGTGCGATAGCACCCACCGGAACCATGGAATAAAATTCGTGTCTCCAATTGCGTTTGCATACTCAATCCCATCCCTTTACATTCTTGCAACTTGCATGCTTTACTTTCCTTCTCATATACTCATGCCATGCTTGCTTGAGATGTATTGTGAATGTTTAAACTTGTGCTAAAACTCCACCTTAACTTGAAAAATTAAAAGCGCTACTTTTCTTTGTTGAGGTCTAATCACCCCCTCTAGACACCTCTTCTCGATCCTTTCAATTGGTATCAGAGCATTGGTCTCCATTGCTTTGGTTTAATCACCATTGGAGGAAGATGGATGAGTCTAGGTTGGGAGTCTTGAACATAGAGTGCCTATACTTGACGGAGGTTCTTTCATGAGTGGAAAATTGAGATGCTTGGGATTTTCAATGAATATGCTACAAGTCTAGGGTGAAACCACGTGAGACTCCTTTTGTCAATGCTGTCTCTTTGGCTGCTGCTCCTGTGCAGGTGCCCGATGCTGCCTGCCCCCCACCAACACCGATCGAGGATCTCCAGTCGATGGGTAGCAATTGTGGAATTGCTCCGGAAGCCATCTCCCATGAGAAGCTGCTGGATGACCAGCGTTCGTCGGGGGCGGATGAAGACTGAAGCCTTTCATTCCGATGAATAAATCGTGGAATGTGCTCTCATGGAACATCAGAGGCATAAATTCTGATGCAAAACTTTTGGCTATTAGGAATGCGATCGATACTAGCGGTTGTTCTGTGCTATGTATCCAGGAAACTAAACGCGAGTCCTTCGATCTTGCCTTTATTAAGACTTTCTGCCCTAAGCGCTTCGATAAATTTGTCTTTGCGCCGTCAGTAGGTTCCTCGGGTGGCATCATTGTCATTTGGAATAGTGCTGTGTTTACGGGCACATCTTGGTTTGTGGATTCTTTTGCCGTTGGTATTTCTTTTGCGGCTACGCAGTCGAATGATGTGTGGAATCTGATCAATGTATATGGCCCCTGCTCTGGTCAGCGTAGAGTGGATTTTACAAACTGGCTTTTGATTTGAACATCCCGATGAAGAAAACGGCTAATTCTTGGAGACTTCAACTTTATTCGATCCACAAGTAATGAAACAAACCTGGGGTGACGCTGCGGACATGTTATTATTTAATGAACTCATCCGCACAAATCACTCATGGAATTGCCTGTAAAAGGCCGAGCGTTTACCTGGAGTAATATGCAGGATGACCCTCTTCTCGAACAGTTGGATTGGTTCTTTTCGTCCTCTTGTTGGACCACCTCATATCCAAACACAATGGTCCTGCCCCTGGGGAAGCCTGTGTCCGATCACATTCCATGCGTGGTCACAATTGAATCAAGTATCCCCCGGTCCAAGCTTTTTAGGTTTGAGAATTTCTGGTCTAACCATGATGGGTTCATGGAGGTGGTTGCTAGATCATGGGCTAAAACATGTCACGCACCCAATGCCGCGGCACGAATATGCAAGAAACTAAAAAACTTGAGATATGATCTCAAGCGATGGAGTAAGGGTATCTCAAAACTTAAAGTTCTGATTCAAAACAGCAATGAAACTCTGGCCATCATGGATGCCCTAGAGGACAAACGACCTTTATATGGTCCGGAGTCAAACTTTAGGAAGATTTTGAAATCCCACCTACAGACCCTGCTCAAACACCAGAATGAGTACTGGCGAAAAAGGTGTACCATCAGGTACTTTCGCTTTGCTGATGAAAATACTAAGCTCTTTCAGTCATTGGCCACAGAGAGGTACAGGCACAATGCTATTGCCACTCTTAGAGTTGGAGAGGTCGAAATTCATGATCATGTTGGCAAGGAGGGGGTCCTGTTCAATACATACAAGGATCGTTTGGGTTCTTCTAAATCCACCAGCATGAAGTTTGACTTGTCTAGGATCATCCGCAGGATAGATGGGCTGGACCAACTGAGTGCGCCCTTCTCAACTGATGAAATTGATGCTGTTGTTAAGGAAATGCCGAATGACAGAGCCCCCGGCCCGGATGGTTTTAATGGTTGTTTTCTTAAGAAATGCTGGCAAATTATCAAGTCAGATTTTTATGACCTCTGTCACGCTTTCCATGCTGGTGGTCTTGACATCACTAGCATTAGTGAGGGGTTTATCACTTCAATTCCTAAAATATCCTCTCCGGAAACAGCTAATGATTTCAGACCAATTACCCTGCTGAACTGTTGTCTGAAAATCATTACTAAGATCTTGGCGAACCGGCTACAGAAAGTCATTTTAAAAATTGTACACAGGAACCAGTATGGATTCATTAAAGGTCGGACTATCCAAGACTGTCTCGCATGGTCGTACGAATATATTCACCAATGCCACTCGTCTGGGAGGGAGATTATATTGCTTAAGCTTGATTTCGCCAAGGCCTTTGATACAATCGAACACGCCCCCATGTTGGAAATTATGAGACACATGGGTTTTGATGATAGGTGGCTAGGTTGGATGGAAACGATTTTTGGCTCGGGAGTTTCGTCAGTCCTTTTAAATGGTGTTCCTGGTCGGAAATTCAAATGCAAATGTGGCGTGCGTCAGGGTGACCCTCTCTCGCCATTGATCTTTGTTCTTGCGGCTGATTTGCTCCAAGCTGCGATCAATGATGCTTACGCTCAAGGTCTGCTGGAGCTCCCCATTCCTCGTGAAAATGCAGGTGACTTCCCGGTGGTGCAATATGCTGACGACACAATCCTGGTTATGCAAGCTTGTCCTACACAGGCCGCCCGCATGAAACTTATCTTGGAGGATTATGCGGCCTCGGTGGGACTCAAAATCAACTTTCATAAATCAACCCTCATACCCATTAATGTCGACCAACTGCATGCTGGCGGGTTGGCAGAGGTGTTTGGCTGCTCCGTTGGTACCCTGCCGTTCACTTACCTTGGTCTCCCCATGGGGACGACTAGGCCAACCGTCCTTGACCTCATGCCATTGGTACACTCTGTTGAGAGGAAAACATCCACTGCCGTAGCACTCATGTCGTCGAGGGCCAAGCTAACGCTGGTGAATTCGGTGATCACCTCCATGCTAATCTACGCAATGTGCATGATCAAACTGCACCCTAAAGTAGTTGAGCACCTTGACAAATTACGTCGATACTGCCTCTGGGCAAAAAATTCTGATGATGGGATCAAAGCCAACTCCCTTGCTGCCTGGGAGCTCGCATCGTCCAATCAAACAAAGTGGCGGTCTTGGTGTTATTGATATCAAAATGCAAAATGCCGCGCTCCTTCTAAAGTACTTATTCAAGTTCTACAATCGTGAGGATGTTCCCTGGGTTCAGCTGGTCTGGGAGGCGTACTATCTGAACAAGGTGCCGCACGCCACTGAGCCTGTGGGTTCGTTCTGGTGGAAAGACGTAATGCAGCTCAATGGAACCTTCCGTGGGGTCGCCAAAGTCATCCCCGGGGATGGTGGCAGCTCTCTGTTTTGGAAAGACGTCTGGTTTAGTGACACTGGCTCCACACTGATGGACACGCATCCGCGAGCCTTCTCTTTTGCTCTGAATGAGGATGACTCCATTGCCAAGGTTCTCAAGACCATTGATCCGGCCACGATCTTCAACCTGCCTCTCTCGGTCCAGGCTAGGGAGGAGATCAGAGAGATCCAGCAAGGGTCCTTGCACGTCTGCCTGGAAAACGGTTCGCCCGATGTTTGGGTCCGCGATCTAGGGCGTTATTCGTCAAAGAAATACTACAACCACTGTTTCGGGCAGGTGAAAGTTGATGAGGCCTTTGGATGGCTATGGAAATCCAAATGCCCGATCAAGTTTAAGATGTTTGGGTGGCTGCTTATGGTCGACCGTTTGAACACCAGGAACATGCTGAAGCGGCGGCACTTTGCTGTGGTCGGGGGCAACTACGCTTGCATGCTCTGCCAAAACCCGCCCGAGGAGACTGTGGAACATCTCTTCTTCGCGTGCCCTTTTGCCAAACAATGTTGGAGTAAGGTTGGTTTGACCTGGCCAGGGGGAACCAATCGGCTAGCCATCTTACATGGTGGGAGAGAGAGCTGGCGTCGGCCACTTTTTATGGATATCTTCCTGCTGGCTGCTTGGAGCCTGTGGATGGAAAGAAACAACCAACATTTCAGGGGGATCCCGCACTCGTTTGTCGCGTGGTTAGCTAGGTTTAAACATTTGTTGGGTTTGGTAATTCATAACTACCCTGAGAAGGTTCATCCTTTTCTCTCTGATTTCATTGTGAATTTGGAACGCTAGTCTTGTTTCCGATCCCCATACGGCCCGGGGGGCCTAAAACCCATTGTAACACCCTTGTAACGGTTATGTGGTGATTAATACAAAGTCAGTGGGAGCCTCTCCCACTGTCACTGATTCTTCAAAAAACTAAAGAACTAAACACTCTTAAGTTAGCTCATGAAACTATCTTCGAAGATCATCGAGAAATTTTAAGGGCTCATGAGAAGTTACGCTTTGAAAAGCTCAATCTTGAGCAAGAGCATGAGTTCCTAAAGGCAATCAATGATGATCTCCGTAAGAAAAGTTCTTCTTACATTGCCAAGCATTTACTCTTATCTACTTACATGCCTCAAGTCAAGTCTAGTAACAAGAACAAGAAAGATTCTTCCTCTAGTAGTAACAATAACAATGCTAAATCCAATATTGTTGCTTCTAGTAGTTCTCTTGATTCCACTAATGATTCTCTTAGCCAAGTTACACTTGAGCAAGAAAACAGCTTATTGAAGGGAATTATAGAGAAAGGTGTATACAAGAGCCTTGCCGGGAGTAAGCAATTCGAGGAAATTGTACGCAAGCAAGGAAGGCACCGGAAGAATCAAGGTGTTGGTTTTGAACGAAAGTTCAATGACAATGGAGTAGAGCGGGAAGAAGATCAATACCCCAAGACGAAGTTTGTTCCTCAACAAGAGAAGTATGATCCTACTTCCTTCAAGGGAACACAAGCACAAGATGATCTTCCACCACAAGATCACAAGAACAAAGGCAAGGACAAGCTTCAGGAGGAGATTGATGCATTTGAAGAAGCACCTAAGGCCTTGGTCAAGTGGGTTCCCAAGACTACGTCAAGTTCTACTTCATCAAGTACAACTACAACACCAAGGATTCCCATCAAGATGATGTGGATCCCGAAGAAGAAGAACTAGAGAGTTCTTGAGGGTGACTCCGCCAACATTCTTCACGCATATCATTATGGCAAGGACAAGTGCAATCAACTTCCATATCTTGCACTAGTTCAAGGAGTCACAAACTCTCATGTTGGTAAGGCAAGGGACAAGGTAACCTAATGTTTTCACGGACATCATTTTGTGTGTGCATCACTCTATGTCTATGGATATTCTTGTTTGTTCCTTGTGGGACTAACCCATGTAGGTATTGAAAGTGCAAATCACTCCAAAGGATTGCTCCAAAAGATCTACATCAACATTGATCATCCACATCTTCAACACCTACATGAAGTCATCATCGACAAAACCCAAGGTTAGTTCATCCCTCTAAGGGGGGATCTCACATCTAGGGGGAGCTTAAATCTAAGAATTGAGTCAAAGCAAATCTAATGATGTGAACACATAAATGCTTTATGTAAAAGTGGTAACCCCACTTGAGCTTAAACGATGAGTATGACCTATGATCAAATGTTCTCATTTGACTCCTAAGTCAATATACTCATATATAGATGACCTAGTCATCGCCAATTGTTTCATAGATGCTAGAATTGGTTGTGCATGCTTTGTCACATATTATATTTGTCATTTTATTGTGTGAGCATGTTGGTTGCATATTTTACTCATTCAAGGACATCCACTTGTTGTTTTGATTGATTGGTTTCCTTTTCTTTGGCCAAGTGGATGGACAAGAATGCCTAAGAACCTTCTCTAGCAATCTATGTTTTTTTAGTCTCAAACTCTATTCATGCTACACCACAAAATTTGATTAAGTCAGATTCGAACCACTCTGTGTGAGGAGCACTCGGAGTCCCCGATTCGTCATAGACTTAAACTTCCAAAACTTCTTTGTGCTTTTCGGTCTGACCGATTCATCCATTTCGGTCATACCGAGATCACTAAGTCGATCTAGGTTTTCATCTCGGTGCAACCGATTTGAACTTTTCGGTCACACCGAGTTCTTTAATCGCTAACAGCTTATGCATCTCGGTGCCATCGAAGTTGTTCCACTCGGTCACACCGATGTTGTCGGGCTATATATTCTCATGGGCAAAATTTTGGAAAATTTTCTCCAAAACCTCTCGCCACAAGATAGCTCGCTCGCCTTCTAGGTCTCATGGATCGTCGACTTAAATGCCGCCACCGCCTCTGTCGCTGGTCTCCACCGCCGTCAACGGATTTCTTCTCCGCCGTTGCCGCTGTAGCGAGTTCATCGCCTAAGTAGTGTATGAACTCGATCACAGTGTTATCCTCGTCCGATTCTCGGCACATTGTGTTCATTATGATTCTTGCCATGATTGAAACACCTCTATCCAATCAAAACAATCCTTAGAATAGATGCGATTGAAAATTTAGGGTTAGGTTTCCACGAAACCATCTCGGACCCACCGAGTTGAAAACTCGGTCCCACCGATTCGGCTAACGCCATTGCACTAGTAACTCTCGGTGCGGCGAGAATTGCTATCGGTGTGACTAATTTTAGAACTTTGTGAAACCCTAGCAGTCTCGGTGCCATCAACTGTGACTCGGTCTCGACCGAGTTCACTAGTTTAGGTTCCAAAACTGCTTCGTATCACCAAGTTTGAAAATCGGTTGATCCAAATGCTTTACATGGAAAACTAAAACTGAGTTTTTGAATCATTCTTTTAAAATTCTCTGCATTTTGTGATGCTCATCCACTCTATCTCATCTATAACTATTCACAAGGTCAGCGATCGAGTATGCGGCATGTCGGACCAAAGTGACAGCGAGAACAAGTCGAGGAGTAGATACAGATGAGTGAGGGCACTAGTCCCTCCAAAGAGCTTAGATGATGGAAGCAGAAGCACTCCCAGCAATTTGCCCAAAGATGCCACTAGGACAAGGAAGAGGAGAACCTCAGAATCTGAGGATGAGGATTATGTGGCAGTAGAGGATGAGGCCATCTCAAAGAAGAAAGTGCTCAAGAAGGAGTACAGCTCAACTGCAGCAAAGCCAGGGATGAAGATCAAAAGGCCTACAGGAAGACAACCAATGTCTAAAGCCAGAGTCTCCACTCAAGCATCTTTAGAATCCCAACCCAAAGAGCCTGCTGCAGAAGTAAAGAAAAGGAAGGAAAGGGTCAAGAAGACCATGGCTAGAGTGATTGGAAAGCCTTCCATGATGTAAGATGAAGAAGAATAAGAAGAAGAAGAAGAGGTTGCTGGACCAGCACCCAAGGCACAAAAGCTGATGGGTGATGCTATAAAGTTTGGGGCTGCAACTTCAAAGCCCAAAGATGCACCCAAAGCTGCCTCCAAGCCCAAGAGTGCACCTAAGATGAATACCGAGAGTATACCAATTCTTGAAAAGAACAAGGCCCCAAAGGTCTCGATGTTGTCAGAGGAAGATGATGAAGGACAAGTCCTAAGGAAGCTCAAACCCAAGATTCCAGACCACAATGATGCTCATCCTGTGGTGAGAACATGAAGATCGGGAGAGACTTAGGGTTGAGGCTATGGAGAGAGTCGATCCATATGCCACCGGAGAAGGACTCATTGTTGATTACATGTTCCACACAAAGGAACAGCAGGACTTCTATGAGACAATCTTGTTGGACAAGAAGCCCATAGTGTGTGATATGAGGTGGGTCGACTGGACCTACATACAAGAAAATGAAGAACATTATCCTGGAGTATATGACAGCTTCAGTGCGTGTGGAGTTGCAGACTTTGTTGGGCAGAAGCTCACAAACTGGAACGATGAGCTCATTATGCAATTCTACTCCACATCACATTTCTATCCAGATGGCAGGATAGTTTGGATGTCTGAAGGTACGAGATACCAATCAACCATTGAGGAATGGGCAAGTCTGATCAATGCCCCAAAGGAGAGTGAAGATGACTTGGACGTTTATGCCAAGAAGAAGATGGATCATAACTCTATGTCACAGATGTACAAGGATATCCCAGACAAAGCTCTTGAGACTTTCAAGCTTGGGTCGGTCCACTTCCTTCTGTCAGGGCTGCCAATAATCAACTGGATCCTAAGGCACACACTTTTTCCCAAATCAGGTGACCACAACATGATCAGAGGGCATGCAATTAATTTGCTACACATATTTGATGTGCCACAGAAATTCAAGGTCATGAGCCTCATGGTTGAGACTATCAAGAGGACAGGAGCAGACCAAAAGAGAAGCTGTGGATATGCCCCACAAATTCAGGAGTATTTAACTCAAAGATGGGCACATGAAAGTATCTGTTGGATAAGGAACACTTTGTTCTCTATCCTGACTTTGAGGACAATCAAGTTGTCATGAATGAGGATGAACCATCATCAGTACAAGCTCAAGAGAAGAAGGAAAAAGCAAAGAAAGAGAAGGCTGCCAAGATGCCAACACAAGAGGAGGCATCTGAGTACTTTTTGAAGAGCAAGCAGGACCAGCTTAGTTACTTGATAGCATCATCACTGAGGATTGAGAAAGGGTTGTCCACCCTAACTCAAAACCAGGAGAGCCTGGAAAGAATCATGGAACAAAAATTCTATGATCTTGATGTCAAAGTAACTGAGATTCATCGCCAGGGAGCAGCTATAGGATGACATGCAGGAGAGGAAGGGCAGGACAACTCGATGCATTTGCGGAGTGCCTCGAGCTCGAGATCAGCAGAGCCAGAATGCTTGACACGAGTCACTTCATCTGCTCCAGCTACAGCTCAGCAAGAACCAGCTCCAAGACCAACTCCTTCAGCTCCTCCACATCGATCAAGTCTTAGCCCAAGGAGCCATCTCTACGCCACCAACTCAAGACCAAGCCGAGAGATGATATAGTACTATGCATTTTCTAGGAACTTTTGGTAACTTGTTGCCAAAGGGGAGAAAATGTATAGATCATAGGCTTCGAGAGAGAGAGTTTGCTTTTGTTCTCTCTTATCTTCTTGGTTGAACTTTGTTTGCTTTTGATTGCTTGAGATACTATGCTATTATCTGTGAGACATTGATGATCATGTGTTTGATCATAAGCTACACTCATGCTTGTTAGATGATATTATCTTACTTATCCTTATATGATCATTCACTTTGCTTGGATATGAGTGCATGTATTCAATCTTTATTATTTTGAGCGCTCCACCAAGATGTATGTGACATGGAAAAGTAACCCAGGAGCCTAATTCCTTGTGCATTTGCAGTCCAAAGCAAATCTTAAAATATGCACAAATTTAGGGGGAGCTCTTGCTTATCACATACTTCTCGAAGCGACGATGTTTTTCAATCTTATTATCATTTGTCGAAGCTTTGATCTATATGTTGTCATCAATTACCAAAAAGGGGGAGAATGAAAGTCAACTATCCCTAGGTGGTTTTGGTAATTCATAACAACATATAGCTCATTGAGCTAATGCTATTCCAAGACAAATATTTCAGGAAAGCTCAATGAATGGCATGGCATGGTTGATGAAAGTGGATCCCTCAAAATATTAAGGACAAAGGATTGGCTCAAGCTCAAAAGCTCAAGACTCTACATTTTACATTTTAGTGATCCAAGATCACATTGAGTCTATAGGAAAAGCCAATACTATCAAGGAGGGATGAGGTGTTGCTTAATGAGCCTCTTGCTTCATGTGCTTAGTGATATGCTCCAAAACCCTCAACTACTTTCTCACATCCACATGTGACCTAAACCTAAAGTCAAAATCGGTCCTACCGATTATTTCTATCCGGCGCCACCGAGTTCAAATGTCATAGCCACTGCCACAAACCCTAGGCAAATCGGTTTCACCGATAGGGATCTCGGTCTCACCGAGATGGGATTGTAATATCTCTGTTTCCCTTCGTAACGTTTCGGTCTAACCGAAGTGAGTGATCGGTCCCACCGAGATTGCAATGGAAACTCTCTGTTTCCCTTACGTAACATTTCGGTCTCACCGAAAGAGCGAATCGGTCCCACCGAGTTTACCTGACCAACTCTCTGGTTAGCTTATTACCAAAATCGGTCTCACCGAGTTTGTGTAATCGGTCTCACCGAGATTACGTTATGCCCTAACCCTAACCATATCGGTCCTACCGAGTTGCATGTCAGTCCCACCGAAAACCCTAACGGTCACTAGGTTTACTAAATCGGTCCGACCGAGTTTGTTGATTCGGTCCCACCGAGTTTGGTAAATTGTGTGTAACGGTTAGATTTTTTTGTGGAGGCTATATATACCCGTCCACCTCCTCTTCATTCGTGGAGAGAGCCATCAGAACAAACCTACACTTCCAACTTACTAGTTCTGAGAGAGAACCACCTACTCATGTGTTGAGGCCAAGATATTCCATTCCTACCTTATGAATCTTGATCTCTAGCCTTCCCCAAGTTGCTTTCCACTCAAATCTTCTTTCCACCAAATCAAAATCCTGTGAGAGAGAGTTGAGTGTTGGGGAGACTATCATTTGAAGCACAAGAGCAAGGAGTTCATCATCAATACACCATTTGTTACTTCTTGGATAGTGGTGTCTCCTAGATTGGCTAGGTGTCACTTGGGAGCCTCCGACAAGATTGTGGAGTTGAACCAAGGAGTTTGTAAGGGCAAGGAGATCGCCTACTTCGTGAAGATCTACCGCTAGTGAGGCAAGTCCTTCGTGGGCGACGGTCATGGTGGGATAGACAAGGTTGCTTCTTCGTGGACCCTTCGTGGACTCGCGTAACCGTTACCCTTCGTGGGTTGAAGTCTCCATCAACGTGGATGTACGATAGCACCACCTATCGGAACCACGACAAAAACATCCGTGTCTCCAATTGCGTTTGAATCCTCCAAACCCTTTGTAACATCCCAAAATTCTAAATTTTGGAATGTTATAATAAATAGATAGATTTGATTGATTGTTTGATTGATTGTGTGAAATTGAGTGAAATTCGAAACTTTTTGAAAGTTAAATGAGAGGGAATAAAAGGACTTTCCCAAACTTTCATTTTGCATTTGTAATCTCCGTGAATTCAAATTCATTTCATCATAAAACCCTAGAGAGAAGATGACATGACTTCTTCCATTTAATTAAATGAAAAAGGGTTTTAAAAAGATTTGAATTTCATTCGGAAATATTTTCCAATTCATAAACTTCATGCAACTCAATGATTTTAAAGAGAGAAGATAACATGACTTCTTCAAAACATATGAAATATGAGTAGGGAGTTTCAAAGAAATAAATTCAAAGTTCTTTTGAATTTATTTTCAATTTGGAGTTATTTGAGTTTTATTCAAATTATTTTCTCCAAAAATAAAATACATGGAAAATAGGGTAACATGATTCCTACAACAGAAAATTGGAGAGGAATAAATTTGAATTCATTTTGGTATTTTTAAAATGATTTTTATTGGATTTTATTAGAGCTGAAGCACTCTTCGCTTTATTTGAATTTGTGTCTATTTTATTTAATACTATAATAATGTTCATGGTGTAGAAAATCTTTTTCTGAAAATTTTGATATATAATATGCCTATATAAAGTTTTAGTTTTATTTTCGTTTTTCAGTTTATCGCTTTCTGTTTAAAAGAAAACAAATAACAAACTGCATGCGCGTCTGAAACTAACTGTCGCCGATGTGCGCATCATAGTACCAGCGGGCGCCCCTTCTTTTCTTTTTCTATATAATATATGGGCCAGGCCCAGCGGGCCATATTCCTTCCCCATATTTTTTTTCATAGTTTTTTCTTTTTCTTTTCTATTGCTCAAAAAAAATCACAGTGTACGCGCGCGGCCGGCGAAAGCCTTTTGGCCCATGCCACGCGACTCTCGTTTCTTCTCTGTTTCGTATATTTTCGTCTACGTTTAGTCCCACATTGCCTAGCTTTTGACCTCTAAACCTCTTTTCCACCTATAAATATAGACCCATAGAGCCTCCAAAAATTATCCATTGCGGGTTAAATCAATATTTTGGTTTGACTAGCTAAAAATATTTTTCTCCTCTCCGGCGCGACTTCTGGAAATTGTCTCTTCTCTTCAAAGTCGTCTTTTCTCTGCCTTATAAAGGTATCTTTCTTTGTTTTTTTTCCTTCTTATACTTCCGTAGTTTATTATTTTTAGACTAATACAATAGATTAGATTATCAATTAGTCTACGTATTTATACATTAGACCTTAGCCGTAACTATTTTTCTTTAAGTAAAACAACTTGGCCCTGATTTTTAAATAGCCATAACTTTTTACTCGTTCATCCAAATTAGATGAAACCAACGCCCACTTCTTCGTTACGATCTCCTCTATCCAGTAATCCAACTCAAACATGTTTTTGAAAGTTTAAAATTTGAATTAGATCAGATTTGAATTTGAACTTTGTTTGATCATAACTTGAGTTTCGTAACTCCGATTTAATTGAATCTTTTTGCAAATCGAAGCTCTTGACCTAAACTTTCTGATAAGGCCAAATTCACATAATTTTGGTACTGTTAGAAATTGTTTTATGTTGCAAGAATTATTTGCTTGGTTTTGATGTTTCTGAATCGTTTTCTTCGTTCTTTCCGATCTTTTGAGTGATTGCTTATGTGTGATTACTATTGCTTGATTACGATAGATTGACCGGAGTGTGACGAGTAGAACTATCAAGAGTTTGAGTGCGAATCATCTTCATCAACATTGCAGGCAAGTAACACTTGATCATACCTTTTCTACTACCCAGTTTTTATGCATTAGAGCAATCCTCAAACACTTGCATGATTAGGATCTAATTAAATTGTGGGATGGGAAGTAGATTGAGGTAGTACCTATTACCTGTTTTATTATCAAACCCTTGGGAGTTACTTTTACGTTTGCTTATTTGCCATGCTATGCTAGTAGACGTGGATTGGGTGAGTGTATCCATGACAGATGTGAGATTGTAAATTAATGGTTTATTTAAGGTGGCAACTTAAACACACATCCGGGTGGATTGAGGCACTGGTTTCCATCAGACTTGCCTGTTTTCTTGGACCGCCACCCGTGCTCAAAGGGATCATGAGATTATTCAAACTAGTAACTTCCGTGTGCAGCCACAAGCCATTATGGGCTCGCATAGTTGATTAAGTCGTGCGAACTCTTATAGTGGTGGACTAGCGATGTAGGGGATGTAGGTGTACGGTCTACCCATCGTAAGGTGCTAGCGCTTCTGAAAGACTATGTCTCGGTCATCCGTTTCTCAAACACCCTGCAGTACGAGAAACCAAACGGAGGCGATCGAGCCTTGTGGGGAAAAGTGCGCAAACCTCTGCAGAGTGTATAAACTAATCATGATTAGCCATGTCCTCGGTTATGGACATCTTGAGTATCTAGTTCTTGGATTATCATGTTGATCTCATCACGTTACTTAATATAATTTGTTTGGGTTTTAATGAGTACTTTTAATTGGGATTGAGGATGCTGTCAACCATTCTCAATGTTTAACAACCACCATGATAGTTAAATAAATTTATTCCTTTGCAGTGAGGAAAAATTGGCTTTTCGCAAAAATTGTAACCATAGAGCTTTCCACCAGCCATATATGCATGTAGTATAGCTTATTCTTTCATTACTCTCTATGTGTTACATTGCCAGCATATTCCATGTGCTGACCCGTTTTCGGGCTGCAACTTTTCATGTTGCAGACTTTTCAGACGACAAGTAAGTGATACGTTAGGGTTACGATTTCTACACTCAACTTTGCCGTTGGTGTTGATGGGAATCCACAACCTTGTTGCTTCCGCTATTTGGATTGAGGTAATAGTATTTACGCTACTTTATACATGTGATTTACCTCTGTTATAAATCCTCGAGTACTGTGTGTGTCGGCATACCGATCCAGAGATGACACTTAAGCACAGAGACTTGATCCATTCGGGTCGGGTCGCTACACCCTTCCCTTTACATTCTTGCAAGTTGCATGCTTTAAATTGCGCTGCTCATATACTCTTTGCATGCTTGCTTGAATTGTGTGAAGATTGCTTGACTTGTGCAAAGATAGCTAAAATCTGCCAAAGTCTAAAATTGGGAAAATGTTACGTTTTTAATTGGTCAAGTAGTCTAATCATCCCCCTCTAGACATACTTCAAGGTCCTACAAGTGGTATCAGAGCTTTGGTCTCCATTTGCTTTGATTTCCATAGCTTTTGGTGGTCATAGCCTTGGTTTCACAACCTAGGAGAGTATGGCGTCTAGCGAGGGAAATTATCACCGTAGAGGTCCTTACTTTGATGGCACTAATTTTGCTAGTTGGAAGCATAAGATGAAAATGCATATTCTCGGACATAACCCCGCCGTTTGGGCTATTGTGTGTATTGGATTGCAAGGTGAATTCTTTGATGGGAGAGAACCGAACCATGAAGCTAGTGCGGAGGAATTGAAGATGCTGCAATACAACGCTCAAGCTTGTGATATCCTCTTCAATGGCTTGTGCCCCGAAGAATTCAACAAAATCAGCCGTCTTGAGAATGCAAAGGAAATTTGGGATACTTTGATTGATATGCATGAAGTTTTGAGGGTTTGAAGGCCGGGGCGCAGATCAGTGCCCTCAAACCAACCTTCAAAATATATTCTATTTTGAAGGTTGGTTTGAGGGCACTAATCTGTGCCAGGAATTTTTGGCCTTCAAAACGACATTTTCTCAGCCCTCAAACTGATTTTGAAGGTTGAGTTTTTGAGGGCTCTGTTAGACATGCTCTAAGTGTTGTCCCTGAGTATGCACTGTTGCTACAGTTCGTCGTGCCGAGACACCACGTGATGATCGGGTGTGATAAGCTCTATGTTCACATACAACGGGAGCAAGCCAGTTTTGCACCTGCAGAATACTCTGGTTAAACGTGATGAGCCTAGCATATGCAGATATGGCCTCGAAACACAAAGACCGAAAGGTCAAATGTGAATCATATAGTAGATATGATCAACATAGAGATGTTCACCATTGAAAATTGAAAGCACAAGTGCTCCGTGAGTGATTTTGGTAATTAATGTCAACATATCTCTGGTTGGACTAATACTTCTATCTAGTATATTTCAGATGAGTTCAACAGTGGAGTGTCGTGGACAAGAGGATGTGGAACCCCTTCAAGATGCTAAGGACAGAAGATTGGCAAAAGCTCAAAAGCTCAAGACTCTACATTTTCATTCTAGTGATCCAAGATCACATTGAGTCCATAGGAAAACCCAATACTATTAAAAGGGGATGAGGTGTTGCTTAATGGCTTGCTTGCTCGAAGTGCTTAGTGATATGCTCCAAAGCCCTCAACCACTTTCTGATTTCCACATATGTCCTAAACCAAAAGTCAAACTCGGCCCCACCGATTTGATCTATCCGGCGCCACCGACATAGCCACTGCCAGAAACCCTAATCAGTTCGGTCTCCCCGAGATGGGCTTGCAAACTCTCTGTTACCTGTTGCAATTATTTCGGTCCCATCGAGATAAGCAATCGGTCCTATCGAGTTTGCCTGACCAACTATCTGTTTAGCTTATTACCAAAAGCGGTCCCACCGAGTTTGTGTAACCGGTCAAACCGAGTTGAGGTTTTACCCTAACCCTAGCACATCGGTCCCACCGAGTTGATCATATCAGTCCCACCGAAAAGCCTAACGTTCACATTTTGGACTGAATCGGTAAGACCGAGTGTGGTAAATTGTGTGTAACGGTTAGATTTTGCGTGGAGGCTATATATACCCCTCCACCCACTCTTCATTCGTGGAGAGAGCCATCAGAACGTGCCTACACTTCCAGCATACATTTTCTGAGAGAGAACCACCTACTCATGTGTTGAGACCAAGATATTCCAATCCAACCACAAGAATCTTGATCTCTAGCCTTCCCCAAGTTGCTTTCCACTCAAATCATCTTTCCACAAAATCCAAATCCATGAGAGAGATTTGAGTGTTGGGGAGACTATCATTTGAAGCACAAGAGCAAGGAGTTCATCATCACCACACCATCTATTACCTTTTGGAGAGTGGTGTCTCCTAGATTGGTTAGGTGTCACTTGGGAGCCTCCGTCAAGATTGCGGAGTTGAACCAAGGAGTTTGTAAGGGCAAGGAGATCGCCTACTTCGTGAAGATCTACCCGAGTGAGGCAAGTCCTTCGTGGGCGATGTCCATGGTGGGATAGAAAAGGTTGCTTCTTTGTGGACCCTTCGTGGGTGGAGCCCTCCGTGGACTAGCGCAACCGTTACCCTTTGTGGGTTGAAGTCTCCATCAACGTGGATGTACGATAGCACCACCTATCGGAACCATGGAATAAAATTTCGTGTCTCCAATTGCGTTTGCATACTCCAATCCCATCCCTTTACATTCTTGCAACTTGCATGCTTTACTTTCCGCTTCTCATATACTCATGCCATGCTTGCTTCAGATGTATTGTGAATGTTTAAACTTGTGCTAAAACTCCACCTTAACTTGAAGAAATTAAAAACTGCTACTTTTCTTTGTTGAGGGTCTAATCACCCCCCTCTAGACACCTCTTCTCGATCCTTTCAATTGGTATCAGAGCATTGGTCTCCATTGCTTTGGTTTAATCACCATTGGAGGAAGATGGATGAGTCTAGGTTGGGGAGTCTTAGACATAGAGTGCCTATACTTGACGGAGAGTTCTTTCATGAGTGGAAAATTGAGATGCTTGGGATTTTCAATGAATATCATTTGAACAAGTACATTACTAGCCCTTGTGCACCTCATGTTGATCCTTTGCATCCTACCCTGGATGAGTCTATTGACAAGATCCGCAACCTTAGAACTGTTAATCTTATCACTAGAGGTTTGCCTAGAAACTTGAGTGGTTGCTTTCCTACTCTTGATTGTGCCTATACTATATGGAGATTTCTTGAGGAACGATTTCCAAACTATTCCTTGCAAAACTTAGATGAAATTCTTCATAATTCTATTGCCTTGAGTAAGATGAATTCCAGTGATCCTAAGTTTGGTGATTGTCTATTTGAGCTTACTAACCTCACACGTGCCAAAGGAGATGTTGGAATCATTAGCAATATCATCTCCGAAGCCATTAGAATTCATAAAGATGAATATTGTGATGATAATTTATCTAATGAATCAGTCTCTCTAGGAATTGATCAATCACAAGACGATGTTGAACATGGATACTATGATGAGGATGATGATAGTGACTTTGATCTCGATGGTTCCATGAGACACTTTGGGCTTATGGCTAATCTTCGCGGCTACATGGCTGGAGGAAAGGAATGGGTACTTGATAGTGGATGTACCGATCACATGACCGGAGATAAGGATATGTTTCATGAGCTTGCTGAAAATGACGGCCCTCGAAAGTATGTCACTTTTGGTGATAACTCAAAGGGTAAGGTGGTTGGCCTTGGTAAGGTGTCCATCTTGCATGATAGCTCCATACAAAATGTTATGCTCGTTGAATCTCTTGGCTATAATCTACTTTCCGTATCTAGACTTGCTGATTTTGGCTTCAATGTCCTATTCACTGAAGTAGATTGCCAAGTGTTTCGTAGAGATAACCACAATATGGTCTTTACCGGTATACGTAGAGGTGATCTTTACATTGTTGATTTCACTAAAAAGGCTCAACCTAGAACTTTCTTCATTGCTAAATCTTCTAAAGGTTGGTTGTGGCATAGAAGGTTAGGCCATGTGGGCATGCGAAATCTTGATAAGCTAATTAAAGGTGATCATATCCTTGGAGTAAAAGATGTTATTTTTGACAAGGATAGATTGTGCAGTGCTTGTCAAGCAGGAAAACAAGTTGGAGGAAGTCACCCCGTGAAGAACATCATGACCACGAGAAGACCGCTCGAGCTACTTCATATGGATCTCTTTGGTCCCAATGCCTACAAAAGTCTCGGTGGAAACTCATATGGTCTAGTCATAGTTGATGATTTTTCATGATTTACGTGGGTGTTCTTTCTTGATGATAAATCGCAAGTCCAAAAGATCTTCAAGGACTTCGCTAGGAAGGCTCAAAATCAATTTTAAGTGAAGATCAAGAAGGTTCGTAGCGACAACGGAATGGTGTTCAAGAACGCAAATGTGGATACCTTTCTTGACGAAGAAGGGATTTCACACGAGTTCTCGGCTACGCACACACCTCAACAAAATGGAGTTGTTGAGAGGAAGAAATGGACTCTTATTGAGATGGCGAGAATGATGCTTGATGAGTACAAGACGCCAAAACACTTCCGGGCGGAAGCGGTTGAGACAGCTTGTCATGCAACAAGTCACTTGTATCTTCACAAGCTACTCGGCAAGACGACATACGAGCTTCTCACCGGTAACAAACCCCAAGTTGGATACTTTCGAGTATTCAGCTCAAAGTGCTATATTCTTGATAAACATCGTTGTTCTAAATTTGCTCCTAAATCTCATGAGGGTTTCCTACTTGGTTATGGCTCAAACTCTCACACTTACCGTGTCTACAACAATTCAGCTGAAAGGTTGAAGAGACGGTAGATGTGAAGTTTGATGAATCTAACGGCTTGCAGGTAGAGCAATCACTGGTGCACGTCGGTCCTAAACAAACGGTTTAAAACCCCTTTCCGCGACGGCAATTGGAACCGTCGCCAAGTGAGTGTGGGCGATAGGGGGGTCCTTCCCACACGACCCAGAAACCGTTGGAGATAGGGCCCCTATAGTACTTCTCGTTTTTGCTCGCATTGCCATCACAGTCGGTACTCTGTGGTGCTATGTTTACGATGCGCGGCCCATCACAAACAGTTCACTATTATAGAACGTGTATGATGCGCGGCCCATCACAAACGGTTCACCGTTAAGAAGATTAGCTAATCGTCGTACGAGTGTCGGACAGGATTACAAAATGTCGGACCGTCGTACACGACAACTATCACACACGCTATTCTATGGTGCAACGCTTACGATGCATACTTCATCGAAAACAGTTCATGGTTGTGAATCGTGTATGATAAGGCAACTAACACAAACGTTTAGTTTGCCCGCAACGTTTGTGATATTGTCTGACATCACACACGCTTTGCAAACGGCAACTGTGCATGCTTGCACATGTTTCCGCTCTGTGAACCGTCTCAGATTATGCTGCATATCACAAATGTTTGTGTTTTACCAACCGTGTGTGCCGTAACAACCTGGAGAGCATAATTTCACCGTAATTTAATTGCTGCTTTTCCAAATTGTACCGGATTTGGATTTGAATTTGAATGTATGCTACAGCTTTTCCATCAGGTTCAAACAACCAATGCATTATTCGATTCATAGGTACATATTTCAATAATTACATAAGAACCAAATAAAGAATGATGAACCACAGTTGTATACTTGTACTATTAAAGACGGTAAAGAAAGAGGCGAAATATATTCTGGTTGCTGAACAAGGTGAAGCGGAATGCCCATATTGTGCCCTCCTCCATGCAGAAGGCACGCACGACCCTAGTCCAACTCCTTGTGATTGCCGATCGCCCATCCTTCACGATCTTCATGAAAACATCTAGATAATCATCGTGTTCTGGTAGAAATACTTTAACCTTTGCATGCCCACCAATCATGTAGTTTGAGAGGTAATCTTGAGTAAACTGCTTTGGCAACCACTGCAAAGGAATAAGATTTCAGACATTGTCATCTAACACAACTCATTATGGGCAGTAAAAAAAAGGCTGCAGAGTTCTTACTTACCATCAGCAGTTCGCTGTTGTCTTGGATAAAGTGTAAACAAATAGTTTAATTGCCATCTTTGGACCCATTTTACTAACAATCTTTATCAGCTTCCTCACTTGATGTTGGTTCATCAATATCTCATTGCCCCATACGCAAAAAGGGTCAAAACGCGGATGTTTACCAATGACATATGTACCTAAAAGCACCAAGTTAATATTAGAAGCTAAACAGCAATGACACAATGATGTAATACAACACTCTTTTATAATATGTCTATATACATCTGTATGTGGTAGTCCATTTGAAATCTCTAAAAAGACAAATATTTAGGGACGGAGGGACTATACTCACATATTAGATGAATTAACATCTTATATTATGGGCCGGAAGGAGTTTAGTTCGTTCTTAAAAATTATCTGCTGCTGTATCCACGGGTTACAGTTAGTTTGAGCTAGTTCGGGCTCAAATAGCCCTAAAGTATATCTAAACATGAGGGCTAGTTTGAGCTAGTTGCATCTATAACCCACCCAAAAAACTAATTGGAGCTAGTTCTCCTAGTGCATTTATTGTCAATCTAACCCTGCCATCCAAACAACTCTTTGGATGGAGTTAGTTCAGGGTCAGTAATGAGCTAGAAACTAACTCTAACCTCTAGCTAAGTTGAGTATCCAAATAGGGTTGTGTTGTTGATTGTGACGCCCTCGATTCAATCGTACACTAATCATGCACGCAAATGTGTACGATCAAGATCAAGGACTCACGGGAAGATATCACAACACAACTCTACAATAAAATAAGTCATACAAGCATCATAATACAAGCCGGGGGCCTCGAGGGCTCGAATACAAGTGCTCGATCATAGACGAAGTCAGCGGAAGCAACAATATCTGAGTACGCACATAAGTTAAACAAGTTTGCCTTAAGAAGGCTAGCACAAACCGGGATACAGATCGAAGAGGAGCAGGCCTCCTGCTCGGATCCTCCTAGGTCACTCCCGGTCGCCGCCGGTGGGCTGCACGTAGTAGTAGGCACCTCCGGAGTAGTAGTCGCCATAGGCGGTGGCGTCGCCTCGGCTCCATCGTCCGATTGCAGCAATCGAGTATAGGTAGGGGAATGGGGAAACAATGCAACCGTGAGTACTCATCCAAAGTAATCGCAAGCAAGGAGCTACACTACATATGCATGGATATAAGTGTAAAGGCCATATCGATGACCGAATCGCAGAATGCCGTAATAAGAGGGGATAGCTAGTCTTAACGAAGACTACGCTTCTGGACACCGGTCTTGCAACCGGCAGAAGAGGACAACGGAAGTCCTCCAAGTAACATCATATAGCAATAATCCTACCCGGCAATCCCCTGCTCATATCCCTGAGCGAGAGCGAACACCGGTTGTATCCGCACTTGGAAGGGTGTGTTTTATCAAGTATCCGGTTCTAGTTGTCATAAGCTCAAGGTACAACTCCAAGTCGCCCTGTTATCAAGATCACGGCTATCCGAATAGATTAATCACCGCAGGGTGCACCATCTTACCCAAAGACGCTTGATCCCATTTGGCCGGACACACTTTCCGGGGTCATGCCCGCCGCGAAGATCAACACGCCGCAGCCCCACCTAGGCACAACAGAGGCCAACACGCCGGTCTAAACCTAAGCGCCGCAGGGTCAGGGCCCATCGCCGAGCACACACGCACGCTATGCGTCGCTGCCGAAGCGCACCTAGCCCATCAGCGCTCCAGTCCAATCCGGCCAAGCCGCCCGTCACGACGTCTGAAGTATTTCGGTGATACCACGACGCCAGGATACCCATAACTACTCCCGCGTAGATGGTTAGTGCGATAAGCTCAGAGCCAACCCAGATCAAATACCAAGACCTCGTTAAGCGTGTTAAGTAAACCGCGAACGCCGAACAGGCCAGGCCCACCTCTCTCCTAGGCGGTCTCAACCTCGCCTGCCGCTCCGCCACAAAGATCCACTCATGGGTGCTCCATCACCGACCCGACTTTAGTCTCACATGTATCATGTATAAGTATATAGTCTATACCGTGATCAGCTCCCGAGTGATCACGACCCGGTATTATAGCACGGCAGACGGACAAGAAAGTAGGGCCACAGATGAAAGTACTAGCATCCTATACTAAGCATATAGGATTGCGGTAAGGTAACAAATGAAGTTACAAGGACAAAGCTATGCATCAAGATAGGAGTATCCGAAAACAAGAATATGCTATGCTACTCTAATGCAAGCAGTAGATAAGAGTAGGCGATATCCGTGATCAAGGGGGGGCTTGCCTGGTTGCTCGGCAAGAGAGAGGGTCGCAACACCGTAGTCGAACTGCCACCGCAGCTGCGTCGGTCTCGTAGTCTACCAAGAGAAGAGGGGAAGAAACAATGAATACACGTAACAGATGCATAACGATGCATGACATGCCAAGAAGCGATGCTAGGCGTGCCCTAACGTGGTAAGAAGGGTACCGGTTTAGTGGGGAAAACATCCGGAAGTTATCCTGCCCGGACGCCTGTCGATGATGAACCGAGAGGAAAGTTTGCAGGTTCGATAGGTTAGAGACGTGTGGTGGACGAACGGATCTGCGATCCGGATTCGCCTCGCCGCTCGAGCAACTTTCATGTTGAAAATATTTTAATCCGGATTACGGATTAAAAGATATGATTTATAAAAGATTTTATTAATTTCGAAGTTTAATTAATTATTTAATTAATTTCGAAAATACATTTATGACATCAAGATGATGTCATGCCGACATCGATCACCAACAGGGGTTGATCGAGTCAACCCCGACAGTGGGTCCCGCATGTCATTCACTAATGACTAATTAATTTAATTAGCCTAATCAAAGTTAATTAACCTTAGTTAATTAAGTTAATTAATGATTAGGGTTAATTAATTCAGAATTAATTAGATTAATTAATTAATTAATTAATTAGTTAATTAATTTAATTCATTTTATTTCCATTTTAATTCTGTTTTAATTATACGCTCATTTTTTGGGGGTGGGGCCCCATGTCGCTGGCCTTGCCAATCAGGCAAAGTGGTGCGGGCGATGCCCGAACGGGCCCGATCTGTGGGGGGTCGGGATCCGAGGGGGCGATCCAGGCGCCGAGGCATGGGGCCGGCGCGGCCGAGGCCACGGGCTGCGGCCGGGCCGGCAGCCAGCGCCGGCGGCAGGCCGGGGCGACGAGCGGGTGGTGGTTCGGCCGGGCCGAGGCCGTCATGGGGGGAACGAGGGCTCGGTCGGGGGGGGCGAGGGCCCGGGGGGGGAACGAGGCTCGGGCGCCGCTGAGGCGCGGAGGGGTCGCCACGGAGGAAGGAAGGGGGGGAGACCATGCAGTGGCCGGGCGGGGGTCCGGCAGGGGAGGAAGGAGAGGAACGGGGGGGCTTGCAGGGCTGCACCAGCGATCGAACCGGGCGACGGGCCGGCCGGGCCACGAACAAGGAGAGGGAGCCGGGGGAACCGGCGGTGGGAGGCGTCGCCACGACGGGGAGGGGAAGAGAGGGGCCTCACAGGGGGGTAGGGTCTCGGCCAAGCGGGCTCGATGGGGGCCGGGAGACCGCCGGGAGGAGGTCGGGAAGGCCAGCCACGGGCGAGCCGGGAGGTGGAGGCCGAGCCGATCATGGGCGGCGGTCGCTTCGGCTCGGGGGCGACGGAGGGAGGAGGGGAGCTCCCAGCGGCGATGGGGAGGAGGAGAGGGGGTTCCGGGGCGGGGGGTGGGGGGGGCCGCCGAGGTGGGGGGGGCGGGGGTGGCTCGGTCGGGCGGATCTCCGCCCGATCCAATCGGGAGAGGCGAGAGGAGGGGGCGCGTGGGGGAGAGTGGGGGGCGGCTAGGGTTAGCCAAGGGGTGGGAGGGGTTATGCGGGGGGGGCCGGGCGATGGGCCGCCCAGGGGAAGGGAATGGGCCAGTGGGGGGGAGGGCTGTTGGGCCAGGGGTTTCCCCTCTTATTTATTTTTTTTTTCTTTTATTATTTTTTTTTTCTGTTTTATTTTATTTAAAATGCTCTGGCATTTTGTAAAAATTAGTGCACCCCACCAATATTAGGTTAGTTATTTTAAACAACCCCCGAACATTTTAGAAGTTGTTTTCGGAACTTTTTATCGTTTGTTTTAGTTTTAATTTTTTGTTTTAGGACGGGTCCGAATTAACGAGAGGTTAATTAACCTAACCGGGGTGATTACTGTGGCATAACCATCCGGGCGTTACAAATCTCCTCCACTACAAGAAATCTTGTCCCGAGATTTAGGAGGTAGAAGGAAAGAGTGCGGATATTCATCTCGTAGACGATCCTCGCTCCTGTGTGGCTTCATCTTCGAGTGATTCACCATCGGACTTTGAGGAACTTGATCGCCTTCCCGACGTGTGCGGCGCTCAGCTTGGTCGAGAATACGGACCGGATGCTCTTTATAGGAGAGGTCCTGTTGCAAAAGCACTTCATGGTCCACCGCTCGGATTGGGTCCTTGAAGCAGCGCGGAGTTGGGACACGTGGAACACATCGTGAACCCGAGAAAGGTTCGACGGAAGCTCCAGCTTGATAGGCCACTTTTCCACGCCTTTCCGAATAGTGAATGGGCCAATATAGCGAGGAGCTAACTTGCCCTTGATCCCGGCGGTGAGCACCCTTCATTGGTGTAACGCGAAGATAGGCCTTTTCGCCAAAGTTGATAGACCATGTCCTTGTGATGACGGTCATAATTACTCTTTTGACGCGATCGAGCAGTCTTGAGATTCTCGCGAATAATGCGGACTTGTTCTTCGCATGTTGGATAATATCCGGACCAAGAGTGGACGCTCCCGCTTTCGACCAGTTCAGAGGGGTTCGCACTTTCGCCCATATAACACTTCAAGGGGGCCATCTTCGCACTAGCTTGATAGCTATTATTATAAGAGAACTCAGCATACGGGAGAGATTCCTCCCATTTCTTGCGAAGGAACGACACAAGCTCAAGCATGTCTTCGAGAATTTGGTTGACACGCTCAACTTGCCCTTGAGATCATGGATGAAACACAAGATCGAAAGATAAATGAGTCCCCATAGCTTCTTGAAAACTTGCCCGTAATCTTGAAGTGAATAAGCTGCCACGGTCCAAACCGATAACCAAAGGAATACCGTGAAGTGAAACAATTTCGACATATAGAGCGCTGCAAGCTGGCTAGCAAAGTGATCGCTTCTTTGACCGCCGTAAAATGTGCAACTTTAGAAAGCCGGTCAATGACGACAAGAATAGCATCATTACCTTTCTCGCGATTTGGGAAATCCAAAGACGAAGTCCATTTCAACATGGTCCCATTTCCATTCGGGAATAGAGATAGGTTGCAGAGTTCCAAAGAGGCCTTTGATGTTCTCGCTTTGATACGACGGCAAACGCCACACTCGTAAACATAGCGAGCAATGTCCTGCTTCATATTAGACCACCGTAATCTCGATTTAATGTCTTGATACATCTTTGTACTGCCAGGGTGGATACATAGAGGCGTATCATGAGCTTCTTGCATAACCTTCCGAGTCATATTCAGGTTTTCCTTCTTACACGGCACCACTAGGCGGCCTTTGAAGTACAAGGCGCCATCATCAGCAATAGTGAAGGATGAGGGATTTCCTTTCCTGATGTCTTGTTTAAGCTTGTAGACTTCAGAGTCAAATCCCTGCATTGTCTTTATGGTGCCCACGAGATCGGGTTCAACAGCCAGGGTATAGAGGGAACCCTGGGGAACAACACGGAGATTCATCTTGCGGAACTCCGGAGGAGGGGGAGCGAGTGCACCCGGAGGAACAATATGGAGGTTCAGCTTCCTGAATTCTTCAACAAGTGGGGGCTGAACTTTGTGAACCTGAAGGTGGTTGCAGAAGATTTATGCTCAAGGCATCAGCCATTACATTAGCCTTGCTCGGCGATAGGAAATACCCAAATCAAAGTCTCGCAACAGTCTCCATCCATCTCTGCCGACGGAGGTTCAGGTCTGGCTGAGTAAACAGATACTTCAGACTTTGGTGGTCGGTGAAGATCTCGCAACGACACCGAGAAGGTAATGTCGCCACCGCTTAGTGCATGAATGACGGCAGCAAGTTCGAGGTCATGAACTGGGTAGTTCTCTCGTGAGGGCGAATCGACGAGAGGCATAAGCAACCACTTTGCGCTCTTGCATTAGGACACCGCCTAAACCTTGACGAGAAGCGCCGCAAAGAATGACGAAGTCCTTCTTAGTATCGGGAGGAGCTAGCATCGGGCAGAAGTCAACTTGTCTTTGAGTGCCCGGAAACTTTCCCGACATTTATCTCGCCCATTGGAACTTGACGCCTTTATGCAACAAAGTTAGTCGAGGTCTGGCAATCTTGGAGAAGTTCTCGACTAATCGACGGCAATAGTCAAGCGAGACCGAGAAAACTTCGACTTGCTTAACGCTCTTCGGAGGAGTCCAATCGAGAATAGCCTGAACTCTTTCGTGGTTGACGGCAATACCATCCTTAGAAATGACATGCCCAAGATAGGTTACTTCGGAAGCCGAATTCACATTTGGAGAACTTGGCATAGAGTTGATGCTCTCGTAGCTTTTCCAAAGACAAGACGAAGATGTTCAAGATGTTCTTCTTCATTCTTGAATAGATCAGATATCATCCAGATAAACCACGACGAACTTGTCGAGGTAATCCATGAATATATAGTTCATCAAAGGAGAAGGTGGCTGGAGCATTGGTTGCCGAAGACATGACGGTGTACTCGTATGAACCATAACGAGTCACAAATGCGGTCTTGGGGATATCCTCCTCACGAACACGGATCTGGTGGTAACCCAACCTCAAGTCGAAGTTTCGAGAACACCGACGAACCAGCCAATTGATCATAAAGATCATTGATCCGAGGAAGAGGATACTTATTCTGAATGGTAGCTTGATTTATAGGACGGTAGTCTTGGACCAATCGGTTTGTCCCATCCTTCTTCTTGACAAAGAGAGAAGGTGCTCCCCAAGGAGAGCAACTTGGGCGTAATGAAGCCGCTTTGAAGAGATTTGTCGATTTCCTCCTTTAGCTCAAGGAGTTCATGCGGCGGCATCTTGTAGGGACGCTTGGCTATAGGAGTGGTGCTCGGTTTCAAGTCGATGACGAATTCGACAGCTCTAGCAGGGGGGAATCCTCGAAGTTCTTCAGAAAGACGCCTTGGAAATCGCAAACGACAGTGAATGTTTTCAATTCCCTCGAGGGTGCGGCGCTCAATGCATTCAATGCATAGAGCCTTGCCTCGCATCTTGAACCGCATTTAGCATTGTAGCTATTATTTCATCGAAGGGTGTAGCAGATGGACGGTCTTAGTGGCGCAAACGATTGACGCCAGATGCGCTTTCAACCAATCCATCCCCAAAATGAGGTCGATGTTAGACGCCTTCGTGATAATGGGGAGGCATAGAATTCCAGCCCTTCGATTTCCACGGGACGCCGACGCCAACCATGGAGGTTTGACATTGTCCCAATGGGGTTTTTACCACTACCAAGAGTTCATCTCTTCACACTTAACGCCGTGCTTGTATGCAAAGTCTTCGACATGAATGAATGCGATGCTCCCGAATCGAATAAAATGATGCGTGTACTGAATTTACGAGGAGTGTACCCATCACAAGAGCAGGCTGGTCTTGAGCTTCGCTCGATCAACGTGGTTGGCCCGAGCTTGCCCATAAGACTTGCCGGTGTTGTTGCGGTTCGTTGTTTCCACGGCCACCGCCGGAAGGGCCAGCTGATTCTGGTTCGTTGCATTCTCTAGCACGGTGCCCTCGTTGTCCGCACCAAGCATAAGCCATTATTGGGAGGGGAACAGAGCTTGGGGTGGTGGAGCTGGAAGCTTCGCTGCTTAGTTGTAGGCGCACGAGGTGTAGCATAGTTCTGCTTTGAAGCAGTGCATTCGGCCGGTACATGCTGTTGGGAATCCATATCTTGCGCTTCGCGAGGACGGGCTCAAGATGAGCCCGTGTCACGGTTGCGCTCGTTAGAGCTCTCGTATTCCTGCAGCACCAGTTTCGACATTGATAGCTTTGTTCACCAAGGTGGCGAAATCAGCAAAGTCGCACACTAGAAGTGCGAGCTTGATGTCGCCTTGAAGACCGCCACGAACTTCTCTGTCTGCGGCATCGCTTGCAATATCCTCTTCAAGATAGCGAGACAAGTCCAGAACTCTCGCCGATAGGCTTCAACAGTCTTGTTGCCTTGGGTGAGGTTATGAACTCACGCTTCTTCCGTCCATGACCCTTGAGGGATGAAGCGGGCACGAAGGCAGCCCGAAGTCCGCCAGTGATGAGTGTTCCAACTGGCAGAGTACGCCGGTGGCTGTCCCACCATTGAGCTGCGGGTCCTTCAGAAGAAGGAAGCAAAGGTGACATAGCTGGCAGGGCTACATCAGCAGACTCCATCTCATAGGTGATGTCACGGAGCCACCATCAAGATCCAAAGGCTGGGTTGAGCTGCGGTACACGCCGGGTTCAGCGTATGAAATCCTCGCAGAGTTGTCCCGCTTGGGTGCCGGTGCATATTCGGGCGAGGGAACTGAGCCATCATGTTCTCCATGAACTGGCGATTCATCTCGAGCTGTTGGATCATACCAGCCATGTACTCAAAGCGGTGGTGGGAAGTTGGCACCACGACCACGACCTGCTGGCCTAACCATCCCGCTATTATATAACAGGTAGTTCAGCATTTTGAGAAATTAAGCAAGAGACAGAATCATTCATGATGAAACATGCATAATGAAAGCAAGATGATGGGAACTACATAGTAGTTGGCATATCTTACAAAAGGAATCATGCATAGAGTTCGATACATAGAGTCCAAGACATAGACTACTACATCATAGGCGGCACATGTGCTCATGGGCGAATACATCAAATACTAACAAGCAAGTCTACATCAGTCCCACGCGGCATCATGGAGGTAGTCAGTAGCTCAAAGTCTGATAGTGCGGCAAAGGATAGTCCTCCACGCCGCTGACTGGGGCCGCGGATACTCGGTGCTGAATCCGACGCCCGTGTGGCGTAAAGGGGCCAAGTGCGGAGAGTAGCCTCCCACGCCCGCCAACCGACACCCCGGGGCATCACGGTCCTGGCTGGGTAGATCGCAGAACGCGCAGCTCTCCGGATCGGACAAAGGGTGCATCAGCGCCGAGCACGGTAGAGGTGCCGACGGTGATGTACAACTCGTGGCGAAGAGCTCGGTTAGCTCGATCCAGCCCATCGCGATGCGTAACAAAGTTCGATGGTGGAAGGGCTCTCGTGACAGTGGTGTAGGCAGCAGTAGTAACCTCCTCACCAACATCGACGCGATAGCAATGTGCCTCAAGGGGAGGTGTCCAACTCTCGATACTCGCACGAAGACGGTCGAGCAGCATAAGCAGCATCGTGGACTGCCATATCGATAGTCACTCCAACACCATGTGCGGTGTGCAAAGACAAGAGTGGACTCATACTCCCGAGAGTAGAGGTGGACGATGGCGCTGCATCGCCTCCTGTTATAGTCCCGGTACTCCTCATAGACGGTGTACTCAGGGTGCCAGCGATAACCCGATAGGTCATCATCTCGGCTAGCACCGCAGTGATCCCGAGGCACCAATGGCCGCCGGGTGGCGCACGACCTGCCTCGTGGGTTCCATCTGAAAACAAAGACGCTTCAAAGGAGTCAAATGACAAGGTGGAAATTGCTCAAATACAATTCCAAAACAACTAAGGCTATATCCAACTTTGGGGTGAATGCGGTCACGGGATCCTAGTGATAGTTAGTAAAATCGCTTAACCCGAGTAGAAGAGAGTTCAGAGTCCCGAGTAAAGGTCGAGGAGTAAAAGATCCTAGTACCACCCGATGGCGACGTGGGCCCATGGGCACACAGCCAAGTTAGTAAAAGTTTTGCAATGTCTAGACTCGACTTCGCCAAGGAGTGTGGAAGGGGATTCTACAGCAATGGCTCGATATTAATCTCAGACGCCCTCGATTCAATCGTACACTAATCATGCACGCAAATGTGTACGATCAAGATCAAGGACTCACGGAAGATATCACAACACAACTCTACAATAAAATAAGTCATACAAGCATCATAATACAAGCCAGGGCCTCGAGGGCTCGAATACAAGTGCTCGATCATAGACGAAGTCAGCGGAAGCAACAATATCTGAGTACGTATATAAGTTAAACAAGGTGCCATAAGATGGCTAGCACAAACCGGGATACAGACGAAGAGGAGCAGGCCTCCCGCCTCGGGATCCTCCTAGGTCACTCCCGGTCGCCGCCGGCCGGGCTGCACGTAGTAGTAGGCACCTCCAGAGTAGTAGTCGTCATAGGCGGTGGCGTCTGGCTCCTGGGCTCCATCGTCTGATTGCAGCAATCGAGTAGAGGTAGGGGAAAGGGGGAACAAGGCAACCGTGAGTACTCATCCAAAGTACTCGCAAGCAAGGAGCTACACTACATATGCATGGATATATGTGTAAAGGCCATATCAGTGGACTGAACTGCAGAATGCCGTAATAAGAGGGGATAGTTAGTCTTAACGAAGACTACGCTTCGACACCGGTCTTGCAATGCAGTAAGAGGACAACGGAAGTCCTCCAAGTAACATCATATAGCAATAATCCTACCCGCAATCCCTCGCCATATCCCCGAGCGAGAGCGACCACCGTTGTATCCGCACTTGGAAGGGTGTGTTTTATCAAGTATCCGGTTCTAGTTGTCATAAGCTCAAGGTACAACTCCAAGTCGCCCTGTTATCAAGATCACGGCTATCCGAATAGATTAACTTCCTGCAGGGTGCACCATCTTACCCAAAGACGCTTGATCCCATTTGGCCGACACACTTTCCGGGTCATGCCCGCCGCTGAAGATCAACACGCCGCAGCCCCACCTAGGCACAACAGAGAGGCCAACACGCCGTCTAAACCTAAGCGCCAGGGTCCGGGCCCATCGCCTCGAAAGCACACCAAGACGCTATGTGACGCGGCCGAAGCGCACCTAGCCCATCAGCGCTCCAGTCCAATCCGGCTAGCGCCGCCCGTCACCGACGTCTCAAGTATTTCGCCGATACCACGACGCCGGATACCCATAACTACTCCCGCGAGATGGTTAGTGCGATAAGCTCAGAGCCAACCCAGATCAAATACCAAGACCTCGTGCGCAGTTAAGTAACCGCGAACGCCGAACAGGCCAGGCCCACCTCTCTCCTAGGCGGTCTCAACTCGCCTGCCGCCTCCGCCACAAAGATCCACTCATGGTGCTCCATCACCAATTCGACTTTAGTCTCACATGTATCATGTATAAGTATATAGTATATACCCGTGATCAACTCCCGAGTGATCACGGCCCGATAGTATAGCACGGCAGACGGACAAGAAAGTAGGGCCACAGATGAAAGTACTAGCATCCTATACTAAGCATATAGGATTGCGTAAGGTAACAATGGTTACAAGGACAAAGCTATGCATCAAAGATAGGAGTATCCAAAACAAGAATATGCTATGCTACTCTAATGCAAGCAGTGTAGATAAGAGTAGGCGATATCCGTGATCAAGGGGGGCTTGCCTGGTTGCTCGGCAAGAGAGAGGGTCACAACACCGTAGTCGAACCGCCACCGCAGCTGGCTTGGTCTCAGTAGTCTACCGAGAGAAGAGGGGAAGAAACAATGAATACAAAGTAACAGATGCATAACGATGCATGACATGCCAAGAAGCGATGCTAGGCGTGCCCTAACGTGGTAAGAAGGGTACCGGTTTAGGGGAAAACATCCGGAAGTTATCCTGCTCCGGACGCCCGTCGACGGATGAACCGAGAGGAAAGTTTGCAGGTTCGATAGGTTAGAGACGTGTGGTGGACGAACGGATCCGCGATCCGGATTCGCCTCGCCGCTCGAGCAACTTTCATGTTGAAAATATTTTAATCCGGATTACGGATTAAAAGATATGATTTATAAAAGATTTTATTAATTTCGAATTTTAATTAATTATTTAATTAATTTCGAAAATGCATTTATGACATCAAGATGATGTCATGCCGACGTCATCATCAACAGGGTTGACTGAGTCAACCTGACAGTGGGTCCCGCATGTCATTCACTAATGACTAATTAATTTAATTAGCCTAATCAAAGTTAATTAACCTTAGTTAATTAAGTTAATTAATGATTAGGGTTAATTAATTCAGAATTAATTAGATTAATTAATTACTTAATTAATTAATTAATTAATTAGTTAATTAATTTAATTCATTTTATTTCCATTTTAATTTCTGCTTTAATTATAACGCTCATTTTTTTTTTTTGGGGGGCCCCATGTCGCTGGCCTTGCCAATCGGGCAAGCGGGTGCGGGCGATGCCTCGAACGGGCCCGATCCAGTGGGGGTCGGGATCGGGGCGATCCAGGGGCGCCGAGGCACGGGGCCGAGGCCACGAGCTGACGCCAGCCGGCCAAGCGGGCGGCGAGCGGCGCCGGGCGAGGCGGGCGACGAGCGGGTGGTGGTTCGGGCCGGGCCGAGGGCCGTCTTGGGGAACGAGGGGCCTCGGTGGGGGCGGGCGAGGGCGCCGAACGGGGGGGAGGGAGGAACGAGGCTCGGGCGCCAGGGCGCCGGAGGGTCGCCGTCGGGGAAGGAAGGGGGGGAGACCATGCGGTGGCCGGGCCGGGTCGGGTCCCAGCCGGATCCGGAGGAAGGAGAGGGAACGGGGGGGGCCAGAGGCAAGGCATGCGATCCGAACCGGGCGACGGGCCGGCCGGGGCCACGGCCGAACGAGGAGAGGGGGAGCCGGGGGGAACCGGAACGGCTGAGCGGCGGCGGGCCGACGGGGAGAGGGAAGAGAGGGGCCTCACAGGGGGGGGTAGGGTCTCGGCGGCCGGGCTCGATGGGGGCGGGGAGACCGTCGGGAGGAGGTCGGGAAGCGCCACGCCGGCGAAGTCGGGGAGGTGGAGGCCGAGCCGGATCATGGCGGCGGTCGGTCGCTCGGGCTCGGGGCGACGAGGGGAGGAGGGGAGCGCCCAGCGGCGGGGGGGAGGAGGAGGGGGGTTCCGGGCGGCGGGGGGGGGGGGGCCGACGAGGTGGGGACGGCGGGGTTGGCTCGGCCGGGCGGATCTCCGCCCGATCCAATCGGGAGAGGGCGAGGGAGCGGGCGCGTGGGGGAGGAGTGGGGTGGCGGCTAGGGTTAGCCAAGGGTGGGGGGGGGTATATGCGGGGGGGGCGGCTGGGCGATGGGCCGCCTGTGGGGAAGGGAATGGGCCAAGGGCGGGGAGGGGGAGGGTTGTCAGGCCAGGGGGTTTTCCTCTCGATTTATTTTTGTTTTCTTTTATTATTTTTCTTTTTTCTGTTTTTATTTTATTTAAAATGCTCGCATTTTGTAAAAATTAGTGCACCCCACCAATATTAGGTTAGTTATTTTAAACAACCCCTAACATTTTAGAATTTGTTTTCAAACTTTTATCGCTTGTTTTAGTTTTAATTTTTGTTTTAGGACGGTCCGAATCAACGAGAGGTTAATTAACCTAACCGGGTGATTACTGTGGCATAACCATCCGGCGTTATAAATCTCCTCCATTACAAGAAATCTCGTCCCGAGATTTAGGAGGTAGAAGGAAAGAGTGCGGATATTCATCTCAGAGACGATCCTCGCTCCTGTGTGGCTTCATCTTCGAGTGATTCACCATCGGACTTTGAGGAACTTGATCGCCTTCCGACGCAGCGGCGCTCAGCTTGGTCGAGAATGCGGACCGGATGCTCTTTATAGGAGAGGTCCTGCTGCAATTCGAGCACTTCATGGTCCATCGCCGGATTGGGTCCTTGAAGCAGCGCCGGAGTTGGGACACGTGGAACACATCGTGAACTCCGAGAAAGGTTCGACGGAAGCTCCAGCTTGATAGGCCACTTTTCCACGCCTTTCCGTATAGTGAAAGGGCCAATATAGCGAGGAGCTAACTTGCCCTTGATCCCGGCGGTGAGCACCCTTCATTGGTGTAACGCGAAGATAGGCCTTTTCGCCAAAGTTGATAGACCATGTCCTTGTGATGACGGTCATAATTACTTTTTGACGCGATCGAAAGCAGTCTTGAGATTCTCGCGAATAATGCGGACTTGTTCTTCGCATGTTGATAATATCCGGACCAAGAGTGGACGCTCCCGCTTCGACCAGTTCAGAGGGGTTCGCACTTTCGCCCATATAACACTTCAAGGGGCCATCTTCGCACTAGCTTGATAGCTATTATTATAAGAGAACTCAGCATACGGAGAGATTCCTCCCATTTCTTGTCAAGGAACGACACAAGCTCAAGCATGTCTTCGAGAATTTGGTTGACACGCTCAACTTGCCCTTGAGATCATGGATGAAACATAGTATCGAAAGATAAATGAGTCCCCATAGCTTCTTGAAAACTTGCCCGTAATCTTGAAGTGAATAAGCTGCCACGGTCCAAACCGATAACCAAAGGAATACCGTGAAGTGAAACAATTTCGACATATAGAGCGTTGCAAGCTGGCTAGCAAGATCGCTTCTTTGACCGCCGTAAAATGTGCAACTTTAGAAAGCCGGTCAATGACGACAAGAATAGCATCATTACCTTTCGCGATTTGGGAAATCCAAAGGACGAAGTCCATTTCAACATGGTCCCATTTCCATTCGGGAATAGAGATAGGTTGCAGAGTTCCAAAGAGGCCTTTGATGTTCTCGCTTTGATACGACGGCAAACGCCACACTCGTAAACATAGCGAGCAATGTCCTGCTTCATATTAGACCACCGTAATCTCCGATTTAATGTCTTGATACATCTTTGTACTGCCAGGTGGATACATAGAGGCGATCATGAGCTTCTTGCATAACCTTCCGAGTCATATTCAGGTTTTCCTTCTTACACGGCACCACTAGGCGGCCTTTGAAGTACAAGGCGCCATCATCAAGAATAGTGAAGGATGAGGGATTTCCTTTCCGATGTCTTGTTTAAGCTTGTAGACTTCAGAGTCAAATCCTGCATTGTCTTTATGGTGCCCACGAGATCGGGTTCAACAGCCAGGTATAGAGGGAACCTCGGGGAACAACACGGAGATTCATCTTATGGAACTCCGGAGGAGGGGAGCGAGTGCACCCGAGGAACAATATGGAGGTTCAGCTTCAATTCTTCAACAAGTGGGGCTGAACTTTGTGAACTCAAGGTGGTTGCAGAAGATTTGCGGCTCAAGGCATCAGCCATTACATTAGCCTTGCTCGGCGATAGGAAATACCCAAATCAAAGTTCTGCAACAGTCTCCATCCATCTCTCGCCGACGGAGGTTCAGGTCTGGCTGAGTAAACAGATACTTCAGACTTTGGTGGTCGGTGAAGATCTCGCAACGACACGAGAAGGTAATGTCGCCATCGCTTTAGTGCATGAATGACGGCAGCAAGTTCGAGGTCATGAACTGGGTAGTTCTCCTCGTGAGGGCGAATCGTCGAGAGGCATAAGCAACCACTTTGCGCTCTTGCATTAGGACACCGCCTAAACCTTGACGAGAAGCGCCGCAAAGAAATGACGAAGTCCTTCTTAGTATCGGGAGGAGCTAGCATCGGGCAGAAGTCAACTTGTCTTTGAGTGCTCGGAAACTTTCCCGACATTTATCTCGTCCATTGAACTTGACGCCTTATGCAACAAAGTTAGTCGAGGCTCGGCAATCTTGGAGAAGTTCTCGACGAATCGACGGCAATAGTCAAGCGAGACCGAGAAAACTTCGACTTGCTTAACGCTCTTCGAGGAGTCCAATCGAGAATAGCCTGAACTCTTTCGTGGTTGACGGCAATACCATCCTTAGAAATGACATGCCCAAGATAGGTTACTTCGGAAGCCGAATTCACATTTGGAGAACTTGGCATAGAGTTGATGCTCTCGTAGCTTTTCCAAAGACAAGACTAAGATGTTCAAGATGTTCTTCTTCATTCTTGGAATAGATCAGATATCATCCAGATAAACCACGCATTTAACTTGTCGAGGTAATCCATGAATATATAGTTCATCAAAGTAGAGAAGGTGGCTGGAGCATTGGTTGCCGAAGACATGACGGTGTACTCGTATGAACCATAACGAGTCACAAATGCGGTCTTGGGGATATCCTCCTCACGAACACGGATCTGGTGGTAACCCAACCTCAAGTCGAAGTTTCGAGAACACCGACGAACCAGCCAATTGATCATAAAGATCATTGATCCGAGGAAGAGGATACTTATTCTCAATGGTAGCTTGATTTATAGGACGGTAGTCTTGGACCAATCGGTTTGTCCCATCCTTCTTCTTGACAAAGAGAGAAGGTGCTCCCAAGGAGAGCAACTTGGGCGAATGAAGCCGCTTTGAAGAGATTTGTCGATTTCTCCTTTAGCTCAAGGAGTTCATGCGCGGCGGCATCTTGTAGGGACGCTTGGCTATAGGAGTGGTGCCTGGTTTCAAGTCGATGACGAATTCGACAGCTCTAGCAGGGGAATCCTCGAAGTTCTTCAGAAAGACGCCTTGGAAATCGCAAACGACAGTGAATGTTTTCAATTCCCTCGAGGGTGTGCAATGCATTCAATGCATAGAGCCTTGCCTCGCATCTTGAACCGCATTTAGCATTGTAGCTACTATTTCATCGAAGGGTGTAGCAGATGGACGGTCTTAGTGGCGCAAACGATTGACGCCAGATGCGCTTTCAACCAATCCATCCCCAAAATGAGGTCGATGTTAGACGCCTTCAGATAATGGGGAGGCATAGAATTCCAGCCCTTCGATTTCCACGGGACGCCGACGCCAACCATGGAGGTTTGACATTGTCCCAATGGGGTTTTTACCACTACCAAGAGTTCATCTCTTCACACTTAACGCCGTGCTTGTATGCAAAGTCTTCCGACATGAATGAATGCGATGCTCTGAATCAATAAAACAGATGCAGTACTGAATTTACGAGGAGTGTACCCATCACAAGAGCAGTGCTGGTCTTGAGCTTCGCTCAGATCAACGTGGTTGGCCCGAGCTTGCCCATAAGACTTGCCGTTGTTGTTGCGGTTCGGTTGTTTCCACGGCCACCGCCGGAAGGGCCGCTTGATTCTGGTTCGTTGCATTCTCTAGCACGGTGCCCTCGCTGTCCGCACCAAGCATAAGCCATTATTGGGAGGGGAACAGAGCTTGGGGTGGTGGAGCTGGAAGCTTCGCCGCTTAGTTGTAGGCGCACGAGGTGTAGCATAGTTCGCTTTGAAGCAGTGTGCATTCGGCCGGTACATGCTGTTGGGAATCCATATCTTGCGCTTCGCGAGGACGGGCCCAAGATGAGCCCGTGTCACGGTTATACTCGTTAGAGCTCGTATTCCTGCAGACCAGTTTCGACATTGATAGCTTTGTTCACCAAGGTGGCGAAATCAGCAAAGTCGCACTAGAAGTGCGAGCTTGATGTCGCCTTGAAGACCGCCACGGAACTTCTCCGTCTGCGTGCATCGCTTGCAATATCCTCTTCAATAGCGAGACAAGTCCAGAACTCTCCGATAGGCTTCAACAGTCTTGTTGCCTTGGGTGAGGTTATGAACTCACGCTTCTTCCGTCCATGACCCTTGAGGGATGAAGCGGCACGGAAGGCAGCCCGAAGTCTGCCAGTGATGAGTGTTCCAACTGGCAGAGTACGCCGTGGCTGTCCCACCATTGAGCTGCGGGTCCCTTCAGAAGAAGGAAGCAAAGGTGACATAGCCGGCAGGGCTACATCAGCAGACTCCATCTCATAGGTGATGTCACGGAGCCGACCATCAAGATCCAAAGGCTGAGTTGAGCTGCGGTACACGCTGGGTTCAGCGTATGAAATCCTGCAGAGTTGTCCCGTTTGGGTGCTGGTGCATATTCGGGCGAGGGAACTGAGCCATCATGTTCTCCATGAACTGGCGATTCATCTCAAGCTGTTGGATCATACCAGCCATGTACTCAGGCGGTGGTGGGAAGTTGGCACCACGACCACGACCTGCTGGCCTAACCATCCCGCTATTATATAACAGGTAGTTCAAAGATTTGAGAAATTAAGCAAGAGACAGAATCATTCATGATGAAACATGCATAATGAAAGCAGATGATGGGAACTACATAGTAGTTGGCATATCTTACAAAAGGAATCATGCATAGAGTTCGATACATAGAGTCCAAAGACATAGACTACTACATCATAGGCGGCACACAGTGCTCGCGGCGAATACATCAAATACTAACAAGCAAGTCTACATCAGTCCCCACGCGGCATCATGGAGGTAGTCAGAGCCTGAAAGTCAGATAGTGCGGCAAGGATAGTCCTCCACGCCGCTGACTGGGGCCGCGGATACTCGGTGCTGAATCCGACGCCCGTGTGGCGTAAAGGGCCAAGCGCGGAGAGTAGCCTCCCACGCCCGCCAACCGACACCCCGGGGCATCACGGTCCTGGCTGGGTAGATCGCAGAACGCGCAGCTCTCCGGATCGGACAAAGGGTGCATCAGCGCCGAGCACGGTAGAGGTGCCGACGGGTGATGTACAACTCGTGGCGAAGAGCTCGGTTAGCTCGATCCAGCCCATCGCGATGCGTAACAAAGTTCGATGGTGGAAGGGCTCTCGTGACAAAGTGGTGTAGGCAGCAGTAGTAACCTCCTCACCAACATCGACGCGATAGCAATGTGCCTCAAGGGGAGGTGTCCAACTCGATACTCGCACGAAGACGTGTCGAGCAGCATAAGCAGATCGTGGACTGCCATATCGATAGTCACTCCAACACCATGTGCGGTGTGCAGACAAGAGTGGACTCATACTCCCGAGAGTAGAGGTGGACGATGGCGCTGCATCGCTTCCCGGTTATAGTCCCGGTACTCCTCATAGACGGTGTACTCGTGGTGCCAGCGATAACCCAGATAGGTCATCATCTCGCTAGCACCGCAGTGATCCCGAGGCACCAATGGCCGCCGGGTGGCGCACGACCTGCCTCGTGGGTTCCATCTGAAAACAAAGACGCTTCAAAGGAGTCAATGACAAGGTGGAAATTGCTCAAATACAATTCCAAAACAACTAAGGCTATATCCAACTTTGGGGTGAATGCGGTCACGGATCCTAGTGATAGTTAGTAAAATCGCTTAACCCGAGTAGAAGAGAGTTCAGAGTCCCGCAGTAAAGGTCGAGGAGTAAAAGATCCTAGTACCACCCGATGGCGACGTGGGCCCATGGGCACACAGCCAAGTTAGTAAAAGTTTTGCAATGTCTAGACTCGACTTCGCCAAGGAGTGTGGAAGGGGATTCTCACAGCAAATGGCTCGATATCAACTTCAGACGCCGATTCAATCGTACACTAATCATGCACGCAAATGTGTACGATCAAGATCAAGGACTCACGGAAGATATCACAACACAACTCTACAATAAAATAAGTCATACAAGCATCATAATACAAGCCAGGGCCTCGAGGGCTCGAATACAAGTGCTCGATCATAGACGAAGTCAGCGAAGCAACAATATCTGAGTACGCATATAAGTTAAACAAGGTGCCATAAGATGGCTAGCACAAACCGGGATACAGACGAAGAGGAGCAGCCTCCCGCCGGGATCCTCCTAGGTCACTCCCGGTCGCCGCCGGGCTGCACGTAGTAGTAGGCACCTCCGAGTAGTAGTCGCCATAGGCGGTGGCATCTGCCCTGGCTCCATCGTCTGATTGCAGCAATCGAGTAGAGGTAGGGGAAAAGGGGAAACAAGGCAACCGTGAGTACTCATCCAAAGTACTCGCAAGCAAGGAGCTACACTACATATGCATGGATATAAGTGTAAAGGCCATATCAAGGACCGAATCGCAGAATGCCGTAATAAGAGGGGATAGCTAGTCTTAACGAAGACTACGCTTCGACACCGGTCTTGCAACCGGCTGTAAGAGGACAACGGAAGTCCTCCAAGTAACATCATATAGCAATAATCCTACCCGCAATCCCCGCTCATATCCCCGAGCGAGAGCGACCACCGTTGTATCCGCACTTGGAAGGGTGTGTTTTATCAAGTATCCGGTTCTAGTTGTCATAAGCTCAAGGTACAACTCCAAGTCGCCCTGCTATCAAGATCACGGCTATCCGAATAGATTAACTTCCTGCAGGGTGCACCATCTTACCCAAAGACGCTTGATCCCATTTGGCCGGACACACTTTCCGGGTCATGCCCGCCGCAGAAGATCAACACGCCGCAGCCCCACCTAGGCACAACAGAGAGGCCAACACGCCGGTTAAACCTAAGCGCCGCAGGGTCCGGGCCCATCGCCTCGAAAGCACACTCAAGACGCTATGTGACGCGGCGAAGCGCACCTAGCCCATCAGCGCTCCAGTCCAATCCGCGCCGCCTCCGTCACCGACGTCTCAAGTATTTCGCCGATACCACGACGCCGGATACCCATAACTACTCCCGCGAGATGGTTAGTGCGATAAGCTCAGAGCCAACCCAGATCAAATACCAAGACCTCGTTAAGCGTGTTAAGTAAACCGCGAACGCCGAACAGGCCAGGCCCACCTCTCTCCTAGGCGGTCTCAACTCGCCTGCCGCTCCGCCACAAAGATCCACTCATGGTGCTCCATCACCGACCCGACTTTAGTCTCACATGTATCATGTATAAGTATATAGTATATACCCGTGATCAACTCCCGAGTGATCACGGCCCGATAGTATAGCACGCATACGGACAAGAAAGTAGGGCCACAGATGAAAGTACTAGCATCCTATACTAAGCATATAGGATTGCGTAAGGTAACAATGGGTTACAAGGACAAAGCTATGCATCAAGATAGGAGTATCCAAAACAAGAATATGCTATGCTACTCTAATGCAAGCAGTAGATAAGAGTAGGCGATATCCGTGATCAAGGGGGGGCTTGCCCGGTTGCTCGCAAGAGAGAGGGTCACAACACCGTAGTCGAACTGCCACCGCAGCGTCCGGTCTCGTAGTCTACCAAGAGAAGAGGGGAAGAAACAATGAATACACGTAAACAGATGCATAACGATGCATGACATGCCAAGAAGCGATGCTAGGCGTGTTCTAACGTGGTAAGAAGGGTACCGGGTTTAGGGGAAAACATCCGGAAGTTATCCTGCCCGGACGTCTGTCGATGATGAACCGGAGAGGAAAGTTTGCAGGTTCGATAGGTTAGAGACGTGTGGTGGACGAACGGATCGCGATCCGGATTCGCCTCGCCGCTCGAGCAACTTTCATGTTGAAAATATTTTAATCCGGATTACGGATTAAAAGATATGATTTATAAAAGATTTTATTAATTTCTGAAATTTAATTAATTATTTAATTAATTTCGAAAATGCATTTATGACATCAGCATGATGTCATGCTGACGTCATCAGTCAACAGGGTTGACTGAGTCAACCCTGATAGGTGGGTCCCGCATGTCATTCACTAATGACTAATTAATTTAATTAGCCTAATCAAAGTTAATTAACCTTAGTTAATTAAGTTAATTAATGATTAGGGGTTAATTAATTAAGAATTAATTAGATTAATTAATTACTTAATTAATTAATTAGTTAATTAATTTAATTCATTTTTATTTCCATTTTAATTCTGTTTTAATTATACGCTCATTTTTTGGGGGTGGGGGGCCCCATGTCGCTGGCCTTGCCAATCGGGCAAAGTGGTGCGGGCGATGCCTTAACGGGCCCGATCCAGGTGGGGGTCGGATCCGTGGGGCGATCCATGGGCGCCGAGGCACGGGGCAGGCACGGCCGAGGCCACGGCCCGGCGGGCGGCGAAGCGGCGCCCATGAAGCGAGGCGACGAGCGGGTGGTGGTTCGGCCGGGCCGAAGCCCGTCAAGGGGGGAACGAGGGGCTCGGTCGGGGGGCTAGGGCGCCGAACGGGGGGGACGAGGCGCTGGGCGCCGCTAGGGCGCCGGAGGGGTCGCCGAGGGGGAAGGAAGGGGGGGAGACCATGCGGTGGGGCGGGCCACGGGTCCCAGGATCCGGGAGGAAGGAGAGGAACGGGGGGCGCGGCAAGGCTGCACGGGCGACCGAACCGGCGACGGGCGGGCCGGGGCCACGGCGCCGAACGAGGAGAGGGAGCCGGGGGGGACCGTGCGGGCTGGAGCTGAGCCGACGGGGGAGGGGGAAGAGAGGGGCCTCACAGGGGGTAGGGTCTCGGCCGGCGGGCTCGATGGGGGCGGGGAGACCGTCGGGGAGGAGGTCGGGAAGCGCCAGCCAAGCGAAGTCGGGAGGTGGAGGCCGAGCCGGACACGGGCGGCCGCACTGCTCGGGGGCGACGGAGGGGAGGAGGGGAGCGCTCCCAGGCGGCGATGGGGAGGAGGAGAGGGGGGTTCCAGGCGGCGGGGGTCGGCGGGGGCCGCCAACGAGGTGGGGGACGGTGGGGGTTGGCTCGGTCGGGGCCGGATCTCCGCCCCGATCCAATCGGGGAGAGGGCGAGGGGAGCGGGGCGCGTGGGGGGAAGGAGTGGGGTGGCGGCTAGGGTTAGCCGCGGGGTGGGGAAGGGTTATGCGGCCGGGGGGGCCGCTGGGCCGATGGGCCGCCTGGGGAAGGGAATGGGCGGGCGGGGAGAGGGAGGGTTGTTGGGCTGTGGGGTTTTCCCCCCCTCTGATTTATTTTTGTTTTCTCTTTTTATTATTTTTCTTTTTCTGTTTTTATTTTATTTAAAATGCTCTGGCATTTTGTAAAAATTAGTGCACCCCACCAATATTAGGTTAGTTATTTTAAACAACCCCCGAACATTTTAGAAGTTGTTTTCGGAACTTTTTATCGTTTGTTTTAGTTTTAATTTTTTGTTTTAGGACGGGTCCGAATTAACGAGAGGTTAATTAACCTAACCGGGGTGATTACTGTGGCATAACCATCCGGGCGTTACATTGATGTTGCTGCTGCTGCTCTTCTACATATATCTAGACATCATTAGAACATTAATGTAACACTCTTCCTTGTTGCTATGTAGCCTAGGATTGGATATTTTGACATTAAGTACAGTGCATGTTGCTATGTAGCCTCAGATATATTACATATGGCCCTAGTTAACTTGAGGAAAAATGGGTTGCAGATATATTCAGTTAAAAGTCCGATTCACCGATTAGTCCCTTATCTGCCGTCGGCCTATATGGTACCAGCTACGGATATCCTGAACACTGAGCAGATATAAGCCATGGGATGAAACTAACCAAGATGGAAAACATCAGTCGTTCCCAAAATTGTCCTGTGTAGGTACATCAAGAAGCATGTTAAGCACAACAGGCTAAACATCAAGCAAAATTGCACATGGCAGACAAAATAATCTCCAAAAGATAGCTTCAGTGTGCAGGTTTAAGCACGCTAGTAAAGCAAAACAAGTGGAAAGGTGTGCTAACTGCAACAGGCCTAACATTTAACAACAAGAAAACATGGTCATTCAAATCGGTATTGTGCCGCCTAAGTACACTTGGTTATGGTTAAATAAAATGGAAAGGCGTGTTAACTACAAGATGCAACAACCAAATGTAGTCATTCATAGTGGTATTGTTGAAACCGCATCGATGAAATTGAACTCGCATAGTTCATACTTGCACGATAGAACATCACGCCAGAATAATCGGAAGAAACAAGGCATACTACGAACAGCCAAAGATAGCATTTGAAACTGGACATATGCTAACTACAAACAACTGAAGAATAAAAAAACTTTAAAAGAGGCATATGCTAGCTATAATAGGCTTAACAACAAGCAAATATATGCATTCCTATCGGTATGTTTAAAACTGGATTGATGAAATGTACTGCACAGTAAATAATTGCACATATAGATCATCACATTGTGGACAACTGAAATAAACAAATCATGGGTTTCCTCACTTGTCACAGATGGGCTCGTTCCCGTGGGAAGAGCATGGACCCTGGATGCGCTCCATGTTGTCGCAGATGGGCTCATTCCCCTTGGAAGAGCACGGCTATAGGGTGCCCTCCCTGATGTCGCAGACGGGCGCTTTCCCCTTGGAAGAGAAGATGGGCTCTTTCCCTTTGTAAGAGCCGGAGAGGGTTCCCTCCTCGTGGTCGCCGTCGATGAGGTCTGACTTGGAAGCTGTGGATCCCAAGCCAGCGTTGCAGAACGTGTCCTTCATAAATGACAAAAGGGGATCGATGGCAATGTAGAATGGCAAATTGATGACAGCGAGCCAGAGGAGATCAGCGGCGGGGCCATGGATGAGATCGACAGCGATTGAACCCGAGGGGTTGGGGGTGGGCCACTTAACCTGTGACACAGCCCGCCTCGAGTATGTCATTGCCGATGACCTCGATGTCGTGGCCGGTGGACGAGACATGCCCGCATACTCTAGCCCGCTGCTTGAGTGCTCGCTGCCGAGAATGGTCGCCGCCTTCCTCGGCGACGCCGGGCGAAGAGACCGCTATACACCTCTTTTGGGCCAGTCGCTCCTCGAGCTCCACGGGAAGCGTAGCCGGGCTTAGGCTGCGACGCTCTGGAGTGGGGGATGGGGATGCGGATGGGGATCGGTGGGAAAGGGGGCGTTTGGCAGGTGTCATCTAAGAAACTCAAGGCGGCCTGGGTATGGAGATCGGTGGGTAAGCTGCATGGGCAAACCGGCAGATGTTGACAATGGAGGCCTTGCGGCGGCGACGGGGACTTTGCTAGGGTTTCGAGCGAGGGAGGGTGTGTGTGTGCGCGCGCGCGTGCGCACGCCTGAGGAGGTTTGTGTGTGTGTGTGTGTGTGTGTGTGTGTGTGTGTGTGGAGGGGGCGCGGGGTGTTTGAGGAAATGACGCAGGTACTGAAAATTTTACTACGCGGGAGTCAAATGCCGGGCTATTGAAAATTTTGATGATAGTGCATCGCACACGGTCCGGAGATAACAACTGTGTGTTATGAAAAAGAAAAACCCTCGAGGCGGGCGGATATTTTCGATGCAGGCGGGATTGGGAACAAGAAACATCGCACACGATCCGGAGATAACAACCGTGTGTTATGAAACAGAAAAACTCTCGAAGTGGGCAGATATTTTTGAGAGAGGGAGCCTCGTGGAGCCCAATGTACTGTGCGGATGTGTGCGTGACAAGTGCACCGGCGTGGCACACAGTTAGTTTGAGCGAACCGTGTCTGTTGCGTCATCCGACTTTTCTAATGTTCATAAATTTGGTGAAAAATGATGCGGGATAGGGTCAGAACACGAACTCACTTGCATGTGGACCAAATTTATGTATCAAAAGGTTGGTTTGATTTTCAAATACCAAATGCAACTTCGATGTGGCACCTCTCTCACAAAGCGCACGGTATTGCTTGCTCCCACCCTCTCGTGTCGGCACGAAGGGAATACTAAGCTATGAATGCATGCCCCCCCCCCTCAACCGAGGTTCACCTAGCAAAGTGAGAAGTAGCTAGCAGCCCCCCTCCTCCCTCGTGTCGGCACGAAGGGAATCCTAAGCTATATATGAATGCATGCCACCTCCCCCTCAACCGAGGTTCACCTAGCAAAGTGCGAAGTAGCTAGCAGCCCCCCTCCTCCCTCGTGTTGGCACAAAGGGAATCCTAAGCTATATATGAATGCATGCCCCCCAACCGAGGTTCACCGTAGCAAAGTGCGAAGTAGCTAGCAGCCCCCCTCCCTCGTGTCGGCACGAAGGTAATCCTAAGCTATGAATGCATGCCCCCCAACCGAGGTTCACCTAGCAAAGTGTGAAGTAGAGCTAGCAGACCCCCTCCCTCGTGTTGGCACGAAGGATTCCTAAGCTATGAATGCATGCCCCCAAACCGAGGTTCACCTAGCAAAGTCTTGAAGCTAGCACCCTCCCTCGTGGTCGGCACGAAGGGAATGCTAGCTAAGCTATGAATGCATGCCTCCCCCCAACCGAGGTTCACCCTAGCAAAGTGTGAAGTAGCTAGCAGCCACCCCTCCCTCGTGTCGGTACGAAGGGAATCCTAAGCTATGAATGCACATGCCCCCCTCCCCCCAATCGAGGTTCACCTAGCAAAGTGTGAAGTAGCTAGAAGCCCCCACCCCCTCGTGTCGCCATGAAGGGAATCCTAATTAAGCTATGAATGCATGCCCCCCCAACCTAGGTTCACCTAGCAAAGTGCGATGTAGCAACCCCCGCCCCACACACACACACACTTTCAATCGGCGGGCTAGAGAGGCATATATCTCACCAAGATGGATTGTAAAACGGACCAAGAATAATCCACCTTGGTCGTACAACCTCTCTCTTGTTGTTGGTCAAAGTGATGTCCGTCCATGCGACCCCGGAGATGGGCTACCTCGCCAATAATCACGCAAGTAGCTAGTCCCCGAAGACAACCACTGCATGCGTGTGGCCCAAACATATGTATGGAGAGGTGTGTTTTTGAGTAACAATGAACAACTTTGATGTGGCACCGTGATTTCGAACTAGAAATCCCCACACTGAGTGAGGGTTAGGTTGACGATGCATATGTATGTTACACCACACTTCAAGCCAACGACGGGGATTCATATATGCATGCATGTGTGCATAGTATATGCGCTCAAACTTAATTAGGTCTGAATCTCACCATGACCTATACTACAATAACACTAACCAAATGAAGAATCTGCCATGGTAACCTATATTGTTGTTGGTCAAGATGATCATGGATGTCCACGTGGGCCCACAAATATATAGGCTTGTCGCCGATAACCACGCGAGGGAGTATATCGTTCGAAGGCAACCACTACATGCATATGTATGGAGGTGATGCGTGCATGCATGTTTGAATACACAACATTGATCTGGCTCGTGTGTCAAAAATCATACACTAGCTCCCCACACAGAGCAAAATCGGTTCATGATGTGGTGTCGTTGTACTAGCCACTTCGACTCGATGGGAGGGATTCATGCATACACATGCATATGTGTGTGCTCAAAGTGTATCATGCATGTCAGCCCAGAGCAAAAATAATAATCCCCTCCTAAGTCAAATTAACCTCTCTTGTTGTTAGGCAAAAAGAAGTGATGGACCAAGCGGGCCCACAGATGGAAAGCATCGATATCGCTAATAACCGCTTAAGTGGGTGCGAGAGGACAACACCACCGCTTTGCATGTGGGGCAAACATATATATATGTTGAATACCCAAAATGCACAACTTTGATGTGCCACATGCCTCAAAAACCGTAAACCATGCACCCACAGAGAGCGAGGTTCATATCAAGCGTACTACATATGATGGTCCCCTTCCCCCCTCTTCACCGCATACTATATGCTCCTGCCGTAATATATGTACAACCCAAAAGAATCCTCATCGATGGTGAAATTAATTAACCTCTCTCGAGGTAGGTCAAAGTGATGCATGCATGTATGCATCGACGATGGCCTCATGGGCCCACAGATGGAAGCGTCACACGTGAGTGTCCTAGCTAGGATATATATGCATGTGGCCCAAAAAGGTGTTGTGTGATGTTTGATGTGGCACGTGCCTCGGTAACCAAAAAGTCCCCACACCGAGTGAGGTGTACTTGTTCACGGACGCATACGTATAGTATATATGCTAGTCCCCTCCCACCTCTTAGACGCGTACTATATACCACCATAACACAAACAAAAAAGATTATACCTTGCTGGTCAAATTAACCTCACTGCCGGCTGTTCGTCAAAGTGATGGACGACGACCTTGCGGGCCCACAGAAAGTGTCACACGCAAGTATCGAGTGTCATGTAGGACAACCATTTACTGCATGTGGCCAAAACATTTATGTATGAAAGGGTTGTGTAATGTTTTAAATAACGATTTCACAACTCTGATGTGGCACCAGCCAGCCTAACAAAACGGCCAACCCACACGGTGGCTCACAACTCGTAGTGTACTGTGAGCCACCCGCCACCCCCATACGCACACACCCACACACACACCGCAAATCCACCGCAACTACAATGCATGTTAAATTAATTATCCCGCGGTAAACATACATGTTACCAAAGGAGGGACGTTTTAATTTCAAAAAATTCACAGATATCATTAAGACGTTTTAGTACATTGATTGACTTTCTATGGGTATAATGTGCAAAAATCCAATTTGAGCTACATGCACACGTGACAGTGCACCTAAATGGATTGCAAAAATACATGTGTCTCACTGGGTGCATGTTTACTCCCCGAACAAATTTCAAACATTGAGAATCTTGATTTTTAAATTCTAGTATATCCAAAACTTATTTGAAGTTCATGAAACTTATCGTGTTGTCATATGGACACCAATACAAAGTGGCATTGTACTTTTTTGTCAAATTTGAGACCAATTTTGATGTAATCTTTATCTAATTACAGAAGGGAGATTATTAATAATTGGGAACCAATATCCCAAACGTATTATTTATTCGAACCGGGAGCGTTAGACCAACAATGGATACGTGTCATGCTTTGGTTAAGCAATAAAGCGGCAACATTAATCATCCAAATAGAAAAACAATAAACATGCCGCCACGTGACCCGTGTGGCGTGCGAGCAGGCGTGAGTTGACGGGACGCATGCGACCAGTCCGCCGTGCAAGCAGACGGGGAGGCGTGCGTGCAGGTGTGTGAATTGACGGAGTCGTTCTCGCTGCCCAGTGTCAACGGGAGGCGTGTGAGTAGTTGTGTGAAACTTTGGTAGGCATGCCAGCAGTCCGGTGCGCAGGCTCACCGGGAGGCGAGCCATCGGTTTGACTGCCGCCCGCCTCTCTCCCACAACTCCCACTACTCCATATTAATGGCGCGCCCGAGCAGCCGCACCCCCATCCTCGCTATGCACACACAATCCTCTCTCTCCGCTTGCAACCTCGATGCCACTCTCAGTCCTCAAAGCCGTCAGTGTATGAGGATGCCGCCCAAGCGCCCATCAGAGGGAGTGGCGACGCCGGGGCTGCTAAAGCACCGGAGCACAGCGTGGAGATGGAGAAAGAGGTTGCCGTCACCACCGGCGAGTTATCGCTGCACCCTGATGTCGTCGACGGCGTCGAGCTTCCACAGCCGGAGGCGGAGTTCCACACCGACTCCGACGACCACTCCGGTGACGACTCCAACGACCACTTCAGCGATGACTCTGACAACGACGGACAGCTGGTTAGTCATCTATACCCATTTATGTGTCAAATAGATCATAGGGTTTCTCTGGTTACTCCTGCCTCCCCCTTTTTGGAATAGAAATCCTGTGGTTATGTTCTCCCAATCCATGAAATCTGAGTAAGTTTCGTTAGATCCGTGTAGTGTATTGATTGTTTGAATGGTACAGGTGATAAGTGATTAGTTGTTTCATCTGTGCAAATGATTTCTGCTAGTAATCCGACTAGGGTTAGTGTTCATGCTAATAATTCCTATCCAGGACTTGACAATTGATTTTGAATGACCTCCATATGTTTCTGCCATTATTTTCTTCAAGATTGGTCTGTACATAGACAACTGTGCTTAAAAATCGAACCATAATCTCTGAATATGTATAAATAAATAGCCATAAATTCCTAATCCTACTTCACGGCATGTAATCAGTGATTTGATGCCAAATTTGTTTTACTATATGTATAGGTGTTGTCTGACGATGTGGACAACGAGGATGAAGATGCCTAGAGGAGGTACAAGAGGCGAATCCTGAGGGAGCTTTATGCGGGAATGCATAACAGGCGTATTAGGACCTGGAACGATCGCTATGGATGCCCATTTTGCAACCACAAGATTCATGACGCATATCTAAGTGTTCTTACGCATGCAAGAGGACGGGTTGTTGGCTCCTTCAAGCAGAAGTATTCTCGCAGGGTGGCGCACGACGCGTACGCCGAGTACCTGGAGAAGCTTCAGGATCGTGCCGGCCGCATGCGAGATGAGATGTGGGATGGATCGAACTATGTACGCTTCAGTATACTTAATGACGGTTGAACTATGTACTTATGGTTGAACTATGCTTATGTACGCGTACGCTTATTATCTATGTCTGAGTATGTTAAATATTTCGCCAAATTTTGGTATAAATTACAACGGGGGACCAGTAAACTAGGACGGAGGTAGTACATCACTCACACACGGTTCCCAAAATTGGAACCTTGTGCAATGACTATCATTTTGCCTGCTGCGTCAATCACACACGGTTCGCTCTAGCAAACCGTCGCCCCCAAAATTCTTTATGGGACAGAAAACCCTCACCACCCAATTCAAAAAAGAAAAAAGAAAACCCTCACCATCCCCACGTCACAAAAACCCTCACCCCGCCCGCCACCCACCTCGCCCCTCCCCCGACGTTCCCCATTCACACCTGCACAAGCTCCTCCGCGTCTATGCCATGGCACCGCCTATCGCGGCGGTAAACACTTAGCTCGACGCCTGCCGCCGCTGCCAGGCTGCCGGCAAAGCCCACCGTATTTCGCTACTTCCGCTTGCCGCCGCCTATCACATCGACTTTCTCGACGCTGCTCGCGGTCGACCCAGCTTCGCTCGGTTGGGGAATCTACCATACTGAGGGTTCTTTCTTATGGACGACAAGGTAACTAATTTAATGAGATATTATCTCATCTCTTATCCTAGTTCATCTGCCTCCTTTAATCACCCGGCGGAAATCGCCGTGAATTCATTTTTATTCGAGCTGATTTGAGGGTTTTCTTTCATTCATAGAATGTATAGTGCGCCGATACATCAGGACTTGGCGACCGCCGCCAGAGATTCCATCTCATCGTACCAGATAACTTGAGGACGCCTTGTGTATGTTCAATCTCACCCTAAATCGTTGGCATGGCCTACTTTCCTGAACATATTCTAAATATTGCTACATTTGGATAAAAGGTGCCACATGCACCATATACGTCAAAGGGGATTTTTTCCCCTTTTCCTTCTATATTAGGCAAATTAATGATATATTGTTCTTTCGATTACTCTCATATTTCCATGACATCATGTTTACCCTATCTGTTTAATTATAGACTTTTGTCCTTCGATTTCAACTGTTGTATAGTTCTTTCAATTTGGGCCCATATTTGCATGTTACCATATTTTGTTTAACAACCCTACCATTTTCTGCAGGACATCCCTCGCTATGCAATAGATTATGTAGTGCACAATTTTTCCCTTTATATACATCAAGGCTCCACGAATGTCATACTGCGCACAGACCATGGATTTACAATCGTTGCTACTGTAAGACTTGATGAACGTGGTGACTCCTATTTTGGCACTGGCTTTTGGAATGAAATTGCAAATTTTATGTATTGAAAGTGGCACCAAAATTGCAATCGCATATAGAAGGGCCTGTTCATGAGATATATGCTAACTTCCCGACAAAATCATCCATCCGACTTTGTTCAAGTAAGTTTTCTTTTCAACTATCTGCATATGTTGACTTACCCAGCAATGTCAAATGAATTGTGTAGTATTTAAGCAACCAATTGTTATTCCCTTATCTTACTATATTCCTACCTAACAACTTCTATTTACCAATACACTTTTCTATTGCCCTGTTTTAACTAAATTCCCTGTACTCCCATTTCTATCAGAAAGCGCCACTGACAAGGAGACTCTGGAGGTGGAGAATGGGGTTGCCAACAAGCGAAGGCGGGGTGAGCTAGAACCGCAAGCGACTCTTGCAGGCCTAGACTTAATCAGCAGCCTCCCTGATGATATATTGAGAGTCATCATCTCCCTCCTCCCAATCAAATATGGGGCAGGGACAACCCTCCTTTCTCGGCGGTGGCGCCCCCTATGGAACTCCAGCCCTCTCGACCTCATCGATACCCACGAGCTCTGATATGGTTATCGCAAAAGCTTGGATGCGTTCTCCAAGATCCTCGGCAGTCACCTTGGCCCAACCAAAGGCCTTAGAATGGGCAAGTTCTGTTCCAACGGCAAGGACCGAGCCAAGCTTGACGACTGGTTCCAATCCTCCGCCCTAGATCAGCTCAAGGAGCTCACTTTTGATGATGGGCATATGCGGTCACTGCCAACGTCCGCACTCCGCTCGCGCCCACGCTGCGTGTCGCCAAGTTTAGGAACTGCCATTTCCCGTCCCTTAATGACGTGCCCGCTCTTATTCTACCACGACTGAAGCACCTCGAGCTCGTCGCCATCTGCCTCTCAAAGGGTGACATGGAGCGCCTGCTCCATGGCTATACTGCACTTGAGTACCTTCGTCTTCAGACGATCAATGGGTTGAGTACCTTCCACATCACCTCCATAACTCTCTGGACTATTTATGTGTGTTGCTGGTGCGGCAGGAAGACATCACAAAAGGTGGACCACGGTATGGTCATCCAGGACACACCTGCACTTGAGAGATTACTTGTAGTTGATCAAGAAGGTCCAACAAGAATCAATGTCATTTCTGCACTGAAATTGACAGTGGTTGGCTACTCGTCTGATGATAAGTCTCCAACGTATCTATAATTTTTTATTGCTCCATGCTATATTATCTACTGTTTTGGACATTATTGGGCTTTATTATTCACTTTTATATTATTTTTGGGACTAACCTATTAACCGGAGGCCCAGCCCGTAATTGTTGTTTTGCCTATTTCGAGTTTCGCAGAAAAGAAATATCAAACGGAGTCCAAACGGAATGAAACCTTCGAACGTGATTTTTAGGAAGAATATGATCCAGAGACTTGGACCCTACGTCAAGAAACAAAAGAGGAGGCCACGAGGTAGGGGCGTGCCTACCCCTGGCGCACCCTCCACCCTCGTGGGCCCCAGTGCTCCACCGACGCATTCTTCCTCCTATATATACCTCGCACTTCAAACGATCGATATGGAGCCAAAACCTAATTCCACCGCCGCCATCGTCTGCACTCCACGAGATCCCATCTTGGGGCCTGTTCCGGAGCTCAGCCGGAGGGGGCATCCATCACGAAGGGCTTCTACATCATCACCATAGCCTCTTCGATGAAGTGTCAGTAGTTTACCTCAGACCTTCGGGTCCATAGTTAGTAGCTAGATGGCTTCTTCTCTCTTTTTGAATCTCAATACAATGTTCTCCCCCTCTCTCGTGGAGATCTATTCGGTGTAATCTTCTTTTGCGGTGTGTTTGTTGAGACTGATGAATTGTGTGTTTATGATCAAGTTTATCTATGAACAATATTTGAATCTTCTGAATTCTTTTACGTATGATTGGTTATCTTTGCAAGTCTCTTTGAATTATCAGTTTGGTTTGGCCTACTAGATTGATCTTTCTTGCAATGGGAGAAGTGCTTAGCTTTGGGTTCAATCTTGCGGTGTCCTTTCCCAAAGGATGAGGGGGCAGCAAGGCACGATTGTATTGTTGCCATCGAGGATAACAAGATGGGGTTTTATCATATTGCATGAATTTATCCCTCTACATCATGTCATCCTGCTTAATGCGTTACTCTGCTTTCATGAACTTAATACTCTAGATGCATGCCGGATAGCGGTCGATGAGTGGAGTAATAGTAGTAGATGCAGGCAGAGTCGGTCTACTTGTCTCGGACGTGATGCCTATATACATGATCATACCTAGATATTCTCATAACTATGCTCAATTCATCAATTGCTCAACAGAATTGCTCACCCACAAGAAAATACTTATGCTCTCGAGAGAAGCCACTAGTGAAACCTATGTCCCCGGGTCTATCTTCATCATATTAATCTTCCAACACTTATTTATTTCCTTTGCTTTTTTACTTTGCTTTTATTTTACTTTACATCTTTATCATAAAAATACCAAAAATATTATCCTATCATATCTATCAAATCTCACTCTCGTAAGTGACTGTGAAGGGATTGACAACCCCTTATCGCGTTGGTTGCGAGGATTTATTTGTTTTGTGTAGGTGCGAGGGACTCACGCGTAGCCTCCTACTGGATTGATACCTTGGTTCTCAAAAACTGAGGGAAATACTTACGCTGCTTTGCTGCATCACCCTTTCCTCTTCAAGGGAAAACCAACGCAGTGCTCAAGAGGTAGCAAGAAGGATTTCTGGCGCCGTTGCCGGGGAGGTCTACGCAAAAGTCAACATACCAAGTACCCATCACAAACCCTTATCTCCCGCATTACATTATTTGCCATTTGCCTCTCTTTTTCCTTTTCCCTAGTTCACCCTTGCCATTTTTATTCGCCCTCCCTTTTCCATTTGCCTTTTTTTCGCTTGCTTTTTGTTTGCTCGTGTGTTGGATTGCTTGTTTGTCACGATGGCTCAAGATAACACCAAATTATGTGACTTTACCAATACCAACAATAGTGATTTCCTTAGCACTCCGATTGCTCCTCTTACCAATACTGAATCTTGTGAAATCAATGCTGCTTTGTTGAATCTTGTCATGAAAGATCAATTCGCCTGCCTTCCTAGTGAAGATGCCACTACTCATCTAAATTGCTTCGTTGATTTATGTGATATGCAAAACAAGAAAGATGTTGACAATGATATTGTTAAATTGAAGCTATTTCTTTTTTCGCTTAGAGATCATGCTAAAGCTTGGTTTTCGTCTTTGCCTAAAAATAGTATTGATTCTTGGAACAAGTGCAAAGATGCTTTTATCTCGAAGTATTTTCCTCCCGCTAAGATCATCTCTCTTAGAAACGATGTTATGAATTTTAAGCAACTTGATCATGAACATGTTGCACACGCTTGGGAGAGGATGAAATTAATGATACATAATTGCCCTACTCATGGTTTGAATTTATGGATGATTATACAAAATTTTTATGCCGGATTGAATTTTGCTTCTAGAAATCTTTTAGATTCGGCCGCGGGAGGCACTTTTATGGAAATTACTTTAGGGGAAGCTACTAAACTCCTAGACAATATTATGGTTAATTATTCTCAATGGCACACTGAATGATCTACTAATAAAAAAGTGCATGCGATAGAAGAAATTAATGTTTTGAGTGTAAAGATGGATGAACTTATGAAATTATTTGCTACTAAGAGTGTTTCTTCTGATCCTAATGATATGCCTTTGTCTACTTTGATTGAGAATAATAATGAATCTATGGATGTGAATTTTTTTGGTAGGAATAATTTTGGTAACAACGCGTATAGAGGAAACTTTAATCCTAGGCCTTATGCTAGTAATTCCTCTAATAATTATGGTAATTCCTATAATAACTCTTATGGAAATTTTAATAAGATGCCCTCTAAATTTGAGACTAGTGTTCAAGAGTTTATGAATTCATAAAAGAATTTCAATACTTTGCTTGAAGAGAAATTGCTTAAAGTTGATGAATTGGCTAGGAACGTTGATAGAATTTCTCTTGATGTTGATTCTTTAAAGAGTAGATATATTCCTCCTAAGCATGATATCAATGAGTCTCTCAAAGCCATGAGAATTTCGTTCCATTGATGAATGCAAAGAAAGAACCGCTAGGATGCGTGCTAAGAAAGATTGCTTTATGAAAGCGTGTTCTTCAAATTTCTATGAAAATAAAGATGAAGATCTAAAAGTTATTGATGTGTCCCCTATTAAATATTTGTTTTGCAATATGAATCTGGATAATGATGGGACTGAATGTGATCCACCTTTACCTAGAAGGTGCTCCAAAAATTCGGAGTTTTTAGATCTTGATGCTAAAATTGATAAAAGTGGGATTGGAGAAATCAAAACCCTAGATGCTAATAAACCCACTATTTTGGATTTCAAGGAATTTAATTATGATAATTGCTCTTTGATAGATTGTATTTCCTTGTTGCAATCCGTGCTAAGTTCTCCTCATGCTTATAGTCAAAATAAAGTGTTTACTAAACATATCGTTGATGCCTTGGTGCAATCTTATGAAGAAAAGCTTGAGTTGGAAGTTTCTATCCCTAGAAAACTTTATGATGAGTGGGAACCAACTATTAAAATTAAGATTAAAAATCATGAGTTCTATGCTTTATGTGATTTGGGTGCTAGTGTTTCCACTATTCCCAAAACTTTGTGCGATTTGCTAGATTTCCGTGATTTTGATGATTGCTCTTTAAACTTGCACCTTGCGGATTCCACTATTAAGAAACCTATGGTAAGAATTAATGATGTTATTATTGTTGCAAATAGGAACTATGTACCCGTAGATTTTATCGTTCTTGATATAGATTGCAATCCTTCCTGTCCTATTATTCTTGGTAGACCTTTCCTTAGAACGATTGGTGCAACTATTGGTATGAAGGAAGGGAATATTAGATTCCAATTTCCATTAAAGAAAGGCATGGAACACTTCCCTAGGAAGAAAATAAAATTACCATATGAATCTATCATGAGAGCCACTTATGGATTGCCTAGCAAAGATGGCAATACCTAGATCTATCCTTGCTTTTATGCCTAGCTAGGGGCGTTAAACGATAGCGCTTGTTGGGAGGCAACCCAATTTTATTTTTAGTTTTTTGCTTTCTGATTCTGTTTAGGAATAAATATTTGTTCTAGCCTCTGGTTAGATGTGTTTTTATGTTTTAATTAGTGTTTGTGCCAAGTCAAACCTATAGGATCTTCTTGGATGATAGTTATTTGATCTTGCTGTAATTTCCAGAAACTTTCTGTTCACGAAAATAATTGTTAAAAACACCAGAACTTGATAAAATAGTGATTCCAATTGATTCTGATCAATAAACAAATTGTCTAGGTCTTCCTATTTTTCCTGATTTTTTGGAGTTCCAGAAGTTTGCGTTAGTTACATATTACTACAGACTGTTCTGTTTTTGACAGATTCTGTTTTTCGTGTGTTGTTTGCTTATTTTGATGAATCTATGGCTAGTAAAATAGTTTATAAACCATAGAGAAGTTAGAATAAAGTAGGTTTAACACCAATATAAATAAATAATGAGTTCATTACAGTACCTTGAAGTGGTCTTTTGTTTTCTTTCGCTAACGGAGCTCACGAGATTTTCTGTTGAGTTTTGTGTTGTGAAGTTTTCAAGTTTTGGGTCAAAAAGAATTGATGGATTATGGAACAAGGAGTGCCAAGAGCCTAAGCTTGGGGATGCCCATGGCACCCCCAAGATAATCTAAGGACACCATAAAGCCAAAGCTTGGGGATGCCCCGGAAGGCATCCCCTCTATCGTCTACTTCCATCGGTAACTTTACTTGGAGCTATATTTTTATTCACCACATGATATGTGTTTTGCTTGGAGCGTCTTGTATGATATGAGTCTTTGCTTTTTAGTTTACCACAATCATCCATACATGATTTGGAATTTGCTAGAATACTCTATGTGCTTCGCTTATATCTTTTGAGTTATATAGTTTTGCTCTAGTACTTCACTTATATCTTTTAGAGCACGGTGGTGGATTTGTTTTATAGAAACTATTGATCTCTCATGCTTCACTTAGATTATTTTGAGAGTCTTAAATAGCATGGTAATTTTCTTAAATAATCCTAATATGCTTGGTATTCAAGATTTGTAAAAACTTTCTTATGAGTGTGTTCAAAGCTAAGAAAAGTTTGATGCTTGATAATTGTTTTGAGATATAAAGATGGTGATATTAGAGTCATGCTAGTTGAGTAGTTGTGAATTTTTAGAAATACTTGTGTTAAAGTTTGTTATTCCTGTAGCATGCACGTATGGTGAAGTCGGAGCATGATTTATTTATTGATTGTATTCCTTATGAGTGGCGGTCGGGGACGAGCGATGGTCTTTTCCTACCAATCTATCCCCCTAGGAGCATGCGCGTAATACTTTGCTTTGATAACTTGTAGATTTTTACAATAAGTATATGAGTTCTTTATGACTAATGTTGAGTCCATGGATTATACGCACTTTCTTCCTTCCACCATTGCTAGCCTCTCTAATACCGCGCACTTTTCGTCGGTATCATACACCCACCATAAACCTTCCTCAAAACAGCCACCATACTTACCTATCATGGAATTTCCAAAGCCATTCCGAGATATATTGTCATGCAACTTTCCACCGTTCCGTTTATTATGACAAGCTCCATCATTGTCATATTGCTTTGCATGATCATGTAGTTGACATCGTATTTGTGGCAAAGCCACCGTTCATAATTCTTTCATACATGTCACTCTTGATTCATTGCATATCCCGGTACATCGCCGGAGGCATTCATATAGAGTCATATTTTGTTCTAAGTATCGAGTTGTAATTGTTGAGTTGTAAGAAAATAAAAGTGTGATGATCTTCATTTTTAGAGCATTGTCCCAAGTGAGGTAAGGATGATGGAGACTATGATTCCCCACAAGTCGGGATGAGACTCCGGACTAAAAAAAAGAGGCCATAAAAAGAGAAAAGGCCCAAATAAAAAATGAGAGAAAAAGAGAGAAGGGACAATGTTACTATCCTTTTACCACACTTGTGCTTCAAAGTAGCACCATGATCTTCATGATAGAGAGTCTCTCATTTTGTCACTTTCATATACTAGTGGGAATTTTTCATTATAGAACTTGGCTTGTATATTCCAATGACGGGCTTCCTCAAAATGCCCTAGGTCTTCGTGAGCAAGCGAGTTGGATGCACACCCACTTAGTTTCTTTTGTTGAGCTTTCATATACTTATAGCTCTAGTGCATCCGTTGCATGGCAATCCCTACTCATTCACATTGATATCTATTGATGGGCATCTCCATAGCCCGTTGATACGCCTAGTTGATGTGAGACTATCTTCTCCCTTTTTTATCTTCGCCACAACCACCATTCTATTCCACATATAGTGCTATGTCCATGGCTCACGCTCATGTATTGCGTGAAGATTGAAGAAGTTTGAGAACGTCAAAAGTAGGAAACAATTGCTTGGCTTGTCATTGGGGTTGTGCATGATTTAAATACTTTGTGTGGTGAAGATAGAGCATAGCCAGACTATATGATTTTGTAGGGATAACTTTCTTTGGCCATGTTATTTTGAGAAGACATAATTGCTTTGTTAGTATGCTTGAAGTATTATTATTTTTTATGTCAATATTAAACTTTTGTCTTGAATCTTTTGGATCTGAATATTCATATCACAATTAAGAAGAATTACATTGAAATTATGCCAAGTAGCACTCCGCATCAAAAATTCTGTTTTTATCATTTACCTACTCGAGGACGAGCAGGAATTAAGCTTGGGGATGCCTGATACGTCTCCAACGTATCTATAATTTTTTATTGCTCCATGCTATATTATCTACTGTTTTGAACATTATTGGGCTTTATTATTCACTTTTATATTATTTTTGGGACTAACCTATTAACCGGAGGCCTAGCCCAGAATTGCTGTTTTTTGCCTATTTCAGAGTTTCGCAGAAAAGGAATATCAAACGGAGTCCAAACGGAATGAAACCTTCGGGAACGTAATTTTTAGGAAGAATATGATCCAAGAGACTTGGACCCTACGTCAAGAAACAAAAGAGGAGGCCATGAGGTAGGGGGGCGCGCCTACCCCCAGGGCACACCCTCCACCCTCGTGGGCCCCCTGTTGCTCCACTGACGTACTCCTTCCTCCTATATATACCTACGTACCCCCAAACGATCAGATACGGAGCCAAAAACCTAATTCCACTGCCGCAACCTTCTATACCCACGAGATCCCATCTTGGGACTGTTCCGGAGCTCCGCCGGAGGGGGCATCCATCATGGAGGGCTTCTACATCATCACCATAGCCTCTCCGATGAAGTGTGAGTAGTTTACCTCAGACCTTCGGGTCCATAGTTAGTATCTAGATGGCTTCTTCTCTCTTTTTGGATCTCAATACAATGTTCTCCCCCTCTCTCGGGAAGATCTATTCGATGTAATCTTCTTTTGCGGTGTGTTTGTTGAGACCGATGAATTGTGGGTTTATGATCAAGTTTATCTATGAACAATATTTGAATCTTCTGAATTCTTTTATGTATGATTGGTTATCTTTGCAAGTCTCTTCGAATTATCAGTTTGGTTTGGCCTACTAGATTGATCTTTCTTGCAATGGGAGAAGTGCTTAGCTTTAGGTTAAATCTTGCGTGTCCTTTCCCGGTGTGATGGGGCAGCAAGGCACGTATTGTATTGTTTCCATCGAGGATAACAAGATGGGGGTTTTATCATATTGCATGAATTTATCCCTCTACATCATGTCATCTTGCTTAAGGCGTTACTCTGTTTTCATGAACTTAATACTCTAGATGCATGCTGGATAGCGGTCGATGAGTGGAGTAATAGTAGTAGATGCAGGCAGGAGTCGGTCTACTTGTCTCGGACGTGATGCCTATATACATGATCATACCTACATATTCTCATAACTATGCTCAATTCTGTCAATTGCTCAACAGTAATTCGTTCACCCACCGTGAAATACTTATGCTCTCGAGAGAAGCCACTAGTGAAACCTATGGCCCCCGGGTCTATCTTCATCATATTAATCTTCCAACACTTAGTTATTTCCTTTACTTTTTTACTTTGCTTTTATTTTACTTTGCATCTTTATCATAAAAATACCAAAATATTATCCTATCATATCTATCGATCTCACTCTAAAGTGGGCCGTGAAGGGATTGACAACCCCTTGTCGCGTTGGTTGTGAGGATTTATTTGTTTTGTGTAGGTGCGAGGGACTCGCGCGTAGCCTCCTACTGATTGATACCTTGGTTCTCAAAAACTGAGGGAAATACTTACACTACTTTGCTGCATCACTCTTTCCTCTTCAAGGGAAAACCAATGCAGTGCTCAAGAGGTAGCATCTGACAAATACTCCAAACTTGTTATTGGATCCACACCCGTTCAGGTACAACAGCCGCCTTCTACCTCTCCTTCTACAAATTAACATTATTTCTAATTTTGAAGATGTTTGTTCGTCTGTCATTTAGAAAATTATTCTGACAAGCTTGATCCCGAAACTGCGCATAGCGAAGGTCTTGGCACTTGAATCTATCGGGCCCGACCTGGAGCAAGTTGTCAGTTTCCTGAGATGCTTTCCGTGCCTGGAGAAGCTATATATCGAGGTGATGTTCCTTTCCTGTTAAATGTTAACCATAAGGGAGTTCAATTTGTGACACCTTTTTCCAAGTTTACAATGACAATGTACTACGATTTCTGAAGGTTCTTTTGGAGGATTTCAGTACATACATGCCCCCCCCCATATTGGTTGCTTGATCCATATGGTTACATTCAATAAGCATTTCTCCTTTGGATTCATTTGTACTAGTTTTCTTAGGGAACTTTTCATCCACTCCAACCTCTTGTGAAGAAGGCTACATTTTTCTAGAATGTAATCAAATGACCATGTTGATCATGTCAGATCGAAGATGGCATGTTAGTGCATTTTACAAATCCTGCAAACCAAAAAGTAGGCCTGTAGTAATGTTCGAAACTGCATGTAGGCACTAACACGTTTTCTTCTTTTGCAGATAAGATTAGGCCCAGTGGTGGATAATGTGATACAATATAACAATCACGTCGAATGCCTAGATCTGCATCTCCCAGAAATTACTTTGAACTCCTATCGAGGGACCTTACCGGAGATTATATTCGCCAGCTTCTTTGTTCTTAGAGCAAGGGTGCTGAAGGAAATGAGGTTTGCCCTACATGTATTTCGCAAAAATGAATGGTTTGTTGATCCGTGACGGTGCCTGCGGCAGAATGGAGTAGGCTCCAAAAATGCTGAATTTCATTTTGGAACTTCAGATGACAGAGTAATCGGAAGTCATCGGGTCAACCCCATACATGACTTCGAGTGGTGACCCTTTGCAAAATTGTGAGGTTCGAAGCCGGACTTAGAAGCGGTGATATTAGTTTGAACCTCTCGATATCCATGTTCAGCGCATCAGTATGAAAGCGCTTATAGTGATGAGCTGAATTTCATTTCTAATATCAGTTTGAACCTTGTAATCTTCGAATTTGAGTCATATAACTCTGGAATTTGAACCTTGTAACATTTCGAGCTTTTGTGGTACAATCGTTGAAATGGCATCGTATGAGACTCGTATATTGCTAGCACTATTTTGACCTTAATATGCAATGGTCTTAGATTTTATTAACCATTCTCAAATCAGTTTACCTTGTCGATCTCACAGCACACGATCTGTATAGCTAACTCGACTGCGATCTTTGACAATATTGCACACAGTTGGTTTCTTCCACCGTGTGCACTGTAGAGCGTAGAATTAATTATCGCACTCGAGTGTCCATCATCACCCTTCTATGTAACTTTGACCTCATCACCCAAGGGTAAACTTATGACCGAAGTCATTCCACACACTTCGTTTTTACAAAGCTTTTTGCCAATAAATGCCCACGATTTGTCCCTCTTTTAGCCGACGCGTGGCCAAACTAGCCAGGCAGGAAGCTTGCGCGGTAAACAGCGCGGTAGCGCGGGAACAGGCTCTTCGATCCCACGCCTAGGGTGCGGTGTTGTCAAGTGTGCACTGGATTCTGGAATCCTCCGCTATGAACGCCGTGACAAGACGTGGCGATTACAGGCCGGCCGACCCCCATTTATTACAACCGCCATTTAACCTACCCTTGTGTCTCTTCAACCTTTCGATCGCGCCCCACCATTGCAAGAAGCACACCCACCACAAGAAATTCTTAGAGGGTATCCTGCGCAGCTCCAATGGCGCTCCTAGCGGGCTGCCGACGACGAGCATCAGTTCACCATGCGCGCCGTGGTGGACACCTACAGAAGGTTCATGGACCTCTCGGTGGTGTACACCAACGACCCGGTCTGGGCGGAGCACTCCATCCACATCATGGAGCTGTTGCTTGCCGAGGAGAAGTACAAGGTGGTCGGGTTCGACCTCGAGTACACCTGCGCTCGTGTCGGGTCTCGTCCCAAGGTCGTCGTCGCCCAGATGTTCGTGTGCCACCACGTCCTTGTCTACCACTATTTCCTAGCCACAAGGCCTTGCGAGCGTTTCGCCAGGTTTGTCAACAACCCCCACTACATGTTCTCTATGGTGGACATCACCAACGATGTAAAGGCGCTTGAGAATTCTGGCATCGCCTGCCAGAATCTTGTCGATTCCAGGGCCAATACAAGATCAGGGGTCGCAAGGAGCATGAGAAGGACTCACTGGTTCACCTCGCCGAGGCCATCATCGACCCCTACTACAGAGACATGAAGGATTCGTGCAACAAGGACAAGCGTGGCTGGCACTCGGCCTGGATGGAGAAACTCGACAAAGCTCATGTCGTGTATGCGGCCAAGGAGGCGTACACGAGCTACGACATGTACAGGCAGATCGTTGACATGAGGAAGTCCCTCCTTCCCCAAAACAGCCAGGTATCTAGCCGGAAGCAAAGCAATGGCAAGCGTCGTCACAACAATAAGTAGATGATTAGATCCTCGTTTCTCCTACTTTAGTATGCATGTAATTGCTTTCTTTGGTGTGTGGAAATGTTATGTGTGTAGTCACTTGTGTAATTGTATGCTTAATTTGGTTATGCAATGGCGTCTTTTTAAGTATATATGTTGATGTTGTAGACAGAGCGTAGATGTTGTGCGGACAAACAAAATCACATCGCACACGGACTAAACAATGGAACCCGTCGGTGATGTTTTCATCAATCACTCACAATTGTATACCAGCAATTGTTTGCTCACAACACACACGGCTTGTTATCAGTAATCGTCTGTGTTGTTATCGGTCTTCGCACACGTCTCAGATTACAGACCTGTTTGCCTCGTATCACACACATCTTGTTCATTTGAACCGTTTTTGTTCTCATGTCTCAACGCAAACAGTTCATCCGAGTGAACCGCATGCCGTATATCGCACACACCTTTGATCTGGCTGACCGTTTCTTTTGTGTTGCCTAATCACAAACAGTTCATCCGAGTGAACCGTATGCTGTGTATCGCACACGCCTCCATCTGGCTGCCCATTTCTTTTGTTCCTCCTCATCGCAAACAGTTCAATGAACTGAACCGTATGCCCTTCATCACACACGCAACTAAAACCTGAACCGTGTTTGATGCATCCTTCATCGCAAACGTTTTACAAATTTCTGACGGTTTTCATACAGCACCGTTTGCGATTATGGCATCGCACACAGTTTCTCGAAGGGTCTCTGATCGTAGTGTTGCATTAGCAGCATCCTGCAGTAGTGAATTGCCAATTGATGTAGGAGACAAAGACCCTTCGGAAGCAATCCAAGACTTGTCTATTGGAAAGATTCGTCCAACGGACGTAAAGGAGAGTACCTCGTCCATCCAAGTGGAAGCTTCTACCTCACGACAAGGTGAACCAAGAATTGACATGGAAGCATCCACAAGTGGGACACGTCAAGATGAACAAAACGAGGAAGTACACCAAGATGAACCTCATCAACCTCCTTCTCCACCACGACAAGAGAACGACAACGCTAACAATGAAGAAGGCCAAGAGGAAGGACAAGATGATGAAGAATATGTTCCACCCCGGCCCAAGCAAAAGCTCTCACGAGTTCGAGCAAGAGTCTCAAGAGACCATCTCGTCGAACAAATCTTCAATGATATCCAAACCGGGAGAATCACTCGCTCTAAAACTCGTTTAGCTAATTTTTGTGAACATTATTCATTCATCTCTAGCATTGAACCTATGAAGGTTGAAGAAGCATTGGAAGATGCGGATTGGTTAAATGCTATGCATGAAGAGCTACATAACTTTGAGAGAAACCAAGTGTGGACAGAGAAGCCTGACAACAACCACAACATCATCGGTACCAAATGGGTGTTTCACAACAAGAAAGACGAAGATGGACAAGTCGTTCACAATAAAGCACGTCTCGTCGCCCAAGGCTACACTCAAGTCGAAGGTATGGACTATGGTGAGACATACGCTCCCGCTGCTAGACTTGAGTCCATCCGCATCTTACCAAACGGACATTAAAAGTGCTATTAAGATTGCTCATAATCCCGTGCAACATTCTCGAACTAAGCATATTGAAGTTCTTCATCATTTCATTCGAGATCATGTTGCTAGAGGGGACATTGATCTTAAGCATGTTCGTACCAATAAGCAATTGGCGGATATATTCACCAAACCGCTTGATGAGAAAGTATTTTGCCGTCTTAGAGGTGAATTGAACATCATTGATGCTTCAAACTTGGAGTAGGAACTCCATTTGGATACATGCAAGGCATGAGCCTTTGACTAATCCTTGATATTTCTCTTATGATGATGATCATATGTCTTGGATATATTTGTACCCTTGCATGCTATCTAACCCTTGTAGGTAATTGGATGAATCAAATCTATGAGATCGCAAATCACTCACATCTTAAGCAATCTCTACATCACCAAGTCTCTACAATATGGTGGTTGAAGTCAAGGAAGCATGAAACCTTTCAACATATCCTTTGACAATTTCTATATATCAAATTTCATTTGATATCAAATTTCATGATTGTCATTTTGGATACACAAGTGCTCTTCCTTGCAAGACTAATCCATGTAGGTAGATGAACTCAAACTACAAGTGGTGCTCCCAACCATTGATGAGCTACATCAACCTTGAACATTCCACACAAGTTCAACTACATGATCAAGTTCAACACCACCATCCGAGGTATGTTATTCCATCTTAGAGAAGCTTTACCCCCAAGTCATGGGTCAAAGCATCTCAACAAGATGCGAATACATCAAAATGCTTGAACGAAAAATGGTAACCCCATTTTGAGATTAAACAATGAGTATGTCCTACGATCAAGTGTTCTCACTTGAATCCTCAGTTAATATACTCTAACATAGGTGACTTTGTCGCCGACCAATTCTAGATGAAGATCTCTAGTGTTTCTCTGTGTTCTTCCATTTGTCTCTTGCATACTTGTTTCCCTTCTTTTATCAAAAAAAACTTCATCCAGATTTCTTTTCTTTATTCTGCATTCCCTGCATCCAATTCATTGCAAATCTTTCAGTTAATTCCTTGCAAATCTTTGTGAGATCCAATTTTCCTAGTGAGCTGAGGAGACATATGCTCTCTCTGTGTTGAACTCGGACACACTGGATTGCCTCTTTCGGTCAAACCGAACATTCGGTGCCACCGAAGAAAACAACTCGGTGTAACCGATTTCAATGTTGAGAAGACAATTTGTCATTTGCATCCTGCATAATTGTTCCAGCTCCACTCAATGATTCTTGTCCTCTACCTGCATCACATTCTATATGTTGCTTTGCTTTGTGACTCAAGGACCAAACCTATTTTGACTCACACTCTAGAAGATCCATTCTTGGAAATTGATGTCAAAGGGGGAGAGAGAGAGATCACATCAAAGCTTAATCACTTCAAAGGGGAAGAGTGCTTAAACACATCAAAGAGACCCCAGATGCTTGGTATTCAAGAGGAGAGAAGTCACATGTCTTTAAGAGGGGAAAGACATGTTAGTTTATGTTATGTTTTTTTGTGCTCTGATTTGTTTTGCTCTGATTTTCTTTTCCCTATTTTCTCCCATTATCCAAATATAAGATTTAGGGGGAGAAAGACTTCTAAGGAAAGGAAATATTTGAATTCATTGCATATCTTTTACCTTTGGGGACATGTCTATATCCAATAGGAGTACCTAGTACTCACTCTTTACATGTTATCTCAATCTTGGTACTCTTGTGGTTTGCAGTTATTGCTCTGTCTAGTAGATGTATCTGTGTTATCTAACCTTGTTTACTTAGGTTCATCTCTTCCAAAGCTAGCTCAAGACCACAAGGTAAGTATATGCATCACATTCATGTGCATGATGATCTCTTGCTGATGTACATATTGTTTGCAAGAAGGACTCATGAACATGAAGGTACACTTCCTATATTCACATCATTTGCTCTGATGCATATAGCCAAGATACATGTAACTCATTGCTTGCTTTGTCATGCTTATAAATTCACATGCTCTTATATTCTATGTTTACATGATTGCATACATGTAGGGGGAGCCTATACATGTTACATGTTCTTCCAAAGCTTCACTTGCTATTCTTTATATCTTTATCTAAAGCTTTGATGTATGTTCTCATCAATTACCAAAAAGGGGGAGGTTGAAAGCACAAGTGCTCCCTGGGTGATTGTCGGTGTCAAAACCGGCGGATCACGGGTAGGGGGTCCCGATCTGTTCGTCAAGGCTGATGGTAACAGGAAGCAAGGGACCCAGATGTTTACCCAGGTTCGGGCCCTCTTGATGGAGGTAAAACCCTACTTCTTGCTTGATTAATATTGATGATATGGGTAGTACAAGAGTAGATCTACCACGAGATCGTAGAGGCTAAACCCGAAGAGCTAGCCTATGATGGTATGATTGTGATTATGATCGGCCTTCTAAGGACCAACCTCTCCGGTTTATATAGACACCGGAGAGGGCTAGGGTTTACATGGAGTCGGTTACAAGGAAGGAAATATAATATCCGGATCGCCAAGCTTGCCTTCTACGCCAAGGAAAGTCCCATCCGGACACGGGCCGAAGTCTTGAGTCTTGTATCTTCACGCTTCAATAGTCCGGATGTTGTACCGCGATCGCTGTCCGGATACCCCTAATCCAGACTCCTCAAGAGCCCATGAACCAGGCTTCAATGACGATGAGTCCGGCGCGCAGTCTTGTCTTCGGCATTGCAGGGCGGGTTCCTCCTCCGAATACTCCAAGGTAATTATCAAACACTCAAACCGTGTCCGGATCCACAAGATGATCTTCGCATGCCACCGTAGAGAGAATGATGTTTCACAAATGCAATCTTCTGACAACTTTTTAGGCAACGCGACGTGTCACTACGGTCAGGTCATTATTCGAACCGTCTTTCCACAACCAGCCACAACGCATATTGCGAGGCGGTTTCCTTGACACGTCTTGTCAAAGCAGAGATCGTGCCCCCTCATTACGGGATTCTCATCAATACGGGTACGGGTAATCCCACCACATCATTAATCGTGGCGCTTGGGAAGCAAGCGATTCCCAACGGGCAAGTGGGGAGGCTCACCACTTTCATCGCCTCTATAAAGGGTTAAGATTTCCCCATTTTTACCCACGCCTTCTTCCTCCTTTTGCCCACTCTTGCCCCCTCGAGCTCCAGCGCCCAAGCCCAAGTCTTCTCCGCACAGCTAGACATGTCCGGAGCAGGAGGCAAGTGGGTGGCTTCCACCGTCAAGGAGAAGCACATCACAAATCTTCGGGCAGCCGGATACTTGGCCGCAGACATAACGCACCGGCTACCGGACGCTGGGCAGGTCATTCCGACCACGGGACCCCACGAGAGAGTCGTGTTCATCGCCCACTTCGTCCGTGGACTGGGGTTTCCACTTCACCCCTTCGTCCGCGGGCTCATGTTCTACTACGGGCTAGATTTCCATGATCTAGCCCCGAATTTCGTCCTCAACATCTCGGCGTTCATCGTTATATGCGAGGCCTTCCTCCGCATCCGGCCTCACTTCGGCCTGTGGCTACAAATCTTCTGCGTGAAGCAGAAGATCATACGCGGCCAGCAAGCGGAATGTGGAGGGGCCATGGTGGGCAAGATGCCTAATGTCACCTGGCCGGACGGCTCCTTTGCGGAGACCGTAAAAGGGTGGCAATCGGGGTGGTTCTACATCACCGAGCAGCCTGGGCGCCAATCGGGCGGCGGCCCCGAGTTTAGGTCCGGGCCCCATGCGGCTCACCTCACAGGAAAGGAAGGGCCTGACTTGGGGCGAACCTACAGAGCTGACCAGACTCCAAACCTGCATCAAGAGCATGAAGGACAAGAACATCAAGCTCGTCAACGTGATCCAGGTCATGCTCGTTCGCCGGATCCTGCCGTGCCAAAGGCGGGCATTCAATCTCTGGGAGTTCGTCCCGACCGAACACCAGACGCTCCAGAGGCTCTATGGCATGAAGCACAAAGACGCGTGGAAGGAGCTGTTTAAGGCCTCCGAAGTGCCTCCTCCCACATCCGAGGACCACGGGCTTCACGCCGCATGGGCTCCTAGTCAGGTGAGTTCTCAGACTGTCACCGGACCCAGTTTTTCCCAATATATTCACGGGAGTCCCTTAAGTAATCATGCATATTTGCTTCAGGACTATGTGGAGACGGCGGAGCAGGTCTCTTTGTCCGCCCATTGTCGAAAAGGCCCAGCGGATGCTCTCCTGACGGAGATGCTAGTCCCGGCACCATACAAGGTGCCGGAGAAGAAGGCCGAGAAGAAGGCCCCGGGGACCCGAAAGGGTCTCCGTCGTAAGGTTGTGCCAGAAGCCTCGTCCGAAGATGACGAGGCAGACTCCTCCCACGAAGGGGAGGAGGACGAAGAAGAAGACGCCCCATCCGGAAAGGATGAGGGGCCCGGCGAAGCGGGCCATGGGGCCAAAAAAGGCCCTCGGTGCAAGGCCGTTATACCCCTGTCGTCCGATGACGACGAGACAGATTCCTCCCGCAGAAGCAGGGGGAATCAAAAAGAAATTCCACCTCCCGCACTGGGGAGAAGAAGCCAACCGCCCGGAGGGGGAGGGGCGTCAAGAAGGGGAAACATCCTTCCGGACTACTCCACCACGGCCGCCTCTGAAGGTGGCTGGCTGCCCGAAGCCTGGCGCGATCGTAAGTGTCCGCACTCTACCCTGGTTTTAAGTCATAGCTGTTTAATAACGTCGACCATATATGCAGTCCGGCCAGGGCTCATCCGGAGGAGTTGTCTTCGGACGGGTCTCTGAGCGCTTCAGAGATGAACTCGCTCCCGACGGCCACCACTCTCAGCCTGCGGATGACACGGAGGTGTTGTCCCGAAGGTTCCCCGAGTAGGGGGAGGTGACCCTGGAGACGCCCCAAGGCGGACTTCCGAATGTCGGACATGCAGGGTTCAAGATCCCCGCAGATCACGTCGATGAGAGCCGCAACAAGGCGGACTCCCGACTGAACACTGCTCCGGAACCTCCGACGGTTCCGGAGTTGGGCGGGCAGCCCCTCGTTAGGGAGGGTGAGCAGCCCGTGTCGGGGACTTCCGTCGCGTCAACGGCGCCGGATAGCCTGGTGGAAGCGCTTCGAGGCGCTTCCATGGAAGAAGAGCACCGTACTCTCATGAGTGCGGTGATTCAAAAGGTTTTGTCCACCAAAAGCGGACTGACCGAAGCATGCACAAGCCTCCTGGCGGGCTTTGAGGTAAGTAATAAAAATGTATGAAATTACCACCTGATAGGTAGTAGCCCCTGATACTCTGTTTGGTGTTCGGAAAGAAAAGCCAAACGGAGGGTCAAATATAATCCGCAGGAGTCTAATAATAAGTAATGTTGTGAATAAGAAGGTTGTGCTGCTTGCTGCTGCTGCCCGTACTGCCGAGGTTGCCGAACTGAAGCGGGACTTGGAGCAGGCGCAGGGAGAGCTCGGCCTCACGAAGAGGCAGCTCGAGGAGACTAAAGGTAAGCGATTCCCCGTTCGTATATATTTAAAGATAGGCAAATTTTGTCAATCTAACGCCAAAGCGTCGTGACTGTGTAACAGGGGCCACCGCCTAAATGGCGTCCCTAAAGAAAGCGCTGTCCGAGGCCGAAAACAAAGCGGCCTTGGCATGCAAGGAGCGCGAAAAGCAAAGTGCTAGAGTGGGCGAGGTACAGCAGGAGCTCCAGGACCTCAGCAAGAAGTGCGAGTCCGTGGAGCATAATCTGAAGATGAAGGAGGCCGAGCTTGCGAAGGCCCTTGTAAGTTTGAAGGATGCCAAGGCCGAAGCCGAGAAAGCACAGCAGGAGATCCAGGAGGCCAAAAAGATAGCAGCGATTAAGAAATTCTTTGTGCAAAGCAAACATGTGGAGGATGCGTTTCTTTTACTTACTCAAATACGGAGCTCTCCAGGGGCATTTGCATATCTTCCACGCAGCGTCTCAGACGCTGCGGAGTTCTACCGTGCCCAGGAGGGGAGCTCAGCGGAGAAGCTGTTCGGTCCCAATCTTTCAGCCGATCATCCGATGCCTCTGGCGACCAAGCTGAAGTAGTTGATCGAACTCCACAGGCGGCGAACGGCTATGAAGGACTTCATAGTCGATGTGGCTGAGTGAGCTCCCGCCCGATAGCTACTTTGGCCGATCAAGCGGATGGTGGATGCCTGCCCGCGGCAAGTGATCAGCGATCCGTTTGCATCGAAGGTGCCCGCCGAGCCTTTGCCCGCGTCAAGGTGCATTGGGGCAAGCTGGATGCGGAAAAGCTGGTCAAGGACGGGCCGCCGAAGGGCAAGGCGCATCGCCATCCCGAGATGTACTACGATGGCGTGATGAAGGGTGCTCGTCTCGTCGCCGATGAGTGTACCAAGGACGCCATTTTTGAATGAGTTCACTTCTGTCATGTTTGTAATTTAAAGACGAAGTTACTTGCGCTATGTAGTGCTTTTGTTATTTAAAATGTTACCTTCTGTGCGGCTGTTTATAAAATCCTGAAAGTAGGCCAGTCGTTGGCTTCCGCCCCCATGTGACTAGCACTGGGGTGTTCGTGGGAAACACGGACACTCTTTATGCAAATGTTTGATCCCTTAAGGAGGTGTCCGGCGCAGCGAACAAGGAAATCGGACTATGCGGCTTTATAACTTACACTTAGCCATAGAAGTCTACAATTTTAAATTTCGGTGAAGCCCCTAGAATCCGGAAGATCGAATCGGGGCGCTATACACGCCTAGATCGGACGAAGCCGATTTATCGCCTAAAGCGGAAAATCTTTAAGGATTTTAAAACCTCTCGAACAGCGACCAGTTCTCGCCACATCATGTCGGTCAGTTTTCGATTTTCTCTACTGAGGTGCTCGTCCGGAAGAACCGGGACACAATCGCAGTAGTTCTCCCTGCGCTACCTTAGCCGATATAACGGAACGTAAGGCACCAAAACATGGGAGCCGGGCTATCCCAACTGTAGACCCAAGACATGATTCGGAGTTGATGCATATAGTGCTATAAGTTCGGGGTGCCGCACTGTTGAAAGTGTTCGGACTTTATTTTCCATATTACGGGGCGCCATGAGAAGCCCCTGGCAAACCGGCCGCACCAAAGTGTACGGATGCAATATCAAATAATCATTTATAAGAGAAAAAATGCTCAAATAAGAATAATAAGCTGATGCTATATATAATCTCCCATTGACGAAAAATACGTTTAAGCGTACATTTACAATGGGTGCGTGAAGCAGAGATAAAATAGGACTATTTGACATGTCCTATCCAGGGGCAGGCTGTGTTCAGGTAGATAAAGGAGGTATAATGATCGTAAATAGATTCCACTGGTATTTTCTTACGTACTGCGTCTATTGCCTCCTTGGATGTCTCTTCCCTATAAGTCCGCAATTCGGCTCTTTTGAGGATGCTGCGCTAGCGGTGTCTGAAAGGTAAGAGGGAAAGAGTATGAAAGTATTTGGCGGTTACCCGCACTATTGTCTGAGTCGTTGATGCGCCTCCGCCTGTGCCCATGGTATTTTGAGTGCGTAATTGTGTGCACGTGGCACGAATGCTGCTTTGATGGGGCTTAAGCGGAGGCCGGACTGCTAGTCGCGTTCTTGGCATGCCTGATGGTCCTGTTGCAGGGTGTTCCGGACTCGCTTGACTATGCTCGAAGTTGTTGTCGCCGGGTTGGTTTGTCGGAGAAGGCCGCATTGTACTTCTGCCGCAAGGGCTGCAATATGTTCTTCTGTTTGTAGGGAGCGGTCCATATTTCCGTTCACCGTTATGACCCCGCGTGGTCCTGGCATCTTGAGCTTGAGATATGCGTAGTGTGGTACCGCATTGAATCTAGCGAATGCGGTTCGTCCGAGCAGTGCATGGTAACCACTGCGGAAGGGGACGATATCGAAGATTAACTCTTCACTTCGGAAGTTATCCGGAGATCCGAAGACCACTTCCAATGTTATAGAGCCCGTACAGCGGGCCTCTATTCCAGGAATTACACCTTTAAAGGTGGTTTTAGTGGGCTTGATCCGTGAAGGGTCAACGCCCATTTTGCGCACTGTGTCCTGGTAAAGCAGGTTCAGGCTGCTGCCACTGTCCATAAGGACGCGCGTGAGGTGGAATCCGTCAATGATTGGATCTAGGACCAATGCGGACGAGCCGCCGTGACGGATGCTAGTAGGGTGATCCCTACGATCGAAGGTGATCGGACAAGCTGACCATGGGTTGAATTTGAGGCGGCGGCTCCATCGCATAGACGTCCCTTAGTGCCCGCTTCCATTCCGGCAGGGGGATGTGCGTGGCGTAGATCATGTTGACCGTTTTCACTTGGGGGGGGGGGATTTCTTCTGTCCCCCCGTGTTCGGACGTCGGGGCTCCTCGTCATCGTCGTTGTGCAGCCCCTTGTCCTTGTCTTCGGCGTTTATCTTGCCGGCCTGTTTGGATACCTAGGAATCTCTATTGGTGTGGTTGGCTGGCTTGTCCGGGGTGCCATGAATTTGGCACGAGCGCTCCAATATCACGGTCGGCGGGCGGTCCCTGATTATTTCTTTTGAACGGCTTCTTCCGCTGACCCGGCTTGGATCCACTGAATCCGGCGTTGACTGTCGTGTCTTCAGTGTTGTCGACGTTATTCCGTCGCTTATGTCTGTTACGGCATGGCTTGCCGTTATTATCGCGGCCATCCGAATTGCCAGGCGTAGTGCTGCTGCGAGCCAACCAACTGTCCTCGCCCGTGCAAAAGCGGGTCATTAGTGTTGTGAGAGCTGCCATGGACTTGGGTTCTTCCTGGCCGAGGTGTCGAGCGAGCCACTCGTCACAGATATTATGCTTAAAAGCCGCCAGGGCTTCGGCGTCCGGACAGTCGACTATTTGGTTCTTTTTAGTTAAGAACCGAGTCCAGAATTTCCTGGCTGACTCTCCGGGCTGTTGAATAATGTGGCTCAAGTCATCAGCGTCAGGTGGTCGCACATATGTGCCACAGAAGTTATCGAGAATCGTCTTCGAGTTTTCCCAGCTGCCCTTTGGAATTTCTTTGGCGAGCTATTCAGCCAATGCCGGGCTGGTCCTTTGAGCTTAAGGGAAGATATTTCATGGCGTGCGGATCGTCTCCATGGGCCATGTGAATGTGGAGAAGAAAATCTTGATCCATACTGCGAAAGTCTGTTGTGCCATCGTATGATTCGATGTTTACGGGTTTGAACCCTTACGGAATTCATGATCCATTACTTCGTCGGTGAAGCGGAGGGGTCTTGGCGCCTCATGCGGGCTATGTGGCTACGCAGGTCGAATTGCTCTGGGTGGCTATATTCGGCCCGGCTGGACTTGTTGAAGGTGTGTCCGGCGTGACGGTCCTCGTTGCGTACCGAGGCACGCCCCCGCGATCCGTAGATCGATCTTGGCTGTCCTGTTTTGTTGCCCCGAGCCGTAGTATGTTGGCGTGGGGGTGTTTGTCGGGGAGGCTGATCGTACCCACGAACACCTATGGGGCCGGCGGACCGGGCCCCTTTCGGTTCGGCGGGGAGCGGAGATCGCACGAAGAGCGGATCGGTAAGCTTACGAGTAGTTACCCAGCCGGAGCTCTCGGAGAGATAATACTCCTCTGCTGCTTATGCGATTATATTGTGTTCTTGCTAGGGGCGTTGAGAGCTACAAAACCTAAGCGTAGGAGTTCTCTAGCTTGAATGAGTGAACCCCTTCTACGTTGCGCATGGGCCTCCTTTTATATGCTCAAGGGTCACCAGCAGTGGCGGTGTGAGCGAGGGCAAAAGGGGAAAATGAGTAGCGGTTGGTACAACTACTTTGTACAGTGTATTCTACCTAACTCGACGGCAAGGACAACAGCATTAAATGCCTGTCCATGTCGCTTAAACAGTCTGTGAGGACCGTCGGGCGCCACCGTTTGCCACGATGACAATCTTGTCGTGCCGCTTACCGCTGCTCTCGCTGGCGCAGACCTCTTGACCGCTGCGCTGGAATGGTCTCATGGCGACACGTTGGCGGATGAGCTGGAGCGGAGATAAAGAGTGGTTGCTTGCCGCGGCAAGCGCCTTGCCGCGGCTGAACCCTTGTCGCGTCTGGAAGCTTGTCGCTCACCGAGCCTTCCTGACAAGCTCCTCTTGCCGGGGTCTTGTCTTCTGCGTGCCTTGAGTGGCCTTCCCGGCAAGCTCCTCTTGCCGGGGCCTTGTCTTTTTGACTTAAGTACTTTGTTCTTGAATGGCTCCAAAGGAACCACGGAGGATCTAGGTGATCACCGCGGCAAGCCTCGCCGCGGGGTGCTGCCACTGCCCGTGCACAAGTTCGGGATACTAGGGTACCCCTATTCTAGTACAGGCAGGGAGCCCCTGCTGGGCCATACACGGTGCGGCGCTGTTGGGCCAGGCCCCAAACAGGCACAGACGCACGCGGCCTTGGTTACGCCATAACTCGCTCCGGACTCACCACGTCTCCCACAGGCAGCACGCATCGACCGTGGCGTCGTGGGGAGATCGTGGGGGTTTCTTTATTCGGCAAAGTGGAACGTCCGCCCACTCTCCCTCCTTATAAGCAGGGGAAGCAGGGCAGGTCGCCCCCTCGCCATTTTGTGTCTCATCTAAAACCACCGCTGCTCCCCTCCTCCTCCCTAATCAGAGAGGCAGCGCTCACTTCCCTTCGCCACCACATCACCAACGCCGTCGGTCTCCTCCACCACCTTCGCCATGGCTCCGAAAGCCGACAAGGGGAAGGGCGTGAAGTCGGCCGAGGCGCAGCGGCTCGCGGCGCTGCGGAAGGAGCGGGCCATCTTCCGCCCTCAGCTCGCTGCGAAGGAGCTGAGGGAATGGTACTACCTCTTCTGGTCGACGGAGACGCGAGCGCATCCGCGCACAAAGGTACTCTCAGCCGCCGCATCAGATTTGGCTCCGAGTGGGTACCCCTTTTTCGCGCTCTTCTTCTATTGCGGGCTCTGTCCGCCCTTCTCTGAATTCTTCTGCGATATCATGAACACCTACGGGTTTCGCCTCCTTGATTTCACCCCCAATGCTGTCCTGACCATGGCAGTTTTCGCACATCTCTGCGAAAACTTTGTCGGAGTCCACCAAGCGTAGCCCTCTTGATTGTACTAGAATAGGGGTACCCTAGTATCGAACTTGTGCATGGGCGTGCAGCACCAGTGGCGAGGCTTGCGCGATGATCACTAGCTCCTCGTGGTTCCTTTGGAGCCATTCAAGAACAAAGTACTTAAGTCAAAGACAAGGCCCGGCAAGAGGAGCTTGCCGGAAAGGCCACTCAAGGCGCAGAAGACAAGACCCGGAAGAGGAGCTTGCCGGAAGGCTCGATGGCGACAAGCTTCCGGGCGTGACAAGGGTTCAGCGCGGCAATGCGCTTGCGCGGCGAGCAACCACTCTTTATCTCCGCTCCGGCTCATCCGCCAGCGTGTACGCCATGAGACCATTCGGTAGCGTGTCAAGAGGCTGTGCGGCCAGTGGAGAAACAGCGATGGCGGCGCTGACAAGATTGCCATCGTGGCAAGCGGTGGCGCTCTGACGGTCCCTGTTGCCTGTTTAAGCGACATGGGCGGGCATTTAATGCTTTGTCCCTTGCCGTCGAGTTAGGTAGAATACACTTGTACAAAGTAGTTGTACCAACCGCTACTCATTTTCCCTTTTGCCCTCGTCTACACTGCCACTGTTGGTGACCCCTTGAGCATATAAAGGAGGCCCATGCATAGCGTAGAAGGGTTCGACTCATTGAAGCTAGAGAACTCCTACGCTAGGTTTTGTAGCTCTCAACGCTCCCTAGCAAGAACACAATATAATCGGACAAGTAGCGATGAGGAGTATTATCTCTCGGAGAGCTCGAAGCTTCGATAAACTGCTCAGTTGGTAGCTCCGGCAAGGAGGTGGCATGCGCCAATTGCCGACTGTGGTGACGCCGACAAGCAGGACAGCTCCAACAAGCGATCTTGCAAGATCCATCGCACCAAGGGCCATGACCTCCAGGAGCTGCAAGAAGGTCGAGCAGCTTGTTAAACAAACGAAGGCTGAAACGAGCGGCGCGACAAGGAGAAGGCCCAGGAAGGTCTTGGGGAGTTAGCAAAAGCGACCGGCCGGGAGGACGCTTGCAGCAAGGCTAAGCAGCGGCAAGAGACAGATCTCCCGCGGCGCGACAAGGATGAAAACGGCGACGGCGATGAAGATATGGAAGGCAGCGAGACCGATGAGCAGGAGTTTGAAAGCCACAGAGGTCCTCTGCGTTGTGGCGGTGCCTCTCTGCATACTTCACACCGCCAACTCAAGCAGTGGATGCGGGAAGTTAATGCAGCAGAACCATCCGTAGAGTCACGCAAGCCTCTGAAATGGTCCAGCACGCCTATCATCTTTGATATTGAGGACCACCTTGATCGCATAACTGCGGTCGGGTGCTTGCCGATGTTGGTCTCACCAACTATCCGCAACCTCAAGGTCACCAAGATGCTAGTTGACGGCGGGGCCGGCTTAAACCTGATCTCCTCTGCAGTACTCCAGAAGCTTCAGATCCCTGACGGCGAGCTCGAAGAAACGGCACATTCCAAGAATCAATCCGGGAAGAAGCAAGCCAAAGGAAAGATAACGTTGCGGTGACATTTGGCAGCGAATTAAACTTCAGGATTGAGAGGTCACTTTTGGCGTTGCTGATTTTCCATTGCCTTACAATGGGATACTTGGCAAATCGGCACTTTCGCCAAGTTCATGGCGGCCTCTCATTATGCATACAACTTGCTCAAGATGCCCGGCCCGATAAGTGTCATTTCTGTCCCTGGCGACAAGAAGGATGCTCTTATCTGCGCCGACAAGATTTACCGGGAAGTAGCAGCCGCAGCAGATCACAAGTCACTTGCCGCTGAAGCTCCCGGGGGGAAGAAGAAGACCAAGTCCGGCAAGAGCTCTGATGCCCACTCCGGCAAGCGCACCTCCTCGGAGTGCTGCGCTACCGTCGAGGACGCACCATCGAGCTCCACCGGCAAGCGCAAAGATGTCGGGGAGGCTGATCGTACCCACGAACACCTATGGGGCCGGCGGACCGGGCCCCTTTCGGTTCGGCGGGGAGCGGAGATCGCACGAAGAGCGGATCGGCCGGCTTACACAGAGCAGTTTACCCAACCGGAGCTCTCCGGAGATAATACTCCTCTGCTGCTTATGCGATTATATTGTGTTCTTGCTAGGGGCGTTGAGAGCTACAAAACCTAGCGTGGGGTTCTCTAGCCGAATGAGTGAACCCCTTCTCGTTGCATGGGCCTCCTTTTGTATGCTCAAGGGTCACCAACAGGTGGCGGTCTTGACGAGGGCAAAAAGGAAAATGAGTAGCGGTTGGTACAACTACTTTATGCAGTGTATTCTACCTAACTCGGCGGCAAGGGACAAAAGCATTAAATCCCGTCCATGTCGCTTAAACAGTTACAACGAGGACCGTCGGGGCGCCACCGTTTGCCACGATGGCAATCTTGTCGGCGCCGCTTACGCTGCTCTCCGGCGGCATGACCTCTTGACCGCGGCGCTGGAATGGTCTCATGGCGACACGTTGGCGGATGAGCTGGGCGGAGATAAAGTGGTTACTGTCGCGGCAAGCGCCTTGCAGCAGCTAAACCCTTGTCGCATCCGGAAGTTTGTCGCTCACGAGCCTTCCCGACAAGCTCCTCTTGCGGGGTCTTGTCTTCTGCGTGCCTTGAGTGCCCTTCCGGCAAGCTCCTCTTGCGGGGCCTTGTCTTTGACTTAAGTACTTTGTTCTTGAATGGCTCCAAAGGAACCACGGAGGAGCTAGGTGATCACCGCATGACAAGCCTCGCCCGAGGTGTCTTTGCTGCCGTGCACAAGTTAGGGATACTAGGGTACCCCTATTCTAGTACACCGGCAGGGGCCCCGGGCTGGGCCATACAGTGCAGCGCTGTTGGGCCAGGCCCCAAAGCAGGCGCAGGCACGCGCGCCTTGGATTACGCCATAACTTCGCTCTGGACCCACCACGTCTCCCACAGGCAGCACGCATCATTGCGGCGTCGTGGGGGGAGATCGTCGGGGGGTTTTCTTTATCGGCAAGCGGGCGTCCGCCCCTCTCCTCCTTATAAACAGAAAGCAGGGGCAGGTCGCCCCCTTGCCGTTTCTTTGTCTCATCTAAAACCACCGCTGCTCCCTCCTCCTCCCTAATCATGAGAAGCGGCGCTCCGCCCCATTCGCCACCACATCAGCGCCGTCGGTCTCCTCCACCACCTTAGCCATGGCTCCGAAAGTCGACAAGGGAAGGGCGTGAAATCGGCCGAGCACAGCGGACTCTTGGCTGGCTTGGAAGGAGGCCATCATCTTCCCCCTCAGCTCGCCTTGAAGGAGCTGAGGAATGGTCTACCTCTTACGGTCGACGAGAGCCAGCGCATCCAGCGCACAAAGTACTCTCGGCCGCGCATCAGATTTGGCTCAGTGGGTACCCTTTTTCGCTCTTCTTCTATTGCGGGCTCTGTCCGCCCTTCTTTAATTCTTCTGCGATATCATGAACACCTCACAGGTTTCGCCTCCTTGATTTCACCCCAATGCTGTCTGACCATGGCGGTTTCGCACATCTCTGCGAAAACTTTGTCGAAGTCCACCAAGCGTAGCCCTCTTCCGCCATTTCTTCATGCCTCGAGTAGAGAGAGAGAGCCTCTTGCGGAGGGATGCTTTGAATCTCAGGATCGGTGAAAGAGGCCTGCTCTGGAAGGAGGCTCCAGTAGCAAGTGGGAGGAGTGGAGGGCTGATTGGTGTTGGATCATAGTGGAGAACCATGACCATTCACTGCCTATGCCAAACCCCAATAGTGCTGCGGCAATGATTGGAGCAACTTGGCGCCGTGGGATGCTAGGCTGAAGATTGCGTTACCGGATCCTGCGCCTCGGGCTTGCGGACTCCTTGTAAGCGCGGTTGGCGCGATTTCCTTCGCCGCGCCATCCCCTTGCGGAGAGGAGGAGACCTGCTTGGGAGTTTGAGCGGCGAGACATCATGAGGCTGCGCCGGGCCTAAATTTCAACTTCACCGTCTTGGAGCTTGCGCGATGCTCTTGGAGCTGTTCAAGCATGACCCGATCACCCGAATGGTTCAGGTTGCCAAGAAGTCGTTCCTTTATGCAACAACTCTTCGCTCGACCGCATCCGTGCGATGATGCCGTTGTGCGACTCGCATGGAATCGTTCCAACTTGGCAAGATCCGGCCGGCGGCGTCGTCGGCGCAGTTCTTCGACAGCTTGGAAGAAGTGCCAATCCGCCCGACGAAGCGAAGAGCCTCACCCGTGACACCACCGATGAAGAGATGCAACGCGTTGCCACGAGTTGGAGGAGGCGGCAGAGCTTGCTACCAAGCAATTTGAATTAGTTCTTGTGGAGGCGGAGGCAGCGAGGCGGCAAGCCTTGTCGATCGAGAGGAGTTTGCTTTGGCAAGGAGGAGCAGGCCGAGCCAAGTTGAGCCGGCGAGCCTGCTGGGCGCCTCCTCCCACCTTCAAGTAGCTTGCATGGCGGAGCCTACAGCTCCACCAAGAAGGCGTCTCCATAAGGCAGGGAAGTGGCGGGGCGGCGACGGGCCAACAGGCTGTCGCGCCCGGCAGCCTCCCACCCGCGGCAAGCATGTTGCCCAGGAGCACCTCACGCCGCCACTGACAAGCTGGGCGGGGCCTTACAGGACCACGGCTCCTGCACCCGCCAAGCGTCCAAGGAGCCTACTCTTCCAGCTCGTCGTCGCCAGGAGGTGAACAGAATCGACCTCTCCAGCTCAGCTCGAGGAAGAAGAAGAGTAAGATCTTGTCGCTGTGCTTGAAATTCTTCAATTTGTTGCTTTGTCTTGTATCGACTCGCTTCATTCTGAACTCTTTCCTTTCGGGACTGGCCTAGAGAGCGTCGAAGAGCCAAGGCCCGGTGGTGCGTCATCGAGGGCGATCCCCCATGGCAACAGGAGGCGTCTGAGACCCCCTTGCGGACCGGCAACCCTTCCAAAGCAGCCCCAGGCGCAGCCCCAGTAATAAGTATATGGTTCACTTTCTGTGGTTAGGCGGCGCATGGGTGCTCTTTATTCTTGATATCATTGTTGATTTGTGTAGGAAGCGAGCAGCCCGCCCGAGTGTCTGAGGCCGTTCTGTCATGTCATCTGCTTCAGCTGCGCCGCCAAGGGAGGATCCCGGCAAGGGTGCCCTCCGGCAAGGAGGCTTCTCCGGCAAGGGGCGGATCTGACAAGAGATGGCACCGTCGACCCTCCGGCGGCAGAGACTGCCGCTGCAAATCCCATCGCAGGTAAGCCTCTTGCCTGTAAGCTGCCCTTGTGTTCTTCTTCTTCCAATTCTTCTTTTTGGATATTTTGATTGACTTTTCTTTCTTTTTCTTGTCGTTAGATCCATCCGCCCTTGAGCGATGGAGCCCGAGTCGCCCGGCGAGGAGGGCCTTGTGGCAACATTAGCCAGCCGCCGTCGCCGAGGAGGGACCTGGCGTGGACGAGCCCGCCGTTGAAGAGGCCGCCAAGGCTGCCGCCCTTGGCTGGCGAGGGGTCCGCGATCGTCTTGGCGACCACGAGGCCGCAGGCGCGAGCTCTACACCGACCGCCGATCCTTCCGCCCGCTGCCGTAGCGCCGGACTTGAGCCCCAGGCCAGCGCCTACTTGAAGGCTGGCGATGGCGTCTTCATCAAGCTCCCTGATGCGTCGAGCTCGAGGCGCGGTCGAGGAGAGACCTTGACGAAGAGCTGCTCGCCTCCAGCTGGGCTGTCGTTGGTCGATCGCCAAGCAGCGGCAGCGAGCGAGTCGAGGAGGAGCAGCTATTCGCGGAAGCTCTTTGTCGCTCTACGCGTCCGACAAGCCAAGCTGGAATCCCGGAAGCACTTGTCGCGAGGCGGGAGCGGACATGGAAAGCAGCATAAAGAGCTCGGGCGCCAACCAGAGGCTCTCGGGCGTGGCTGAAGAAGCGGGGCGACTTCATTGAAAGCGCACAGCCTTCATTCTTGAGAAGGCTGAGGTCGAGGAGCAGCAGCGACTTCTGCCGAGAAAGCTGTCTGCGCAAGAAGGTGAGTTGGCGCGCGGAAGATCAACCTTGACAGCTATGAGGAAGAGCTTGCGTAGCGTGAGCAATCAATTGGCGGAGCTCTCAAGGAAGCAAAAGGCTGCTGCCCAGCTGCCGAGGCCGCCAAGAAGGAGTTGGAGCAGAGGTGACACAGGCTGGGGCCAACCTCGGAAGGCGGCGAGGAGCTTGCTGCGCTTAAGCCTGGCCGAGAAGGGCGCCTACACTCTTGGCGAGCTGCGGGCCGTCTCGCTGAGAAGAACAGGAGCTCGGCGCCGCCAAGGACTCCAAGGTAGATCTTGAGCTGGCCCGACCACCTTGATCACGAGACCTTTGGGCCAGGCGCCAAGGAGGCGGGAGGTGGCCTTGTTGGAGAAGATCAAGACCGGCGAGGCTGCTGCAGAGTGCCACGACCGCCCTAACACCTTGAGAGAGAGCGTGATGCACTAGACCGAGGGTCTCGTAAATCTGCCGCAGCCATCGACAAGGAGTTGGCGGAGCTGGGGATGGTGGATCTCTGGTACTCCTCAAGCGAGCATCTCAACCCAGCGCCAAGCTCAGCTTGTTCTTCAAAGGCGTGGTGGCGGCTCTCCGGCTGCTCGGGAGGAGATCCCAATAGCTGGCGGCCGAGTCGCGCCAAATCTGTCTTGAGGGCTCTTCAAAGGTGCTGATGAAGGTGGCCTTCCATAATCAGGCGTTAACCGTAGCGATCCTCAAGTCCTTGCCGCCGACTAGCGGCGTTGAAGCACTCAAGGCCCTTATCGCACCATTGTGGACAGGGTGGCCGGGATCAAGAGGTCGATGGCGACAGCGTAGATTAGGTCGCCCGTTTTATCATTTCCTTGTCACCGGCTGATCATGTTAGGAGAACAATTTATTAGAGCTGCGACAAGCTATCTTGTAATATAACTCTATTTCAGTTAGTAATTGCTATGTTATTTCCTTTACTTGGGTCCTTCCTTTGTATGTTTCGCCCTCGCTTTTAGGGAACTTGTCGTGCGGGCACCCTTGCCATGAAGCGCCGAGTGCGGAACGTCGGCAACTTCTGGCGGTGTCGCCTCCGACAAAGCAACCTTATCGCGACTAGTTGCAGCTCACTTAAGTTGTTGGCGGACTCGAAACAAAGTAAGGCGCAAACTAGCTATGAGTTGGTTCCTTGGCACAGGTTTTCCATACAAAGCACGGTCGTTCGAGGAAGATAACTTAAAAAATTTAAAACTGATTGCTCAAATTTTGGCAACTTAGCTTTTACGCCGTTTGCTTCCCGATAAGGCAAAATTTCTTGAGCACCACCTTGATCCACAGCATTATCTTCTTCTCCTTCCCCACAGCAAACTTGTGTGCGAGGAACCTTCTCTTCTTTGAGAAAGAAAGAAGAAAATAAAGATATGGAGCCACAGTGGCTCGTTATTGCTATCGGAATAGGTGCTGTACAAAGTGTCGGATAATTCATGCAAAGTAAAAAGCGAAAGCATGAAATTGACAAGATGTGCGGAGCACATGAGCTTCTTGATCTTGCGAGTCTGCGCCCGGCTTTGTACAAAGGATTACATGCAACATGGGCAAGACTTGTACAAAAGGTGGTTGCGGAACAGGTTCCGCAACCGCGCTTCTATGGGTAAAACTTACGAAGATGCTCAATATTCCAGGAGTTGCTCACGGAATGCCATCTTGGTCTCAAAGCGAGACAGCGCCAGCCCTAGTGACTCGTTTCACCCGATAAGGGCCTTCCCACTTTGGCGTCAACTTGTTGGAATTCTTGGCGGACTGAGCGCGCGAAGAACAAGGTCGCCTTCCTCGAGACTTCGGCACTAACCGCGGCTATGGTAGCGGCGCAAAGCTTGCGATAATGAGCAGCTCGTCTGACTGAAGACGGTCCTCCTCAAGGAGCAGCGCGTCATCTTGTCGCAGCTACTCTTGCTCAAGCTCATCATGGCGAACACTCGAGGTGACCCGTATACGAGTTCCGTGGGGAGAACTGCCTCTGCTCCATAGACTAGGCGAAAGGTGTCGGCGATGTGGCTCGATTTGGCGTCGTCTGATCGACCAAAGAACCACCAGCAGCTCCTCAATCCAGTTTCTTCCGCACTTGTGCAGCCTGTCGAAAGTTCTGGTCTTGAGTCCTCGCAGCACTTCAGCGTTTGCCCTCTCCGCTTGACCATTGCTTCTCGGGTGAGCAACAGAAGCGAAGCAGACCTTGGCGCCAAGATCTTGGACGTACTGCATGAAGGTGTGGCTCGTGAATTGCGTACCGTTGTCGGTGATGATCCTGTTAGGAATCCCAAAACGGCAAACAATCGACTGAAGAACTTGATCTTGTTGTCTTGTCACCTTCCTCCTTGCTTCCACTTCCGGCCACTTTGTGAACTTGTCGATTACTGACGTACAAGTACTCAAAGCCCCGACAGCTTCGGGAAAGGGGCGAGGATGTCGAGCCCCGGACCGAAAATGGCCAGGATAAAGGGATCGTCTGGAGAGCTTGAGCTGGCTGGTGTATTTGCTTGGAATGGGCCTTGCGCTTCACACTTGGTTACTTCTGCGATTGCATCTGGAGGCTGTTGGCCAAAAGAAACCTTCTTGGGCAACTGCGGCAAGTGCTCTTCTTGTAATGTGGTGACCACATATGCCTCCATGTATCTCCGCCAACAGCTTCATCCATCTTCCCGATGAATACACTTCAATTTCACTCCGTTGAGTCTTCTTACATGCAGAATCTTTGTCGACAAACTGGTACATACTTGACTGCCGGGCTACTCTTTCCGCTTCTTCTTGCTCTTGGGAAGTTCTCTGCTGAAGGAAGCAGACGATCTGCTGTGCCCATCTTTGGAGCTTGCGGCTCGACAACAAGGACTAAAGGCATATTTACTGCTGCGGGAACATCCGCTTCTACGGCGAGAACCTGCGGCTTAGCCGGAGCTTGATGATCCCCGTCAAGCTTGCCGGAGCAAAACTTGTCGAGAGCGTATGCTTCAACGAAACAAACCCTCAGGCTTGTCGGAGCAGACTGCTCCTCAGCAGTATTGGTGTTGATCTTGGGGACCTTTTTGGCGGCGGCTTCAGGGAGCTCTGCCGAAAAGTAGTCGCCAGAAACCAACTTCCTCTTTTTGCTCTGTCCAGTTGATGGCGTTACAGTCGGTTGAGTCAGCTTGAGCACGAAGATCCCTGGTTCCATAGGTAACTTAAGTGTGGCGCACTTCGACAGGCCATCAGCAATGTCGTTCTGAGCTCTTGGAACATGTTCCATTTGTAGGCCGTCAAAGTGCTCTTCTAGCTTCCTCACTTCATCAACATAAGCTTCCATCAGCGGACTCGATAATTCTTGTTTACTTGGCGGATGACAAGCTGTGAGTCACTCGACAATGAGCTTCTTGATCCCAAGGTCCATCATGATCCACGAGACCGGCAAGCAAACCTTCATACTCTGCAGTATTGTTCGTTGCTTGCTCCTTGGGAAAGTGCATCCGGACCACGTACTTGAGGTGCTCTCCGGTGGGTGCGACAAGTAGTACGCCGGCACCGGCGCCTTGCAGCGAAGGCACCGTCAAAGTACATCAACCACTCTTTGCTTGCCTCCTTGGCCAGGGATGCTCGTTTACGGATTTCTCCGTCTTGTGTTGGCGTCCATTCTGCTATGAACTCTGCCAATGGTCTGCTTTGGATAGTTGAAGTGCTCTCAAACTTGAGGCCAAAGCTTGACAGTTCAGTGCCCACTTTCGACAATCCTACCCGTTGCTACGGATTTTGCAGTATCCTCTTGATGGAAGCGAGTGGCGATTGTGATCTCATGTGCTTGGAAGTAATGGCGCAGCTTTCTCGAGGCCATGAGAAGGCGAAAAGCAACTTCTGCACACGAGTACCTCGACCTAGCCCCTGCAGAAGGGAACGACAAAGTAAACTGGGCGCTGCACCATCTTTTTCTCGCATCTTCTCATGCTCTGCGAGATCCATCTTTAGCCGGGACGGAGCTTGTCGGTGAAGCCCCACAGCTTGTCATTGGGCGCTTCGCCATGGTGTGCCACTCGTCATCCGCCTCCCTCTCCGCTACTAACGCAGCACTAACCACTTGATTGGTTGCCGCTAAATATAGCAGCAACTTCTCTTATGGTTTAGGTGCGACAAGTCTTGAGTGGAGGACAGTATCTCTTCAAGTCTGCGCAGCTGCCTCCGTTTCGAGTCCATTTCATTGGACCTGCCTTTTCAAAATTTTGAAAAATGGCGGTAGCGCTCAGCAGACCTAGAGATAAACTTCTTTGAGAGCAGCTATGCAACCGGCAAGTCTTCGTACATCCTTGGCGCTTTGGTGCTTCAATCTGCTCAATGGCCTTGATCTTGTCGGGATTGGCTTCAATTCCCATTTGAGACACGAAGAACCCGAGAAGCTTGCGGAGGAACTCCAAATCGCACTTCTCGGGGTTGAGCTTGAGGTTGATCTTGCGCAGATTCGCAAAGGTTTCATCAAATCTCGAATCGAGTTACCTGTCCTTGCTCTTGACCACTATGTCATCCATGTAGGCTTCCACATTTCTGTGTATTTGCGGCTCAAAAGCGTGATGGACTACTCTTGCAAATGTTGAACCGGCATTCTTTAATCCGAAAGGCATCCGTACAAAACAGTATGTGCCACATGGGGTGATGAATGAGGTTTTCTCTTCGTCCTCTTCTGCCATGAAGATTTGATGATATCCTGAGTATGCATCAAGGAATGAAAGCAAATCACATCTAGCCATGGAGTCAACAATCTGGTCGATACGCGGCAAAGGAAATGGGTCTTTGGGACAAGCTTTATTAACATCGGTAAAGTCGATACAAAGCCTCCATTTCCCATTTGCCTTGCACACAACTACAGGGTTGGCCAACCACGTAGGATGGAGCACTCCTCTGACAAGGCCTGCTGCTTCCAACTTCTTGATTTCTTACGCTATGAATTCTTGGCGCTCCTTTGCTGTTTCACGACTTTACCTTGGCGGTCGCGCGCGAGGACAGACAGCGAGATGGTGCTCAATTAGTTTCACAGGAACACGGGGATGTCGGCGGTTGCCATGCAAACACGTTGGCGTTCGCCGCCAGGAAAGCAACGGCCGCTTTCCTATTTAGGGTCAAGCGTGGCGATGGTGAAGGTACCACGGTGCCGTCCTCCTTAGCGGACACCTTCTTGGTCTCTGGAGCTGCCATCATTTTCTTACACTTGCGGTGGAGCTCGATGGTGCATCCTCGGCGGTGGCGCAGCACTCAGGAGGTGCGCTTGCGGAGTGGGCATCGAGCTCTTGCGGACTTGGTCTTCTTCTTCCCCGGGAGCTTCAGCGACAAGTGACTTGTGATCTGCTGCGGCTGCTGCTTCGGTAAATCTTGTTACGCAGATAAGAGCATCCTTCTTGTCGCGAGGACAGAAATGACACTTATCGGGCGGGCATCTTGAGCAAGTTGTATGCATAATGAGAGGCCGCCATGAACTTGGCGAATGCTGGACGGCCAAGTATCCCATTGTAAGGCAATGGAAAATCAGCAACATCAAAAGTGACCCTCTCAGTCCTGAAGTTTAATTCGCTGCCAAATGTCACCGGCAACGTTATCTTTCCCTTTGGCTTGCTTCTTCCGGATTGATTCCTTGGAATGTGCGGTTTCTTGAGCTTCGCCGTCGGGGATCTGAAGCTTACGATCTGCCGCAGAGGAGATCAGGTTTAAGCCGGCCCGCCGTCAACTAGCATCTTGGTGACCTTGAGGTTGCGGATAGTTGGTGAGACCAACATCGGCAAGCACCCGACCGTAGTTATGCGATCGGGTGGTCCTCAATATCAAAGATGATAGGCGTGTTGGACCATTTCGAGGCTTGCGTGACTCTACGGATGGTTCTGCTGCATTAACTTCCGCATCCTTTGCTTGAGTTGGCGGTGTGAAGTATCACGAGAGCACCGCCGTCAACGCAGAGGACCTCTGTGGCTTTCGAAACTCCTGCTCATCGGTCTCGTCGTCTTCCATATCTTCATCGTCGTCGTCGTCTTCATCCTTGTCGCGCGGCGGGGAGGTCTGTCTCCTTGCCGCTGCTTAGCCTTGCCGGGCGTCCTCCTGGCGGGTCGCTTCTTGCTAACTCCCCAGCACCTTCTGGGCCTTCTCCTTGTCGCGCGCGCCGTACTCAGCCTTCGCTGTTCAACAAGCTGCTCGACCTTCTTGCAGCTCTGGAGGTCATGGCCCTTGGTGCGGTGGATCTTGCGGTCTTGCTTGTTGGAGCTGTCACCTTGTCGGCGGCCGCCACAGGTGGCGATTGGCGCCCGGCAACCTCCTTGCGGAGCTACCAACCTTAGCTTTCTTGGCGCGCCTCCGTTGCGGACTGCTTTCGACAACTAGCACGTCCTTGCCTTTCTTCTTTCATTATTCCGTCGCGGCTCTTCCTTGCGGGACAATTTCTTCACTATCAGATCCTGCTTCTGCATTCTCTCCTGGGAGTCTCCTCCCTTCCTCAGCACGCGCACACTTGTCGGCCAAGGCATACAGCTCACTGACGTCCTTGACTTTGCACATCGCATCTCTTCCCTCATCCTGCGGTTCCGCACGTTTTGATGAAACGCGCTGATCACCTGCTGCGGGGTGGACATCTGGGATGTTGTAGTGCACGGCTTAATCTCTGGATGAACTTGCGCAGGGACTCTCCTTCCTTACAGGCGGCAGATGAAGGTCGCTTTCCAGCCATGAGGCTTGTGGCGCTGTGAAGGCGCCGACAAACTGATGGCACAAATCTTCAAGAGGAAATGGAGCTGTCCGGCAAGTGCATGAGCCAAGATCGGCGTTGGGCTTGAGCACCGGCGGGAAGTAGTTGGCGAGAATCTTGTCGTCTCGTCCCCGGCGGCTTGCACTTTGCAATGGTGTAGATCTTTGAGGAACTCCGGCGGGTGCATCTTGCCGTCGTGCTTCTCTGGTACATCGGCGAAATTTTTCTTGTCGGACCCTTTGGACTTGCCGCAGCTCACGAGTGAGCGTGGGGCAACCTACCGCGTACGGCAAGTCGCCTGGTTCCCCTGGCGCATGCATGTCGACAGAGGGCCCAGCGCGCTGGTCGGATTGACGCCGCGCTTCTCTTCGGCACTCGATGTGAGTTCGAGCGTCTTCTTGTTGCCGTTCGTGAAGAACTTGGCACTGGTCGCGACGAGCTCGTGGATCCGACGACGCGGTGGAGTCGCTGTCGAGGTGGATCCGACGAGTCGGCGATCTTGGCCTTCGGGGTGGAGAGTGCATAGTGGTTGCACCCCCACAGGTCTCGTCGCCACCGGCTCGTGCCTTGTCGTCTTGCCGCGGCAGCGATGTGCTTGGTTGCCGCGGAGCGTCGCCGTTGGCAAAGCCGATGAGACTCTGAATGGTGGCCCTCCATTCGTCGACCTTGTCTGCCGTTGGAGGGTAATCCAGGAGCAATTGAGCTCGCGCCAGAGCTTCTGCTTGAGTGGTGGGCGGCAATGGCGAACGGTGCGAGGAGCGGGATATGCTCGGACTTCTAAATATGTTAGAAGGAGCAGTATCCCGTCCAGGCGACCGTGCCCCACTCGCACCAACCTGTTGGCGAGCAAGCTGTTCTTGAACGTCTCTGGATCCACCAGCTCGATCTTGGCCCAATGAACGTATTGCGCTGCGAGCACCATGACGCTGTCGGTCTCGCACCTCCTGAGATGGACGCGGTGCGTGTACAGACGCCGAGGTTTGCGCCGCCTTTTCCTTGGACTTATTAGCGACATGGGCTCCCTCGTCAATGCCCGTTCTTCCGCCGGCGACTACCCCACCACTCGTAGGCTCCGGTGGTGGTGGATTTGATGCGGACGGCTCTGCTGCCGCTGAAGCTTTCTTCTTCGGTGGCATGTCGATGAAGATGATGAAGATGTTGCTCGTGTGAACGCCGGATCAGGTTCACACAGCCTCGACGCCCCCTACCTGGCGCGCCAAAGATGTCGGGGAGGCTGATCGTACCCACGAACACCTATGGGGCCGGCGGACCGGGCCCCTTTCGGTTCGGCGGGGAGCAGAGATCGCACGAAGAGCGGATCGAGGCGAAGCACACGAGCAGTTTACCCAGCTTCGGAGCTCTCCGGAGAGATAATACTCCTACTACTGCTTGTTTGATTATATTGTGTTCTTGCTAGGGAGCATTGAGAGCTACAAAACCTAGCGTAGGAGTTCTCTAGCTTCGAATGAGTCGAACCCCTTCTACGTTGCGCATGGGCCTCCTTTTATATGCTCAAGGGGTCACCAACAGGTGGCAGTGTAGACGAGGGCAAAAAGGGGAAAATGAGTAGCGGTTGGTACAACTACTTTGTACAGTGTATTCTACCTAACTCTGACGGCAAGGGACAAAAGCATTAAATGCCCGTCCATGTCGCTTAAACAGTGCAACAGGGACCGTCAGGAGCGCCACCGTTTGCCACGATGGCAATCTTGTCGCCGCCGCTTACCGCTGCTCTCCGGCTGGCGCACTGACCTCTTGACACGCGCTACCGGAATGGTCTCATGGCGACATGTTGGCGGATGAGCTGGGCGGAGATAAAGAGTGGTGGCTGCCAGCGCAAGCGCCTTTGCCGCGGCTGAACCTTTGTCGCGTCCAGGAAGCTTGTCGCTCACGAGCCTTCCCGACAAGCTCCTCTTGCCGGGTCTTGTCTTCTGCGTGCCTTGAGTGGCCTTCCGGCAAGCTCCTCTTGCGGGGCCTTGTCTTTGACTTAAGTACTTTGTTCTTGAATGGCTCCAAAGGAACCACGGAGGAGCTAGGTGATCACCGCGGCAAGCCTCGCCGCGGGGTGCTGCCACTGCCCGTGCACAAGTTCGGGATACTAGGGTACCCCTATTCTAGTACACCGACAGTGTTGGCTGGTATGCAGACTGGTATGCCGTTTTATCCGGCCACGAGGTGGACGGTCAGCCATATGGTGCTCGAGTCCGTATTCCTCGGCTGCCAGGACTTCAGTCCATCTGTCTGTGAGCAGGTCTTGATCAGCTTGGAGTTGTTGTTGTTTCTTTTTTAGGCTCCTCGCAGTGGCTATAAGCCGACGCTTGAAGCGCTCCTGCTCTACGGGATCCTCGGGCACGCCGAACTCGTCGTCGCCGAGGCTAATCTCGTCTTCGGAGGGGGGCATGTAGCTGTCCTCCTCCGGGTATTCGTCCGTCGCCTGTTCTTCTGGGCTGACCTGCTCATCCTCCTGTTCGTCCTGCTCAAAGGCGGGCTGATCAGGGTTGTATTCTTCTCCGGCACCATTCGGATTGTTTTCACCTCCTGGGCCGGTATTGGTGTGGCGGGGCTTGGAGTGGCGCCGACGGCGCCCATTCTTTGCTTTTTTCCCTGAGGTTTTATCCTCTGTTGCCTCATCGCCATTTGTTTCCTTCGGAGTGTCCACCATATATATATCATAAGAAGAGGTGGTTGTCCACCGCCCAGTGAGCGGTGGTTCATGTTCTTCTCCTGCATCGTCGTCCATACCGTCGATGTCTTCGGAGTCGAAGTTCAGTACCTCGGTTAAGTCATCGACCGTGGCAATGAAGTGGGTGGTGGGTGGGCAACGAATTCCTTCGTCGCCTGCCTCCCACTCGAGCCGGACATAGTTCGGCGAAGAGCCTCCTGACAAAGAGAGAGACTTTAATGAGTCCAGCATGTCGCCTAAGGGCGAGTGCTGGAAAATATCCGCAGCGGTGAACTCCATTACCGAAGCCCATCCTGGCCCGACGGGCTCGAGAGTGCGCAGACAGGAACCAATGTCCGGATACGAATCCGTGGGTTCGGAATCACAGGCCATCGCCAAGGCAAGACCCGTGTTCGGCTCCACCGCCGATGAGTGTGCGACCTGGGGGGCAGGGTCCATCCCTCCGTCCTTAGGCAGCGCAGCCTGCTCCGGATCTAGGTCCGGAGATACTACGGGGGCGATACCCCGAGCTTCGTCCGATGGCAGGTCTAAGTCGTGCTCATCGCGACTGTTCGGCGCTCCTGGCATAGGCCCAAATCCATCGAAGATCAAGTCTCCGCGGATGTCCGCCGTGTAGTTCGGGTTTCCGAACCTGACCTGGTGGCCAGGGGCGTAGCTGTCAATCTGCTCCAGATGGCCAAGCGAGCTGGCCCGCAGTGCGAAGCCGCCGAACACGAAGATCTGTCCGAGGAGGAAAGTCTCGCCCTGGACAGCATCGTTGAAGATGATTGAAGGAGCCATCGAGCCTTACAGTGACGACATAGAGGAACTCTCAATGAAAGCACCAATGTCGGTGTCAAAACCGGCAGATCTCGGGTAGGGGGTCCCGATCTGTGCGTCAAGGCTGATGGTAACGAGGAAGCAAGGGACACAGATGTTTACCTGTGTTCGGGCCCTCTCGATGGAGGTAAAACCCTACTTCTGCTTGATTAATATTGATGATATGGGTAGTACAAGAGTAGATCTACCACGACATCGTAGAGGCTAAACCCTAAGAGCTAGCCTATGATGGTATGGTTGTGATTATGATCGGCCTTCTAAGGACCAACCTCTCCGGTTTATATAGACACCAGAGAGGGCTAGGGTTTACATGGAGTCGGTTCCAAGGAAGAAAATATAATATCCGGATCGCCAAGCTTGCCTTCTACGCCAAGGAAAGTCCCATCCGAAAACGGGCCGAAGTCTTGAGTCTTGTATCTTCACGCTTCAATAGTCCAGACGTTGTACACAGTCCGGCTATCCGGATACCCCCTAAGCCAGGACTCCCTCAGTGATTTTGGTAATTAATGTCAACATATCTCTTGTTGGACTAATACTTTTATCTAGTATAAGATGAGTTCAACAGTGGAGTGGCGTGGACAAGAGGATGTGGAACCCCTTCAAGATGCTAAGGACAGAAGATTGGCAAAACCTCAAAAGCTCAAGACTCTACATTTTCATTCTAGTGATCCAAGATCACATTGAGTCCATAGGAAAAGCCAATACTATTAAAAGGGGATGAGGTGTTGCTTAATGGCTTGCTTGCTCAAAGCGCTTAGTGATATGCTCCAAAGCCCTCAACCACTTTCTCATTTCCACATATGTCCTAAACCAAAAATCAAACTCGGACCCACCGATTTGATCTATCCGGCGCCACCGAGTTCATTTGACATAGCCACTGCCAGAAACCCTGATCAGTTTGGTTTCACCGATGGGATCTCGGTCTCACCGAGATGGGCTTGCAAACTCTCTGTTATGTGTTGCAATTATTTTGGTCCCACCAAGAAAATCAATCGGTCCCACCGAGTTTGCCTGACCAACTCTCTGTTTAGCTTATTACCAAAATCGGTCCCACCGAGTTTGTGTAATCGGTCAAACCTAGTTGAGGTTTTACCCTAACCCTAGCACATCGGTCCCACCGAGTTGATCATATCGGTCCCACCAAAAAGCCTAACGTTCACATTTTGAACTGAATCGGTAAGACCGAGTTTCATGATTCGGTCACACCGAGTTTGGTAAATTGTGTGTAACGGTTAGATTTTGTGTGGAGGCTATATATACCCCACCACCCACTCTTCATTCGTGGAGAGAGCCATTAGAACGTGCCTACACTTTCAACATACATTTTCTGAGAGAGAACCACCTACTCATGTGTTGAGACCAAGATATTCCAATCCAACCACAAGAATCTTGATCTCTAGCCTTCCCCAAGTTGCTTTCCACTCAAATCATCTTTCCACAAAATCCAAATCCATGAGAGAGAGTTGAGTGTTGGGGAGACTATCATTTGAAGCACAAGAGCAAGGAGTTCATCATCAACACACCATTTATTACCTTTTGGAGAGTGGTATCTCCTAGATTGGTTAGGTGTCACTTGGGAGCCTCTGTCAAGATTGTGGAGTTGAACTAGGGAGTTTGTAAGGGCAAGGAGATCGCCTACTTTGTGAAGATCTACCCGAGCGAGGCAAGTCCTTCGTGGGCGATGGCCATGGTGGAATAGACAAGGTTCCTTCTTCGTGGACCCTTTGTGGGTGGAGCCTTCCATGGACTCGCGCAACCATTACCCTTCGTGGGTTGAAGTCTCCATCAACGTGGATGTACGATAGCACCACCTATCGGAACCACGGAAAAAATCTTCGTGTCTCCAATTGTGTTTGCATAATCCAATCCCATCCCTTTACATTCTTGCAACTTGCATGCTTTACTTTCTGCTGCTTATATACTCATGCCATGCTTGCTTGAAATGTATTATGGATGTTTAAACTTGTGCTAAAACTCCACCTTAACTTGAAGAAATTAAAAACTGCTACTTTTCTTTGTTGAGGGTCTAATCACCCCCCCCCCTCTAGACACCTCTTCTCGATCCTTTCAAAAACTACTCCATCTCACGTGATGATCGAACATGGTTTAGTTGATATGGATGACGTGATCATTTAGATGACTAGAGGGATGTCTATCTAAGTGGGAGTTCTTAAGTAATATGATTAACTGAACTTAAATTTATCATGAACTTTGTCCTGATAGTATTTGCATATCTATGTTGTAGATCAATAGCTCGCGTATAGATCCCTTGTTTTATTTTTGATATGTTCCTAGAGAAAACTAAGTTGAAAGATGATAGTAGCAATGATGCGGACTGGGTCCGTGATCTGAGGATTATCCTCATTTCTGCAAAGAAGAATTATGTCCTTGATGCACCGCTAGGTGACAGACCTATTGCAAGAGCAGATGCAGACGTTATGAACGTTTGATAAGCTCGGTATGATGACTACTTGATAGTTTAGTGCACCATGGTTTACAGCTTAGAACCGGGAATTCAAAAATGTTTTGAATGCCATGGAGCATATGAGATGTTCCAAGAGCTGAAAATGATATCTCAGACTCATGTCCGTGTTAAGAGGTATTAGACCTCTGACAAGTACTTTGCCTACAAGATGGAGAAGAATAGCTCAGCTAGTGAGCATGTGCTCAGAATGCCTGGGTACTACAATCGCTTGAATCAAGTAGGAGTTAATCTTCCAGATAAGATAGTGATTGACAGAGTTCTCTAGTCACTATCACCAAGTTACTAGAACTTCATTATGAACTATAATATGCAAGGTGATGACCCACAAGTATAGGGGATCTATCGTAGTCCTTTCGATAAGTAAGAGTGTCGAACCCAACGAGGAGCAGAAGGAAATCATAAGTGGTTTTCAGCAAGGTATTCTCTGCAAGTACTGAAATAAGTGGTAACAGATAGTTTTGTGATAAGATAAATTGTAACGAGCAACAAGTAACAAGAGTAAATGAAGTGCAGCAAGGTGGCCCAATCCTTTTTGTAGCAAAGGACAAGCCTGGACAAAATCTTATAATAGGGAAAGCGCTCCCGAGGACACATGGGAATATCGTCAAGCTAGTTTTCATCATGTGCTTGGGTGCTATTCTTACTTGAACAAGCATCCCACTTATGATTAATCTCTATTGCAAGCATCCGCAACTACAACAAAAGTATTAAGGTAAACCTAACCATAGCATGAAACATATGGATCCAAATCAGCCCCTTACGAAGCAACGCATAAACTAGGGTTTAAGCTTCTGTCACTCTAGCAACCCATCATCTACTTATTACTTCCCAATGCCTTCCTCTAGGCCCAAATAATGGTGAAGCGTTATGTAGTCGACATTCACATAACACCACTAGAGGCTAGACAACATACATCTCATCAAAATATCGAAGGAATACCAAATTCACATGACTATTAATAGCAAGACTTCTCCCTTGTCCTCAGGAACAAACGTAACTACTCACAAAGCATATTCATGTTCATAATCAGAGGGGTAATAATATGCATAAAGGATCTGAACATATGATCTTCCACCAAATAAACCAACTAGCATCAACTACAAGGAGTAATCAACACTACTAGCAACCTACTAGCACCAATCCCGGACTTGGAGGCAAGAATTGGATACAAGAGATGAACTAGGGTTTGGAGATGAGATGGTGTTAGTGAAGATGTTGATGGATATTTCCCTCTCCCGATGAGAGGAGCGTTGGTGATGATGATGACGATGATTTCCCCCTCCCGGAGGGAAGTGTCCCAGCGAACAGCTCTGCGGAGCCCTAGATTGGTTCCGCCAAGGTTCCGCCTCGTGGCGTGAGTCTCGTCGAAAGGTTGCTTAATGTTTTTTCTCATCGAAAGACTTCATATAGGAGAAGATGGGCGTGGAGAGCCACCGGGGGCCCACGAGGTGGGGGCGCCCGAGGAGGGGTGCCCCCACCCTCATGAGCAGGGTGCGGGCTCCCTGGCCTTCATCTTTGGCGATGATTTTTATTTATTTATTTTAAGATATTCCGTGGAGTTTTAGGACTTTTGGAGTTGTGCAGAATAGGTCTCTAATATTTGCTCCTTTTCCAGCCCAAAATTCCAGCTGCCGGCATTCTCCCTCTTCATGTAAACCTTGTAAAATAAGAGAGAATAGCCATAAGTATTGTGACATAATGTGAAATAACAACCCATAATGCGATAAATATCGATATAAAAGCATGATGCAAAATGGACGTATCAACTCCCCCAAGCTTAGACCTTGCTTGTCCTCAAGCGAAAAGCCGATAACAATAAATATGTCCTCATGTTTAGAGGTAGAGGCGTCGATAAAAATAAAATACGGACACGAAGGCATCATGATTATTCTCATAAGAATAACATATATAGATTTTGTCATATGATTACTTATGTTCAAGTGATGATCTTTTCACAATGCAAAAGTATGAATCAGAAACCTTATTGGGCACCAACAAATTATAACCTCAGCCATTGAAGCAATTGCAATTTATCATAACGTCGGAAAGAGTCTATGTCAGAGCTTAAAAGCAAGTCCACATACTCAACTATCATTTAGTCCTTAATAATTGCTAACACTCACGCAATACTTGTGGTTACGGAGTTTTAGTCGGACACAGAGAAAGATAGGGGCTTATTGTTTTGCCCCACAACCTTTTACCTCAAGGGTAATGTCAACAATAATAATTCATGCTCCCCTACATCCAATTAGATATATATATCATGTTCTTTCCAACATGCTGGGCTTCCCAAAGGATAAAATGGAAAGGTGAAGATCACCGTGACTCTTGCTTAAGGTAGAGGTTAATAATAAAAGATAGGCCCTTCGCAGAGGGAAGCAGAGGCTGCCATGCGCTTTTATGGTTGGATGCACAAAATCTCAATGCGAAAGAACGTCACTTTATATTGCCCCTTGTGATATGAACCTTTATTATGCAGTCCATCGCTTTTATTTCTTCCATATCACAAGATCATATAAAGCTTATTTCTCCCACACCAATCAATCATACATATTTAGAGCAATTTTTATTGCTTTGCACCGATGACAACTTACTTGAAGGATCTTACTCAATCCATAGGTAGATATGGTGGACTCTCATGGCTAAACTGGTTTAAGGGTATTTGGAAGCACAAGTAGTATCTCTACTTGGTGCTGAGAATTTAGCTGGCATGAGGGGAAAGGCAAGCTCAACATGTTAGAGGATCCATGACAACATACTTTATCTCGGATATAAGAAAACATAACTCATCACGTTGTCTTCCTTGTCCAACATCAACTCTTTAGCATGTTATATTTTAATGAGTGCTCCCAATCATAAAAGATGTCAATGATAATATATCTATATGTGAAACCTCTCTTTCCTTATTACTTCCTATTAATTGCAACGATGACCAAAGCTATATTTGCCAACTCCCAACAACTTTTAATCATCATACTCTTTCTATGTGAAGTCATTACTCTCAATAAGATCAATATGAACTCTTTGTTTCTTTTTATTCCTTTTCTTCTTTCTATTCTTTTATTCACCCAAGATCATGGCAAAATAATCAAGCCCTTGACTCAACACTAAACTTTATTATATATATAGCTCACGGACTCGATTACATAGAGAGATCATAAAGCAAAACTCAAAACTAGATCATGCCATAAACTTTATTCTACTAGATCAAGATACCACTAATAGGATCAAACTAAGAAAAACGGTAAAGATAGGAGTTGTGATGGTGATACGATACCGGGGCACCTCCCCCAAGCTTGGCTTGCCAAGGGGAGTGCCCATACCCATGTGATTATGTCTCCTTCGTCGGTGAAGGTGGTGGAGGTGTCGTTGACTTAGTTGATGGCATAGACTTATCCCTTATTTTGCGCTTGAGGACGGCATTTTGATCCCTCAGATCATCAATCTCCCACTCCAGGGTTAATATCTTTTTGCATAAGTCCTGCTTATTTTCCTGCAAGAGACGAAAAGGGATAAACTCGGACTTTGGTTTCTTTAACCTATCAGGGAGACTTGACTTTTTGAACTCCACGTGCATGTCCCCAGGTTGAGGTAATGGGGCTTCATCTTCATCTGAGCTCGTCTCCTCCTTCCCCTTGGGTTCATAGTCCTCTTCTTCCTCCGTGGTCCAACCATCATGCTCCACATCTCCATAGACCTTAGGATTGGCTAAGTAATCATCCACATAGCTTTCTCCTTCCGAATCCTGGGAAGACATGTTGATCTAATCTGCAGCGGGACAGCTCGAAACGAAAACAGAGGATAATAGCGTGATACAGGAGTCAAAACCTTTGGGAAATTATATAATGAATTTTTACCGACCAAAATGCGTATCGTGCAAGAAAATGGAGTCCGGAGGGCACACGAGGTGCTCACGAGGTAGGGGGCGCGCCCTCCACCCTCGTGGAGCCCTCGTGTCCTTCCCGGACTGCCACTTATTTTTCTATTTTTCTAAATATTCCAAAACGGAGAAATATTGCCTTAAAAATTGTTTTGGAGTCGGTTTACTTACCGTACGACATACCTATTCCTTTTCGGAGTCTGAAACAGTCTGGAAAGTGTCCCTTATGTATTCCTCCGGGGTTACGGTTTCAATAATATTGGTTTCAACATTTATGGGATTACCTGAGATATAATGTTTGATCCTTGGACCATTTACTACCTTCGGATCTGTGCCTTTGAAGTTGTTGATTTTTATGGCACCGGAACGATAGACCTTCTCGATAACGTAGGGACCTTCCCATTTAGAGAGAAGTTTTCCTGCAAAAAATCATAAATGAGAGTTGTATAGCAATACATAATCACCTACATTAAACTCACGCTTTTGTATCCTTTTGTCATGCCATCTTTTAACTTTTTCTTTAAACAACTTGGCATTTTCATAAGCTTGGGTTCTCCATTCATCAAGTGAGCTGATATCAAATAACCTCTTCTCACCGGCAAGTTTGAAATCATAGTTGAGCTCTTTAATAGCCCAATATGCCTTACGTTCTAGTTCGAGAGGTAAGTGACATGCTTTTCCATAAACCATTTTATACGGAGACATACCCATAGGATTCTTATATGCAGTTCTATAGGCCCATAATGCATCATCAAGTTTCTTGGAAAAATTCTTTCTAGGCCTATTAACAGTCTTTTGCAAAATTAATTTGAGCTCTCTATTGCTCAATTCTACTTGACCACTAGACTGTGGGTGATATGGAGATGCAATTCTATGATTAACATCATATTTAGCAAGCATTTTACAGAAAGCACCATGAATAAAGTGTGAACCACCATCAGTCATTAAATATCTAGGGACTCCAAACCTCGGAAAAATAACTTCCTTAAGCATTATAATAGAAGTGTTATGATCAGCACTACTAGTTGGAATAGCTTCTACCCACTTAGTAACGTAATCAACAGCAACTAAAATATGTGTATATCCATTAGAGGCAGGAAAAGGTCCCATATAATCGAAGCCCCAAACATCAAATGGTTCAGTAACAAGTGAATAATTCATAGGCATTTCTTGACATCTACTAATATTACCAATTCTTTGACATTAATCTCAAGACAAAACAAACTTACGGGCATCCTTGAAGAGAGTGGGCCAATAAAAACCAGATTGCAATACCTTATGTGCAGTTCTATCTCCAGCGTGGTGTCCTCCATAAGCTTCGGAGTGGCACTTGCATAGGATCTGTTCCTGTTCATGCTCAGGTACACAACATCTAATAACACCATCTACTCCTTCTTTATAAAGATGTGGGTCATCCAAAAGTAATGTCGCAAATCATAGAAAAACTTTTTCTTTTGTTGGTATGTGAAGCTAGGTGGTATAAATTTAGCAACAATATAATTAGCATAATCAGCATACCATGGAGTGCTACGAGAAGTGCTTATGACATTTAATTGTTCATCAGCAAAGCTATCATCAATAGGTAGTGGGTTATCAAGAACATTCTCTAACCTAGAAGTTATCTGCAACGGGGTTCTCAGCTCCTTTTCTATCAACAATATGCAAATCAAATTCTTGCAGCAAGAGAACCCATCTAATAAGTCTAGGTTTAGCATCTTTATTTTCCATAAGATATTTAATAGCAGCATGATCAGTGTGAATAGTTACTTTAGAATCAATAATATAGGGTCTGAATTTATCACAAGCAAATACAACTGCTAAAAGTTCCTTTTCGGTAGTAGCATAATTTCTTTGAGCATTGTCTAGAGTCTTACTAGCATAATGGATAACATTTAATTTCTTATCAACTCTTTGCCCTAGAACAGCACCTACAACATAATCACTAGCATCACACATAATTTCAAAAGGTAAATTCCAATCAGGTGGTCGAACAACACGTGCGGAGACTAATGCTTTCTTAAGTATTTCAAATGCTTCTACACAATCATCATCAAAGACAAATGGTACATCTTTTTGTAATAAATTAGTCAGAGGCCGAGAAATTTTTGAGAAGTCCTTAATGAACCTCCTATAAAATCCGGCGTGACCAAGGAAACTTCTTATACCTTTGATGTCCTTGGGACATGGCATCTTTTCAATAGCATCAACCTTGGCTTTATCAACTTCAATACCTCTTTCAAAAACTTTGTGCCCCAAGACAATACCTTCATTAACCATAAAGTGGCACTTTTCCCAATTCAGGACAAGATTAGTTTCTTCACATCTCTGCAAAAATTGATCAAGATTGCTCAAGCGATCATCAAAAGAGGAACCATAGACGGAAAAATCGTCCATGAAAACCTCACAAACTTTTTCACAAAAATCAGAGAATATAGCCATCATGCATCTTTGAAAGGTAGCAGGTGCATTACATAAACCAAAAGGCATATGTCTATAAGCAAAAGTACCAAAAGGGCATGTAAAAGTAGTCTTTGATTGATCTTTAGCCGACACAGGTATTTGAGAGAAACCAGAATAACCATCTAGAAAGCAATAATGTGTATGCTTGCATAATCTTTCTAGCATTTGATCAATAAAAGGTAAGGGGTAATGATATTTCTTAGTAGCTTTATTTAATTTGCGGAAATCAATTACCATCCTATAACCTGTGATAATTCTTTGCGGGATCAATTCATCTTTATCATTAGGGACAACAGTAATACCTCTCTTCTCAGGGACACAATGGACAGGACTTACCCACTGACTATCAGCAACGGGATCCTGCCTCCAGAAGCTTGAGTATTTCTTTTCTTAGCACTTCTTTCATTTTAGGATTCAAACATCATTGAGGATCACGAACTGGTTTGGCATCCGCTTCCAAATTTATTTTATGTTGACATAGAGTGGGACTAATGCCCTTAAGATCATCAAGAGTATATCCAATAGCGGCGCGATGCTTCTTCAGAGTTTTCAATAATCTTTCTTCTTCATGCTCTGAAAGGTTAGCACTAATAATAACAGGATATATCTTCTTTTCATCAAGATAAGCATATTTAAGATTATCAGGCAACGGTTTAAGCTCAAACACGGGATCACCCTTGGGTGGAGGAGGATCCCCTAAAATTTCAACAGGAAAATTGTGTTGCAGAACAGGTTCCTGTTTAAAGAATACTTCATCTATTTCCCTTCTTTCATTCATGAACATATAATTTCCATGGTCTAGAAAATAGTGTTCTAAAGGATCACTAGGAGGTACGGCAATAGAAGCAAGACCGATAATATCATCCTTACTAGGCAATTCTTCCTCGCGATGTTGTTTACTAAATTTAGAGAAATTAAACTCATGAACCATATCATCCAAGCCAATAGTAACAACATTCCTTTTGCAGTCTATCTTAGCACTAACAGTGTTCAAGAAGGGTCTACCAAATATAATGGGACAAAATCTATCTTGTGGAGAACTGAGAACAAGAAAATCAGCAGGATATTTAGTTTTCCCACACAAGATTTCAACATCTCTAACAATTCCCATTGCAGATATAGTATCTCTATTGGTAAGTTTAATTGTAACATCAATATCTTCTAACTCAGCAGGTGCAATTTCATGCTTAATTTCTTTATATAAATCATAAGGTATAACACTAGCACTAGCACCCATATCACATAAGCCATGATAACAATTATCTCCTATTTTAACAGAAATAACAGGCACGCCTACCACAGGTCTATGTTTATCTTTAGCACCAGGTTTAGCAATTCTAGCAGATTCACCACATAATTGAATAACATGCCCATCAATATTATCAGACAAGAGATCTTTAACAATAGCAATATTAGGTTCTACTTTGACTTGCTCAGGAGGTGTATAAGTTCTAATATTGCTTTTACGAACTACATTTGAAGTTTTAGCATGATCCTTCATTCTAACAGGGAAAGGTGGTTTCTCAACTTAAGAAGTAGGAACAATAGGATCGTTATAAGTGATAGTCTTTTCTTCAACTTTAATAGGTGCAGCTACTTTTTCTTCTATGGGAGGATGATATTTAAACCACTTCTCCTTGGGGAGATCAACATAAGTAGCAAAAGATTCAGAGAAAGAAGCTACTATCTCGAGTCAAGTCCATATTTAGTGCTAAACTTACGGAAAATATCGGTATCCATAAAAGATTTAACACAATCAAACTTAGGTGTCATACCTGACTCCTTACCTTCGTCGAGGTCCCAATCTTGAGTTGCGTTTAATTCTATCCAATAAATTCCATCTGAATTCAATAGTCTTCATCATAAAAGAGCCAAAGACAAGAAGTATCGAGCATGGTTTGATTATTATGAGAAAGCCGAGCATAAAAACTTTGAATAATTATTTCTCTTGGGAGCTCATGATTGGGGCATGAATATAACATTGATTTAAGCCTCCCCCAAGCTTGAGCGATGCTTTCTCCTTCGCGAGGCCAAAAATTATATATATATAATTGCAATCACAATGAACAAGATGCATAGGGTAATATTTTTGATGAAATTCCAATTTCAGTCTTTTGTAGTTCCATGATCTCGTATCATCACATAGTCTATACCATGTCAATGCATCTCCCTTCAAAGAAAAAGGGAAGACCTTATTCTTAACAACATCATTGGGTATACCTACAAGCTTAAAGAGTCCACAAACTTCATCCACATATATTAAATGCTCATCAGGATGCTTTGTTCCATCTCTTGTAAAAGTATTAGCTAGCAGTTTTTCCATCATACCCGAAGGAATTTCTAAAGGAGTTTCATTTTCAATAGGTTCAGTAGGTTGAGGAGCAACTCTTTGCTCTACTGGATGGGGTGAGATACCCCGAACAAGCCCATCAGATGATTACTTTCCATAGTAACAAGCGACAGTAAATTTCAGCACACTATATAAATTTTTCCTTACCAAATTCCACCTACCAAAGGCGCTACACTCCCCGGCAACGGCGCCAGAAAAGAGTCTTGATGACCCACAAGTATAGGGGATCTATCATAGTCCTTTCGATAAGTAAGAGTGTCGAACCCAATGAGGAGCAGAAGGAAATGATAAGCGGTTTTCAGCAAGGTATTCTCTGCAAGTACTGAAATAAGTGGTAACAGATAGTTTTGTGATAAGTTAAATTGTAACGAGCAACAAGTAACAAGAGTAAATGAAGTGCAGCAAGGTGGCCCAATCCTTTTTGTAGCAAAGGACAAGCCTAGACAAACTCTTATAATAGGAAAAGCGCTCCCGAGGACACATGGGAATATCGTCAAGCTAGTTTTCATCATGTTCATATGATTCGTGTTCGGTACTTTGATAATTTGATATGTGGGTGGACCGGTGCTTGGGTGCTGTTCTTACTCGAACAAGCATCCCACTTATGATTAACCTCTATTGCAAGCATCCGCAACTACAACAAAAGTATTAAGGTAAACCTAACCATAGCATGAAACATATGGATCCAAATCAGCCCCTTACGAAGCAACGCATAAACTAGGGTTTAAGATTCTGTCACTTTAGCAACCCATCATCTACTTATTACTTCTCAATGCCTTCCTCTAGGCCCAAATAATGGTGAAGTGTTATGTAGTCGACATTCACATAACACCACTAGAGGCTAGACAACATACATCTCATCAAAATATCGAACAAATACCAAATTCACATGACTACTAATAGCAAGACTTCTCCCTTGTCCTCAGGAACAAACATAACTACTCACAAAGCATATTCATGTTCATAATCAGAGGGGTAATAATATGCATAAAGGATCTGAACATATGATCTTCCACCAAATAAACCAACTAGCATCAACTACAAGGAGTAATCAACACTACTAGCAACCTACTAGCACCAATCCCGGACTTGGAGGCAAGAATTGGATACAAGAGATGAACTAGGGTTTGGAGATGAGATGGTGCTGGTGAAGATGTTGATGGAGATTGCCCTCTCCCGATGAGAGGAGCGTTGCTGATGATGATGACGATGATTTCCCCCACCCGAAGGGAAGTGTCCCCGGCAGAACAGCTCTGTCGGAGCCCTAGATTGGTTCCGCCAAGGTTCCGCCTCCTGGCGGTGGAGTCTCGTCCCGAAAGGTTGCTTAATGTTTTTTTCTCATCGAAAGACTTCATATAGGAGAAGATGGGCATCGGAGAGCCACCAGGGGGCCCACGAGGTGGGGCGCGCCCGAGGCGCCCCCCACCCTCGTGAGCAGGTGTGGGTCCCCGGCCTTCATCTTTAGCGACGATTTTCTTTATTTATTTTAAGATATTCCGTGGAGTTTGGGACTTTTGGAGTTGTGCAGAATAGGTCTCTAATATTTGCTCCTTTTCCACCCGAAATTCCAGCTGCCGGCATTCTCCCTCTTCATGTAAACCTTGTAAAATAAGAGAGAATAGCCATAAGTATTGTGACATAATGTGAGATAACAGCCCATAATGCGATAAATATCGATATAAAAGAATGATGCAAAATGGACGTATCACAAGGGATGATGAAAACGATTCCCAAGCTCTTTGCGATACTGAAATCAGTGAAGGTAGAAATCAAGAAATAGCGTCAAGTGTTGACGGTTAATAAGACCACTAATTTCAAGAAAAAGGGCAAGGGAAAGAAAGGGAACTTCAAAAATGGCAAGCAAGTTGTTACTCACGTGAAGAAGCCCAAAGCTAGACCCAAGTCTGAAACTGAGTGATTCTACTTCAAAGGAAAGGGTCACTGGAAGCGAAAATGCCCCAAATATTTGGCGGATAAGAAGGATGGAAAAGTGAACAAAGGTATATTTGATATACATGTTATTGATGTGTACTTTACTAGTGTTCATAGTAGCCCCTCGGTATTTGATACCGGTTCAAGTTGCAAAGATTTGTAACTCGAAAGAGGAGTTGCAAAATGAACAGATACTAGTTGAGGGTGAGGTGACGATGTGTGTTGGAAGTGATTCCAAGGTTGATAAGATCACCATCGCACACTCCCTTTACCTTCGGGATTAGTGTTGAACCTAAAATAAATTTTATTTGGTGTTTGCGTTGAGAATAATATGATTGGATCATGTTTATTGCAATACGGTTATTCATTTAAGTTAAGGAATAATTGCTATTCTGTTTACATGAATAAAACCTTCTATGGTCATACACCCAAGGTGAATGGTTTATTGAATCTCGATCGTAGTGATACACATATTCATAATATTGATGCCAAAAGATGCAAAGTTGATAATGATAGTGCAATATACTAGTGGCACTGCCGTTTAGGTCATATTGGTGTAAAGCGCATGAAGAAACTCCATGCGGATGGACTTTTGGAATCACTTGATTATGAATCATTTGATGCTTGCGAACCGTGCCTCATGGGCAAGATGACTAAGACTCCGTTCTCCGGAACAATGGAGCGAGCCACTGACTTATTGGAAATAATACATACTGGTGTATGCGGTCCAATGAGTGTTGAGGCTCGCAGCGGGTATCGTTATTTTCTGACCTTCACAGATGATTTGAGCAGATATGGGTATATCTACTTAACGAAATACAAATCTGAAACATTTGAAAAGTTCAAATAATTTCAAAGTGAAGTTGAGAATCATCGTAACAAGAAAATAAAGTTTCTACGATCTGATCGCAGAAGCGAATATTTGAGTTACGAGTTTGACCATCATTTAAAACAATGTGGAATAGTTTCACAACTCACGCCACCTGGAACACCACAGCGTAATGGTGTGTCTGAACATCGTAACCGTACTTTATTAGATATTGTGCGATCTATGATGTCTCTTAGCGATTTACCACTATCATTTTGGGATTATGCATTAGAGACAATTGCGTTCAAGTTAAATAGGGCACCATCTAAATCCGTTGAGACGACACCGTATGAACTATGGTTTGGCAAGAAACCTAAGCTGTCGTTTCTTAAAGTTTGGGACAGCGATGGTTATGGCAAAAGCTTCAACCTAATAAGCTCGAACCCAAATAGGAGAAATGTGTCTTCATAGGATACCCAAAGGAAAATGTTGGGTACACCTTCTATCACAGATCCGAAGGCAAGATATTCATTGCTAAGAATGGATCCTTTCTAGAGAAGGAGTTTCTCTCGTAAGAAGTGAGTGGGAGGAAAGTAGAACTTGATGAGGTAATTGTACCTTCTCCCGAATTAGTAAGTGGTTCATCACAGAAATCAGTTCCAGCGATGCCTACACCAATTAGTGAGGAAGCTAATGATAATGATCATGAAACTTCAGATCAAGTTACTGCCAAACCTCATAGGTCAACCAGAGCACGTTCCACACCAGAGTGGTACGGTAATTCTGTTCTGGAAGTCAAGTTACTAGACCATGACGAACCTATGAACTATGAGGAAGCGATGATGAGCCCAGATTCCACAAAATGGCTTGAGGCCATGAAATCTGAGATAGGATCCATGTATGAGAACAAAGTGTGGACTTTGGTGGACTTGCCCGATGATCGACAAGCCATTGATAATAAATGGATCTTCAAGAGGAAGACAGACGCTGATGGTAGTGTTACCATCTACAAAGCTCGAGTTGTCGCAAAAAGGTTTTCGACAAGTTCAAGGTGTTGACTACGATGAGATTTTCTCACTCATAGCGATGCTTAAAGTTTGTCTGAATCATATTAGCAATTGCCACATTTTATGAAATCTGGCAAATGGATGTCAAAACTGCATTCCTTAATGGATTTCTTAAAGAAGAGTTGTATATGATGCAACCAGAAGGTTTTGTCAATACTAAAGGTCCTAAAAAGTGTGCAAGCTCCAGCGATCCATCTATGGACTGGTACAAGCATCTCGGAGTTGGAATATACGCTTTGATGTGTTGATCAAAGTATATAGTTTTATACAGACTTGCGGTGAAGGCTGTATTTACAAGAAAGTGAGTGGGAGCACTATAGCCTTTCTGATAAGTATATGTGAATGACATATTGTTGATCGGAAATGATGTAGAATTTTTTGGAAAGCATAAAGGAGTGTTTGAAAGGAGTTTTTCAAAGAAAGACCTTGGTGAAGCTACTTACATATTGAGCATCAAGATCTAGATCAAGACGCTTGATAAGATTTTTCAATGAGTATATACCTTGACAAGATTTTGAAGTAGTTCAAAATGGAACAGTCAAACAAGGAGTTCTTGCCTGTGTTGCAAGGTGTGAAGTTGAGTAAGACTCAAAAGCCCGACCATGGCAGAAGATAGAGAGAGAATGAAAGTCATTCCCTATGCTTTGGCCATAGGTTCTATAAAGTATGCCATGCCGTGTGCCAGACCTATTGTATACCTTAGCATGAGTTTGGCAGGGGAGTACAATAGTGATCTAGGAGTAGATCACTGGACAGCGGTCAAAATTATCCTTAGAGGACTAAGGAGATATTTCTCGGTTATGGAGGTGATAAAAGATTTTGTCGTAAAGAGTTACGCCGATGCAAGCTTTGACACCAATCTGGATGACTCTGAGTCTTGATTTGGATACATATTGGAAGTAGGAGCATTTAGCTAGAGTAGCTTCGTGCAGAGCATTGTAGACATAGAAATTTGCAAAATACATACGGATCTGAATGTGGCAGACCCGTTGACTAAACCTCTCTCACAAGCAGAACATGATCACACCCTAGTAAAATCTTTGGGTGTTCGTCACATGGAGATGTGAACTATGGTTATTAATCACATGGTGATGTGAACTATTGGTCTTAAATCACATGGCGATGTGAACTAGATTATTGACTCTAGTGCAAGTGGGAGGCTGAAGGAAATATGCCGTAGAGGCAATAATAAAGTTTTTATTTATATTTCCTTATATCATGACAAATGTTTATTATTCATGCTAGAATTGTATTAACTAGAAACTTAGTACATCTGTGAATACATAGACAAAACAGACTATCCCTAGTATGCCTCTACTTGACTAGCTCGTTAATCAAAGATGTTTAAGTTTCCTAACCATAGACATGTGTTGTCATTTGATGAACGGGATCACATCATTAGAGAACGATGTGATGGACAAGACCCATCCGTTAGCTTAGCATTATGATCGTTTAGTTTTATTTCTATTGCTTTCTTCATGACTTATACATATTCCTCGGACTATGAGATTATGCAACTCCCGAATACAAAGGAACACCTTTTGTGCTATCGAACGTCAAAACATAACTGGGTGATTATAAGGATACTCTACAGGTGTCTCCGAAGGTGTTTGTTGGGTTGGCATAGATCAACATTAGGATTTGTCACTCCGTGTATCGGAGAGGTATCTCTGGGCCCTCTCGGTAATGCACATCACTATAAGCCTTGCAAGCAATGTGACTAATGAGTTAGCTGCGGGATGATGCATTACGGAACGTGTAAAGAGACTTGCCGATAACGAGATTGAACTAGGTATGATGATACCGACGATCGAATCTCGAGCAAGTAACATACCGATGACAAAGGGAATGACGTATGTTGTTATGCGGTTTGACCGATAAAGATCTTCGTAGAATATGTAGGAACCAATATGAGCATCCAAGTTCCGCTATTGTTTATTGACCGGAGATGTGTCTCGGTCATGTCTACATAGTTCTCAAACCCGTAGGGTTCGCACACTTAACGTTCGATGATGATTTGTATTATGAGTTATGTGTTTTGGTGACCGAAGTTTGTTCGGAGTCCCGGATGAGATCACGGACATGACGAGGAGTCTCGAAATGGTCGAGAGTTAAAGATTCATATATTGGAAGGTAGTATTCGGACATCGGAATGGTTCCGAGTGATTCGGGTATTTTATCGGAGTACCGAGGGGTTACCGGAACCCCCCGGGGGAAATATTGGGCCTTAGTGGGCCTTGGTGGAGAGAGAGGAGGGCCGCAAGGGGTGCCCCCCCCATGGAAGTACGAATTGGACTAGGAGGAGGGGGCGGCGCCCCCCTTTCCCTCTCCCTCTCCCTCTCCTTCCTTTTCCCTCCGGTGTAGAAAGGAAAGGGGGGCGAATCCTACCAGGACTAGGAGTCCTAGTAGTACTCCCACACATGGCGCGCCCCTCCTGGCCGCCGGCCTCCTCCCCCCATTTATATACGGGGGCGGGGGGGGGCAACCCAAAGATACATCAATTGTTCTCTTAACCATGTGGGGTGCCCCCCTCCAAGGTTTACTCCTCCGGCCATAGCGTCGTAGTGCTTAGGCGAAGCCCTGCACGGATCACATCACCATCACCACGCCGTCGTGCTGACGGAACTCTCCCTTAACCCTCTGCTAGATCAAGAGTTTGAGGGACGTAATCGAGCTGAAAGTGTGCTGGACTCGGAGGTGACGTACGTTCGGTACTTGGATCGGATGGATCGTGAAGATGTTCGACTACATCAACCGCGTTAACCTAACGCTTCCGCTTTCGGTCTACGAGGGTACGTGGACACACTCTCACCCTCTCGTTGCTATGCATCTCCTAGATAGATCTTGCGTGATCGTAGGAACTTTTTTGAAATTGCATGCTACGTTCCCCAACAAGGAAAGTGTTTGTTTACAAGGAAATAGTGGAGAAAAAGTAAACTGGTTGGATGGTGGGAGCGAAGACGAGAAAAAACCAGTGAAAAAATGGTTGAAAGTAGTGGGACAAAAATAAACCATGGAGGCTATTCACCAACTCAGACATTAAGAGTAATGGTGAATAAACCCCATCATTTTACCTTTAGTGGCAACAATACAAATAAGTGTCTTGTCCCCTTCTATCACTAGGATATAGAGCACAACAAGATTGAACCCATCACAAAGCATATCTCCCGCCGAAGATAAATCAATCTAGTTGGACAAACCAAACGGATAGATCGAAGAGAAATACAAAGTTATAACAATCATGCATAATAAAGTTTAGAAAAGACTCAATTACTTCTCATGAATATTCAGATCATAAACCCATGATTCATCGGATCCCAACAAACACACTGCAAAAGAAGATTACATCGGATAGAACTCCAAGAACATCGAGGAGAACATGGTATTGAAGATCAAAGAGAGAGAAGAAGCCATATAGATACTAGCTATGGACCCGTAGGTCGGTGGTGAACTACTCACGCATCATCAAAAGGTGGCAAGGATGATGTAGAAGCCCTGCATGATTGATTCCCCTTCTGGCAGAGTAACGGAAAAGGCCTCCAGATGGGAACACGGAAGAGCAGAAACTTGCGGTGGTGGAGAAAGGGTTTCAAGTGGCTCTCTGTTGGTTTCCCAATATTAGAAAATTGATAGAGGTGGAATTAGGTTAGACGGAGCCTCATGGGGCCCACAAGATAATAGGGTGCCCTCTCTAGGGCGCGCCCTGTTGCCTTGCCGTCTCCTTGATTTTTTTTAGCAAACACAATGGGGAAGACCCCCACTGTAACTCTGATTTTCATATATATGAGGTCACAAATTACATCACTGTACATGTGTTACAAGAGAAAGAAAGAATCTACAAGTAATCTAGCCAACTCTGCATTCCTTCTTTAAAACTAGGTTTGGCTTTTTTAATGATCATCTCAAAGTGCTCCTTGAAAGTAGCAATACAGTATTGCATGCTCTTGGATTTATGATAAAATTGATGTTGTTTCTATGCTTCCATATACTCCAACATCCTGCTATAAGGCATTCCTTTAAACATACAACATTATTATGCCTCTTTCCCTCCATGAGCATTTCCAGCAGCTCAAAGTCTATGTTCCATTGAAAGCCAATAGCCATCCAAAAGTTCTGGCTAAAATCACAGCTAAAGAATAGGTGAGTAAGATATTCCTTTGGTTCATCATCACACAGAACACATCTGGTAGACTCAATATGGAAACTTTTCCTGGTAAGGAAATCTCTAGTGTTTATTATGTCCTGTAGAAGTAACCAGAAGAAAAAAAAATGTTAGTTAGAGTGCAAGATTTCCATATCCAATGAAAAGGTTTGGGTGCATCAGTAGGGTTCCAATATATTGTAGATATATTATTTTATTGGAATAGTTATTACCACCCCAATAAAATTGCCATGATTCCATGTCTGCCTGATTCCCTCTGTCATTAATCAGGTCTCTTAGATGAGTACTTTATTGGACTGCAATGTTGGACATTGGCAAATGAAACATCTCATAAAAGTTGTTATCATCAAGATTGCTGGCAGCCTCCAGAGTGGTATGGTCATTTTTTGCATAGGAAAACTGTTGAGCCATCATGTTCGTCAATGGTTGTGAGCACCATTTGTCATACCATAGGATAATAGTGTTGCCAATTCCTGCAGAACAAACTGCATGCTTTTATAATCTTGAAGAATAGAGCAACAGTCTCTCCACCAGAAGGATCCCACAGGAGTGGGAAATTTTGGCAATTCCCCTTTAGGATAGTAATTATTCCATATCAATTTCACCCAGGGAATATCTTTCTTGTTGAAGAATTTGTACAAATATTTTGTAAGAAGAGCTCTGTTTTGCATTCTGAGATCTAGCACTCCTAGTCCTCCTGCCTTTTTAGGTAGACATACTTTCTCCCACTTAACCAGGCAGTTGCCATGTTTGTTGATGCCCTTCCCATACCAGAGGAAGCTTCTCCCCGACTTCTCAAAGTGATCTAGAATGGTAAATGGTACTCTGATACAACACATGGCAAATATGGGCAATGCAGATATGATGGCTTTAAGGTGTGTGAGCCTCCCAGAATATGACATCATTGTGGCAATGCCAGATAATCTGTTATCCAATCTAGGTACCATGGGCATAAGGTCAATTACTTTAGGTCTGGTTGTACCCATAGGCAATCCTAAGCAAGTGAAGGGCATGGATTCCTTCTTACAATTGAGTAGGTGTGCTAATTCTTGAGCTCTATTATCAGAGATATTGATTGGAACAAGAGATGATTTGATGTAATTAACAATTAGCCCAGTGAACCTAGAGAAACTGTCCAGTATGTCAGTGAAAACATTTATTTGTTCCTCATCTGCTGGTAATATAACAAGAGTGTCATCAGCATACTAGATAATGGGATAACATTCAGTGTAGTTGGTGACAATAGGTAAACTAAGAGCACCATTATTCCAAGCTTCATTGACCAACATCTGCAGTAATTCTCCCACCAATACATATAATAGAGGTGAAAATGGGTCCCCTTGCCTAACACCACATTTACAATGTATATTTTTCCCAGGCATACCATTTAGGATAATAGAGGTAGAAGCAATAGAAAAAATCATGTTGACCCATCTGATCCATTTGTCACTAAATCCAAAGTGCTTCATCATGAAAAGAATAGCATTGTAGTTAACCTTGTCAAATGCTTTCACAAAGTCAATCTTGAAAATGATGATTTCCTTTTTTGATTTGTGACACATGTGGATGTATTCAAAACTCCATGCAAGACAGTCCTGAATATTCCTAGTTTTAATAAAGCCATACTGATTTTTGCTAACTCTTGATAAGATAATTGGCTGAGCTCTGTTGGCAAGTGCTACCTCTTGAGCACTGCGTTGGATTTCCTTGAAGAGGAAAGGTGATGCAGCACAGTAGCGCAAGTATTTCCCTCAGTTTTTGAGAACCAAGGTATCAATCCAGTAGGAGGCTACTGCAGTCCCTCGCTTTTGCACAAAACAAATAAATCCTCGCAACCAACGCGATAAGGGTTGTCAATCCTTCACGGTCACTTACGAGAGTGAGATCTTATAGATATGATAGGATAATGTTTTTAGTACTTTTGTGATAAAGATGCAAAGTAAAATAAAAGCAAAGTAAAAAGCAAAGGAAATACCTAAGTGTTGGAAGATTAATATGATGAAGATAGACCGGGGCCATAGATTTCACTAGTGGCTTCTCTCAAGAGCATAAGTATTTTACGGTGGGTGAGCAATTCTTGTTGAGCAATTGATGAAATTGAGCATAGTTATGAGAATATCTAGGTATGATCATGTATATAGGCATCACGTCCGAGACAAGTAGACCGACTCACTGCATCTACTACTATTACTCCACTCATCGACCGCTATCCAGCATGCATCTAGAGTATTAAGTTCAAGAAAACAGAGTAACGCCTAAGCAAGATGACATGATGTAGAGGATAAATTCATGCAATATGATAAAAACCCCATCTTGTTATCCTCGATGGCAACAATACAATCGTGCCTTGCTGCCCCTACTATCACCGGGAAAGGACACATAAGATTGAACCCAAAGCTAAGCACTTCTCCCATTGCAAGAAAAACCAATCTAGTAGGCCAAACCAAACTGATAATTCGAAGAGACTTGCAAAGATAACCAATTATACATAAAAGAATTCAGAGAAGATTCAGATATTGTTCATAGATAATCTTGATCATAAACCCACAATTCATCGGTCTCAACAAACACACCGCAAAAAGAAGATTACATCGAATAGATCTCCACGAGAGAGGGGGAGAACATTGTATTGAGATCCAAAAAGAGAGAAGAAGCCATCTAGCTACTAACTATGGACCCGAAGGTCTAAAGTAAACTACTCACACTTCATCAGAGAGGCTATGGTGATGATGTAGAAGCCCTCCGTGATGGATGCCCCCTCCGACGGGGCTCCAGAACAGGCCCCAAGATGGGATCTCGTGGGTACAGAAGGTTGCGGCGGTGGAATTAGGTTTTTGGCTCTGTATCTGATCGTTTGGGGGTACGTAGGTATATATAGGAGGAAGGAGTACGTCGGTGGAGCAACAGGGGGCCCACGAGGGTGGAGGGCGCGCCCCCCTACCTCGTGCCTTCCTCCTTTCTTTCTTGACGTAGGTTCAAAGTCTCCTAGATCATGTTCGGTTGAAAATCACGTTCCCGAAGGTTTCATTCCGTTTGGACTCCATTTGATATTCCTTTTCTTCGAAACTCTGAAATAGGCAAAAAACAGAAATTCTGGGCTTTTTTCATGACTTATACATGTTCCTCAGACTATGAGATTAGCAACTCCCGAATAACGGAGGAACACTTTGTGTGCTATCAAACTTCACAACGTAAATGGGTGATTATAAAGATGCTCTACAGGTGTCACCGAAGGTATTTGTTGGGTTGGTATAGATCGAGATTAGAATTTGTCACTCCGTGTTTCGGAGAGGTATCTCTGGGCCCTCTCGGTAATGCTCACCACTAGAAGCCTTGCAAGCAATGTTACTAATGAGTTAGTTGCGGGATGATACATTACGGAACGAGTAAAGAGACTTGCCGGTAACGAGATTGAACTAGGTATGATGATACTGACGATCAAATCTCGGGCAAGTAACATACTGATGACAAAGGGAACAACGTATGTGGTTATGCGGTTTGACCGATATAGATCTTCGTAGAATATGTAGGAGCCAATATGTGCATCTAGGTTCTGCTATTGGTTATTGACCAGAGATGTGTCTCGGTCATGTCTACATAGTTCTCGAACCCGTAGGGTCCGCACGCTTAACGTTCGATGACGATTTATATTATGAGTTATGTGATTTGATGACCGAAGTTTGTTCGGAGTCCCATATGAGATCACGGACGTGACGAGGAGTCTCGAAATGGTCGAGAAATAAAGATTGATATATTGGACCATGTTATTTGGACACCGTAAGTGTTCCGGATAGTTTCAGGTAAAAACGGAGTGCGAGAGGGGTTACCCGAACCCCCCGGGGGAACTAATGGGCCACCATGGGCCTTATTGGAGAGAGAGGAGGGCCGCCAGGGTAGCCCCCCCCCCCCTTAGCAGTCCGAATTGGACAAGGGGAGGGGGGCACCCCCTTTCCTACTCCCTCTCCCTCTCCTTCCTTCCCCCTCTCTCGCTTTTGGTGGAATCCTACTAGGACTAGGAGTCCTAGTAGGACTCCCCTCTTGGGCGCGCCCTAGGATCCTGTCGGCCCTCCCCTCCTCCCTCCTTTATATACGTGGGGAGGGGGGCACCCTAGAACACACAAGTTTCTCTTAGCCGTGTGCGGTGCCCCCCTCCACAGTTACACACCTCGGTCATATCATCTTAGTGCTTAGGCGAAGCCCTGCGCAGGTAACTTCATCATCACCATCACCATGTTGTCGTGCTGACGGAACTCTCCCTCGCCCTCAACTGGATCAAGAGTTTGAGGGACGCCACCGAGCTGAATGTGTGTTGAACGCAGAGGTGCCGTACTCAGTACTTGGGTCGGTTGGATCGCGAAGACGTTCGACTACATCAACTGTGTTACTAAACGCTTCCGCTTTCGGTCTACGAGGGTACGTGGACACACTCTCCACGCTCGTTGCTATGCTTCTCCTAGATAGATCTTGCGTGATCGTAGGATTTTTTTTTGAAATACTACGTTCCCCAACATTTTCATCACCAAGCTTTGCCTATCTGATGTTTGCTCTAATTCTCCAGTATAACCTTTTAGCTTCCAAAAGCTTATGAGTATGGTTGATGAGGATTTTCCTGAAATTTCCCTCCCTCCTGGTAAGCATCCTTTGATCTTCCATACCATCAATAAGCTTAACATAGAAGCAACTGTTCTCAATACCACTTTTTGAGGCCTCTTCTAAGTTCCTTAAACTTGGCATTAAGATGTTTGGCAGAATCTAAAAAGTGTATGGAGTTGTACCAATGGTTCTCCACAGCTTCAATAAGACCATTAAATTCTGTCCAAAATTCCTCAAATCTAAAAATGTTGCATTTAGGAATGTTGCTATCTACCATGATTTTGATGGGCACATGGTCAGATGAGATCTTGGCCAGAGGTATTGCCATGGTAGATGGATGAACAGTAGTCCAGTGGGAGCTTGTGAATACACAATCAAACTTTTCCAATAGTGGGATGTCCTGTTTATTGCTCCATGTAAAGGATCTTCCTTTCAATGGTATTTCCACCAAATCAAGGTTTATGATGATGCTATTGAAGAGCATCATGTTGTTTGGGTCACCACCTGGTTTGTGAAGGAAATATGCCCTAGAGGCAATAATAAAGTTATTATTTATTTCCTTATATCATGATAAATGTTTATTATTCATGCTAGAATTGTATTAACCGGAAACATAATACATGTTTGAATACATAGACAAACAGAGTGTCACTAGTATGCCTCTACTTGACTAGCTCGTTAATTAAAGATGGTTATGTTTCCTAACCATAGACATGAGTTGTCATTTGATTAACGGGATCTACATCATTAGGAGAATGATGTGATTGACTTGACCCATTCCGTTAGCTTAACACTCGATCCTTTAGTATTCTGCTATTGCTTTCTTCATGACTTATACATGTTCCTATGACTATGAGATTATGCAACTCCCGTTTACCGGAGGAACACTTTGTGTGCTACCAAACATCACAACGTAACTGGGTGATCATAAAGGTGCTCTACAGGTGTCTCCAAAGGTACTTGTTGGGTTGGCGTATTTAGAGATTAGGATTTGTCACTCCGATTGTCGGAGAGGTATCTCTGGGCCCACTCGGTAATGCACATCACTATAAGCCTTGCAAGCATTGCAATTAATGAGTTAGTTGCAGGATGATGTATTACGGAACGAGTAAAGAGACTTGCCGGTAACGAGATTGAACTAGGTATTGAGATACCGACGATCGAATCTCGAGCAAGTAACATACCGATGACAAAGGGAACAACGTATGTTGTTATGCGGTCTGACCGATAAAGATCTTCGTAGAATATGTAGGAGCCAATATGGGCATCCAGGTCCCGCTATTGGTTATTGACCAGAGAGGTGTCTCGGTCATGTCTACATAGTTCTCGAACCCGTAGGGTCCGCACGCAACAATGTTAGATTGTGATATAGTACTATGAGTTATGTATGTTGGTGACCGAATGTTGCTCGAAGTTTTGGATGAGATCACGGATATGACGAGGAACTCCAACGGTCCGGAAGTAAAGATTGATATGTGGATAGTAGTGTTTGATCTCCGGAAAGGTTCCGGAATCCATCGGAAGGGGTTCCGGATGTTTCCCGAAATGTTTGGGCACGTGAAAACTTTATCTGGGCCAAAGGGGAAAGCCCACGAGGTTTTTGGAAAGCGCAAAAGGAAGTTTTGTGGAGTCCAGGGGCCAGACGCCAGGGTTCCTGGTGTCTGGCCCTGCAGTCCGAGAAGGACTCTTGCCTTTGGGGTGAAACCGACTTTGTGGAGGCTTTTACTCCAATTTTCGACCCCAAGGCTCAACATATAAATAGAGGGGTAGGGCTAGCACCCAAGACACATCAAGAAACACCAAGCCGTGTGCCGGCAACCCCGTCCTCTCTAGTTTATCCTCCATCATAGTTTTCGTAGTGCTAAGGCGAAGCCCTGTGGAGATTGTTCTTCACCAACACCGTCACCACGCCGTCGTGCTGCCGGAACTCATCTACTACTTCTCCCCTCTTGCTGGATCGAGAAGGCGAGGACGTCATCGAGCTGAACGTGTGCAGAACTCGGAGGTGCCATGCGTTCGGTACTTGGATCGGTCGGATCATGAAGACGTACGACTACATCAACCGCGTTGATAAAATGCTTCCACTTATGGTCTATGAGGGTACGTAGACAACACTCTCCCCTCTCGTTGCTATGCATCACCATGATCTTGCGTGTGCATAGGAAATTTTTGAAATTACTACGTTCCCCAACAGTGGCATCCGACCCAGGTTTATGCGTAGATGTTATATGCACAAGTAGAACACAAGTGAGTTGTGGTCGATACAAGTCATATTGCTTACCAGCATTTCATACTTTGGTTCGGCGGTATTGTTGGATGAAGCGGCTGCTACGTCTTGAGCTTGCGTTGGTTTTCCCTGAACAGGAGAGGATGATGCAGCACAGTAGCGTAAGTATTTCCTTCAGTTTTTGAGAACCAAGGTATCAATCCAGTAGGAGGCCACGCGCAAGTCCCTCGTACCTGGACAAAATGATAGCTACTCGCAACCAACGCGATTAGGGGTTGTCAATCCCATCACGGTCACTTACGAGAGTGAGATCTGATAGAGATAATATTTTTGGTATTTTTGGTATAAAGATGCAAAGTGAAAAGTAAAAGCAAAGTAAAAACAAAGCAAGTAAATAAAGTGATAGAGATTGATATGATGAGAATAGACCCGGGGGCCATAGGTTTCACTAGTGGCTTCTCTCAAGAGCATAGATATTCTACGGTGGGTGAACAAATTACTGTTGAGCAATTGACAGAATTGAGCATAGTTATGAGCCCTGTTCAAGAATTCATCCGATTAACCAGTTAACTTGCCGATTAATCCCTACTCGTAGGGTCACCGAGTAGCCTATAATTCGATAAATCGTCCGATTAATTGATTAAATGGCCGATTAACTTGACGATTAGCCGATTAATCCCCTACTTACCAGCCAACCGAGCAGCTACCAGTTAATGATTTCCTCAACAATGGTTATGAGGTTATCTAGGTATGATCATGTATATAGGCATCACGTCTGAGACAAGTAGATCGAAACGATTCTGCATCTACTACTATTACTCCACTCACTGACCGCTATCCAGCATGCATCTAGAGTATTAAGTTAAAAACAGAGTAACGCCTTAAGCAAGATGACATGATGTAGAGGACTAAATTCATGCAATATGATAAATACCCCCATCTTGTTATCCTCGATGGCAACAATACAACACGTGCCTTGCAACCCTTTCTGTCACTGGGTAAGGACACCACAAGATTGAACCCAAAGCCATGCACTTCTCCCATTGCAAGAACTACCAATCTAGTTGGCCAAACCAAACGGATAATTCGAAGAGACTTGCAAAGATAACTCAATCATACATAAAAGAATTAAGATTCAAACATTATTCATAGATAAGCTGGATCATAAACCCACAATTCATCGGTATCAATAAACACACCGCAAAAAGAAGATTACATCGAATAGATCTCCACGAGAGAGGGGGAGAACATTGTATTGAGATCCAAAAAGAGAGAAGAAGCCATCTAGCTACTAGCTATGGACCCGAAGGTCTGAAGTAAACTACTCACACTTCATCGGAGGGGCTATGGTGTTGATGTAGAAGCCCTCTGTGGTGGATGCCCCCTCCGGCGGAGCTCTAGAACAGGCCCCAAGATGGGATCTCGTGGATACAAGAAGGTGCGGCGGTGGAATTAGGTTTTTGGCTCCTGTTCTGATCGTTTGGGGATACGTAGGTATATATAGGAGGAAGGAGTACGTCGGTGGAGCTTCAAGGGGCCCATGAGGCAGGGGGCGCGCCCAGGGGGGAGGGCGCGCCCTCCACCCTCATGACCGCCTCATGGCCTTCTTTACGGAGGGTCCAAGTCTCCTGGGTCTTATCTGATGAGAAAATCACGTTCCCGAAGGTTTCATTCCGTTTGGACTCCATTTGATATTCTGTTTCTTTGAAATACTGAAAAAGGCAAAAAAATAGCAATTCTGGGCTGGGCCTCCGGTTAATAGGTTAGTCCCAAAAGTAATATAAAAGTGGAAAATAAAGCCCAATATAGTCCAAAACAGTAGATAAAGTAGCATGGAGCAATAAAAAATTATAGATGCGTTGGAGACGTATCAGGCATCCCCAAGCTTAATTCCTGCTCGTCCTCGAGTAGGTAAATGATAAAAGAGAATTTTGATGCGGAATGATACTTTGGCATAATTTCAATGTAAATCTTCTTAATCATGGTATGAATATTCAGAACCGAAAGATTCAAGACAAAAGTTCATATTGACATAAAAATAATAATACTTCAAGCATACTAATCAAAGCAATTATGTCTTCTCAAAATAACATGGCCAAAGAAAGTTATCCTACAAAATCATATAGTGCGGCTATGCTCCATCTTCCCCACACAAAGTATTTAAATCATGCACAACCCGATGACAAGCCAAGCAATTGTTTCATACTTTAACATTTTCAAAACTTTTTCAATCTTCACGCAATACATGGCGTGAGCCATGGATATAGCACTATATGTGGAATAGAATGGTGGTTGTGGAGAAGACAAAAAGAGGGAAGATAGTCTCACATCAACTAGGCGTATCAACGGGCTATGGAGATGCCCATCAATAGATATCAATGTGAGTGAGTAGGGATTGCCATGCAACGGATGCACTAGAGATATAAGTATATGAAAGCTCAACAAAAGAAACTAAGTGGGTGTGCATCCAACTCGCTTGCTCACGAAGACCTAGGGCATTTGAGGAAGCCGATCATTGGAATATACAAGCCAAGTTCTATAATGAAAAATTCCCACTAGTATATGAAAGTGACAAAATGAGAGACTCTCTATCATGAAGATCATGGTGCTACTTTGAAGCACAAGTGTGGTAAAAGGATAGTAACATTGTCCCTTCTCTCTTTTTCTCTCATTTTTTTTATTTGGGCCTTTTCTCTTTTTTTATGGCCTCTTTTTTTCGTCCAGAGTATCATCCCGACTTGTGGGGGAATCATAGTCTCCATCATCCTTTCCTCACTTGGGACAATGCTCTAATAATGATGATCATCACACTTTTATTTACTTACAACTCAACAATTACAACTCGATACTTAGAACAAGATATGACTCTATATGAATGCCTCCGGCGGTGTACCGGCATATGCAATGAAACATGAGTGACATGTATGAAAGAATTATGAACGGTGGCTTTGCCACAAATACGATGTCAACTACATGATCATGCTAGCAATATGACAATGATGGAGCGTGTCATAATAAACGGAATAGTGGAAAGTTGCATGGAAATATATCTCGGAATGGCTATGGAAATGCCATGATAGGTGGGTATGGTGGCTGTTTTGAGGAAGGTATATGGTGGGTGTATGATACCGCGAAAGGTCTTGCGGTATTAGAGAGGCTAGCAATAGTGGAAGGATGGGAAAAAGTGTGTATAATCCATGGACTCAACATTAGTCATAAAGAACTCATATACTTATTGAAAAAATCTAGAAGTTATCAAAGCAAAGTATTACGCGCATGCTCCTAGGGGGATAGATTGGTAGGAAAAGACCATCGCTCGTCCCCGACCGCCACTCATAAGGAAGACAATCAATAAATAAATCATGCTCCGAGTTCAACACATAACGGTTCACCATACGTGCGTGCTATGGGAATCACAAACTTCAACACAAGTATTCTTTAAATTCACAACTACTCAACTAGCATTACTCTAATATCATCATCTTCATATCTCGAAACAATTATCAAGCATCAAACTTATCTTAGTATTCAACGCACTCAAAAGAAAGTTTCACATATCTTGAATACCAAGTATATTAACATTAAGCAAATTACCATGCTATTACCGACTCTCAAAATAATCTAAGTGAAGCATGAGAGGTCAAGTTTCTTTAAAACAAATCCACCAACGTGCTCTAAAAGATCTAAGTGAAGCACTAGAGCAAAAATTATTACGCTCAAAAGATATAAGTGAAGCACTATGAGCAAAACTATCAAGCTCAAAAGATATAAGTGAAGCACATAGAGTATTCTATCAAATTTCAATTCATGTATGGCTCTCTCAAAAGGTGTGTACAGCAAGGATGATTGCGGTAAACTAACAAGGAAAGACGCAAATAATACAAGACGCTCCAAGCAAAACACTTGTCATGTGGTGAATAAAAATATAGCTCCAAGTAAATTACCGATGGAAGTGGATTTAAAGAGGGATGCCTTCCGGGCATCCCCAAGCTTTGACTTTTTGGTGTCCTTGGATTATCTTGGGGGTGCCATGGGCATCCCCAAGCTTAGGCTCTTGCCACTCCTTGTTCCATAATCCATCAAAAGAATTCACCCAAAACTTGAAAACTTCACAACACAAAACTCAATAGAAATCTCGTCAGCTCCGTTAGAGAAAGAAAACAAAAGACTACTTTAAGGTACTGTAGTGAACTCATTCTTTATTTATATTGGTGTTAAACCTACTGTACTACAACTTCTCTATGGATTATAAACTATTTTACTAGCCATAGATTCATCAAAATAAGCAAACAACACACGCAAAACAGAATCTGTCAAAAACAGAACAGTCTGTAGTAATCTGTAACTAACGCAAAATTCTGGAACACCAAAAATTCTACCAAAATTAGAAGACCTGTAAAATTTGTTTATTGATTAGCATCAATTGGAATCAATATTTTATCACGTTCTGGGGATTTTTAACAATTCGGGCACTGAGCGCAAAGTTTCTGGAAATTACAGCAAGATCAAATAACTATCACCCAAGAAGATCCAATAGGTTTAACTTGGCACAAACACTAATTAAAACATAAAACCACATCTAAACAGAGGCTAGATGGATTATTTATTCCTAAATAGAAGCAAAAACTAAAAACTAAAAATAAAATTGGGTTGCCTCCCAACAAGCGCTATCGTTTAACGCCCCTAGCTAGCCATTGAGATTTCAATGATGCTCACAAGAAAGACAAGAACTAAGGCACAAAGAGAGCATCACAAAACATGTGACAAACACACTTAAGTCTAACGTAATTCCTATGCATAGGCATATTGTAGGCAAACAAATTATCGTAGCAAGCAAAAACTAGCATATGCAAGGAAGAAGAAAGACACGATAGCAATCTCAACATGACGAGAGGTAATTTAATAAGATGAAAATTTCTATAACCATATTTTCCTCTCTCATAATAATTACATGTAGGATCATAATAAAATTCAACAATATAGCTAACACACAACATATTCTCAACACGATCCACATGCATGCGAAGTTGACACTCTTCCAAAATAGTGGGATTATCATTAACTAAAGTCATGATTTCTCCAAGCCCACTTTTATCAAAAATTTCATAAGATCGAATGTTATCCAAATATGTGGGATCTAAAGTTGACACTCTTCCAAACCCACTTTCAATATTATTGCAAACAATATTATCAATCTCATATTCATCATGGGTATTAAATAAATTTTCAAGATCGTAAGAAGAATCACCCCAATCATGATCATTGCAACAAGTAGTAGACATAGCAAAACTAGCATCCCCAAGCTTAGGGTTTTGCATATTATTAGCACAATTGACATCAAGAGAATTTATAGTAAAATCATTGAAATCATGCTTTTCATCTAGGGAACTATCAAGCACGGGTGCAATAGCAACAATCTCATTTTTAACATAAGGAACTATAGCAAATTCATCTTCATAAATATTGGCATCATGGCCACAAGAATAGCAAGCATCATGTTCATCAAGGGATATTTCAACCAAATCATCGGAATCATCATTATCTATAGATTCATGCATATCATTATTTTCTTCCAAAGCAACGGTCATTCTTTCAATTAATTCTTGGACATAGACATTATGAGCAAGGTTTTCATTGCAATATTTAAGTATGACGAAATTTTCAGATTTGTTGAGAGTAAAATCATACTTTTCAATCAAAGAAGCAACTTCATGAGCACCCTTAAAAACGACAAATTCTTCAATTTGTTCGATATCATAGTAACTATAAACACCCCTTGCATAAGAAGATAAGATTTCATTATCATTGAACTCACATAGGTAGGGAAGATGTTTTTTAGGGTTCTTAGAGCAACAAGTAAAATCACACATTTCACAAAGATTCCCAGCATAGCATAGCAAACTATTTATATGATACCATAAGAGTCTCCCTTTTTCAGAAAAACGATGACGCACAAAATGAGCATGCTCATCTAAAGATTTCCCATCAACTAGGCTAGTTGGGGTTTCAGCACGAGCGCATAAGGATCGAAGATGATCCAAGTAGAACACTTTAAGTGGATCCATAATAATAGACTTTTAGCAAGCAAAGATGCAAGCAAATATAAGGCACAAGGTAACACAAGCAAACAAGAAGCAAGTGGAAAAGAGAGGGTGAATAAAACGGCAAGGGTGAAGTGGGGGAGAGGAAAACGAGAGGCAAATGGCAAATAATGTAATGCGAGAGATAGGGATTGTGATGGGTACTTGGTATGTTGACTTGCTTGCGTGAGCCTCCCCGGCAACGGCGCCAGAAATCCTTCTTGCAACGTCTTGAGCTTGCGTTGGTTTTCCCCGAAGAGGAGAGGATGATGCAGCACAGTAGCGTAAGTATTTCCCTCAGTTTTTGAGAACCAAGGTATCAATCCAGTAGGAGGCCACGCGCAAGTCCCTCATACCTACACAAAACGATAGCTACTCGCAACCAACACGATTAGGGGTTGTCAATCCCTTCACGGTCACTTACGAGAGTGAGATCTGATAGTGGTAATATTTTTGGTATTTTTGGTATAAAGATGCAAAGTGAAAAGTAAAAGCAAAGTAAAAACAAAGCAAGTAAATAAAGTGATAGAGATTGATATAATGAGAATAGACCCGGGGGCCATAAGTTTCCTTAGTGGCTTCTCTCAAGAGCATAGATATTTACGGTGGGTGAACAAATTACTGTTGAGCAATTGACAGAATTGAGCATAGTTATGAGAATATCTAGGTATGATCATGTATATAGGCATCACGTCCAAGACAAGTAGATCGAAACGATTCTGCATCTACTACTATTACTCCACTCATCGACCGCTATCCAAAGATGCATCTAGAGTATTAAGTTAAAAAGCAGAGTAACGCATTAAGCAAGATGACATGATGTAGAGGAATAAATTCATGCAATATGATAAATACCCCATCTTGTTATCCTCGATGGCAGTAATACAATACGCCTTTGCAACCCTTTCTCGACCTTTGGTAAGGACACATAAGATTGAACCCAAAGCCATGCACTTCTCCCATTGCAAGAACTACCAATCTAGTTGGCCAAACCAAGCGGATAATTCAAAGAGACTGCAAAGATAACTCAATCATACATAAAAGAATTCAGAGAAGATTCAAATATTATTCATAGATAAGCTGGATCATAAACCCACAATTCATCGGTCTCAATAAACACACCGCAAAAAGAAGATTACATCGAATAGATCTCCACGAGAGAGGGGAGAACATTGTATTGAGATCCAAAAGAGAGAAGAAGCCATCTAGCTACTAGCTATGGACCGAAGGTCTGAAGTAAACTACTCACACTTCATCGGAGGGGCTATGGTGTTGATGTAGAAGCCCTCCGTGGTGGATGCCCCCCGTGAGCTCGAACAGGCCCCAAGATGGGATCTCGTGGATACAGGAAGTTGCGGCGGTGGAATTAGGTTTTTGGCTCCAGTTCTGATCGTTTGGGGATACGTAGGTATATATAGGAGGAAGGAGTACGTCGGTGGAGCTTCGAGGGGCCCATGAGGCAGGGGGCGCGCCCTCCACCCTCGTGACCGCCTCGTGGCTTTCTTGACGGAGGGTCCAAGACTCCTGGGTCTTATCTGATGAGAAAATCACGTTCCCGAAGGTTTCATTCCGTTTGGACTCCGTTTGATATTCTGTTTCTTCAAAATACTGAAAAAGGCAAAAAAACCAGTAATTCTGGGCTGGGCCTACGGTTAATAGGTTAGTCCCAAAAGTAATATAAAAGTGGAAAATAAAGCCCGATATAGTCCAAAACAGTAGATAAAGTAGCATGGAGCAATAAAAAATTATAGATACGTTGGAGACGTATCAGCGGCCCGGACCGACATTACGTGTACGCTTCCACGAGACTGGTTTTATCGCCGTGCTTTGCACACAGGTGACTAGCGGGTGTCAGTTTCTCCAACTTTAGTTGAATCGTGTGTGGCTACGCCCGGTCCTTGAGAAGGTTAAAACATCACTAACTTGACAAACTATCGTTGTGGTTTTTTGATGCGTAGGTAAGAACGGTTTTTGCTCAGCCCGTAGCAGCCACGTAAAACTTGCAACAACAAAGTAGAGGACGTCTAACTTGTTTTTGCAGGGGATGTTGTGATGTGATATGGTCAAGATGTGATGAGATATAAGTTGTTGTATAAGATGATCATGTTTTGTTGAAGTTATCGGCAACTGGCAGAATCCTTATGGTTGTCTCTTTATTGCATAAGATGCAAGCGCCAAATAATTGCTTTACTTTATCGCTATGCGATAGCAATAGTTGCAAGAGCAATAATTGGCGACACGACCATGTGACGACACATTGATATAGATCAAGATGATGGAGATCATGGTGTCATGCCGGTGACGATGGAGATCATGACGATGCTTTGGAGATGGAGATCAAAGACCCAAGATGATGATGGCCATATCATGTCACATATTATGATTGCATGTGATGTTTATCTTTTATACATCTTATTTTGCTTAGTTCGGTGGTAGCTTTATAAGATGTTCTCTCACTAAATTTCAAGGTATAAGTGTTCTCCCTGAAGTATGCACCGTTGCGAAAGTTCTTCGTGCTGAGACACCACGTGATGATCGGGTGTGATAGGCTCTACGTTCAAATACAACTGGTGCAAAACAGTTGCACACGCGGAATACTCAGGTTAAACTTGACGAGCCTAGCATATGCACATATGGCCTCGGAACACTGAGACCGAAAGGTCGAGCGTGAATCATATAGTAGATATGATCAACATAGTGATGTTCACCATTGAAACTACTCCATCTCACGTGATGATCGGACATGGTTTAATTGATATGGATCACGTGATCACTTTGAGGATTAGAGGGATGTTGCTACCTCTTGAGCACTGCGTTGGATTTCCCCGAAGAGGAGAGGATGATGCAGCAAAGTAGCGTAAGTATTTCCCTCAGTTTCTTTTTGAGAACCAAGGTATCAATCCAGTAGGAGGCCACGCAAGAGTCCCTCGTACCTGCACAAAACAATAGCTCCTCGCAACCAACGCGATTAGGGGTTGTCAATCCCTTCACGGTCACTTATGAGAGTGAGATCTGATACAGATGATAAATAATATTTTTGGTATTTTTGGTATAGAGATGCAAAGTGAAAAGTAAAAGGCAAAGTAAAAACAAAGCAAGTATTAAAGTGATGGAGATTGATATGATGAGAATAGACCCGGGGGCCACAGGTTTCACTAGTGGCTTCTCTCAAGAGCATAAGTATTCTACGGTGGGTGAACAAATTACTGTTGAGCAATTGACAAAATTGAGCATAGTTATGAGAATATCTAGGTATGATCATGTATATAGGCATCAGGTCCGAGACAAGTAGACCAAAACGATTCTGCATCTACTACTATTACTCCACTCATCGACCGCTATCCAGCATGCATCTAGAGTATTAAGTTAAAAACAGAGTAACGCCTTAAGCAAGATGACATGATGTAGAGGGATAAATTCATGCAATATGATAAAAAAACCATCGCGTTATCCTCGATGTCAACAATACAATACGTGCCTTGCTGCCCCTTCTGTCACTGGGAAAGGACACCGCAAGATTGAACCCAAAGCTAAGCACTTCTCCCATTGCAATAACTACCAATCTAGTTGGCCAAACTAAACGGATAATTTGAAGAGACTTGCAAAGATAACCAATCATGCATAAAAGAATTCAGAGAAGATTCAAATATTATTCGTAGATAATCTGGATCATAAACCCACAATTCATCGGTCTCAACAAACACACCGCAAAAAGAAGATTACATCAAATAGATCTCCACGAGAGAGGGGGATAACATTGTATTGAGATCCAAAAAGAGAGAAGAAGCCATCTAGCTACTAGCTATGGACCCGAAGGTCTGAAGTAAACTACTCACATGTGGCGACCCGACCCGAATGGATCAAGTCTCTGTGCTCAGTGTCATCACTGGATCAGTAATGCTGACACCACACAGTACTTCGAAGGATTTATAGCAGAGTAGCAATCACACACTCATTACAGCGTTTGTCCAAAAGAGGACTTATTACAATAAATATGGCTTAAGGCCATCTAATAACAATAACAGCGGAAGGCTTGGAAGATAAGTGAGTCCATCAACTCCATCGGCATCACTGAGTATAGAACCACGACCTAAAATACCTTACTAAGTAAATGCGAAAAGTCTGCAACATGAAAGTTGTAGCCCGAAAACGGGTCAGCACATGGAATATGCTGGCAATGTAACACATAGAGAGAAATGAAGGAAATAAGCCTATACTACATGCATATATGGCTGGTGGAAAAGCTCTCTGATTCTGATTTTGCATAAAGCTAATTTTTCCCTACTGCAAAGGAATAATTTTGTTTAACTATCATGGTGGTTGTTAAACATTGAGAATGGTTGACAGCATCCTCAATCCCAATTAAAAAGTACTCATTAAAACCCAATAACATTAATTAGAAGTAACATGATGAGACTCACATGATATTCAAGTACTAGATACTCAAGACGTCCATAACCGGGGACACGGCTAATCATGATTAGTTTATACACTCTGCAGAGGTTTGCGCACTATTCCCCACAAGACTCGATCGCCTCCGTTTGGTTCTCGCACTACATGGTGTTTGAGAGACGGATGACCGAGACACAGTCTTTCAGAAGCACTAGCACCTTACATGTGGGTAGACCGTACCAACCTACATCCCCTACATCAGCTAGCCTACCCGTAAGAGTTCGCACAACTTACTCAGCTATGCGAGCCCATATTGGCTTGTGGCTGCACACGGAAGTTTCTAGTTTGAATAATCTTATGATCCCTTAGAGCACAGGTGGCGGTCCGAAGAAATACAGCAAGTCTGATAGAAACCAGGTGCCTCAATCCACCCGGATGTGTGTTTAAGTTGCCACCTTAGATAAACCATTAATTAACAATCTCACATCATCATGGATATCCACTCACCCAATCCACGTCTCATGGCATAGCATGGCATAATAAGCAAACGTAGAAGTAACTCCCAAGGTTTCATAAGTAAAACAGGTAATAGGTACTACCTCAATATACTTCCCATCCCACAATTTAAGTTGATCCTAAACATGCAAGTGTTTGAGGAATGGAGCTAATGCATAAAACTGGGTAGTAGAAAAGGTATGATCAAGTGTTACTTGCCTTGCTGACGATCCGCGAAACCTAGAGACTCGAAGTAACAAGCGGCGCACTCCGGGTGATCTAACGCAGACAAACAACAAGCATACAATAAGTACTCATCTAATGCACAGGGAAAATCTCGAATAAAAGATCTAACCAGAAAGTTCAACTTAAGAACCCTGGTTGCAAAAAGAATCGAACCAAATAAAGCAACGAAAGTCGAATGTCAAAAGAAAACGACTCGGTTTTGGCAATTTGAAACTAGGTCAAATTTTACAGTAGCAAAACTTTGTTTAAGTGGATTAGTCGGAACGGCGGTTTCGAAACGAAACTCCAGGCGCTTGAATCACCTGATTCCGATAAGCGGCGAGAAAATAAACTGATTCAAGATTGGATCAGAAATCGAAATCGGAAAATAACGGATTAAATCCGATTAAAAGAAAGACGACGAACGGTTAAACGAACGGACGTTCGTTAACAGAAACTAACCGGCGAACGCGTTCATTAGAACGAACGGATCGGTGAACGTTCACTAATTAACAAAACCGACTAAAAAATAAACCAATCTAGGGTTTTTTTTTAAACCGAACAACGAAAAAAAAAACCGGACGGTTTTTAGAACAAAACCGAACCGGGGAGGGTGGCGCGGCGGCTACCTCCGGCGAGGTCGCCGGCGGGCGGTCGGGGCTCCGGTGGGGTCGGCGAGGCTCGGCGGGTCGGGTCGGCAGGCGGCGGCATGGCGTCGGCGTGACAATGCGGGCGGCTTCGGGCGGCGTCAGGCGAGTCGGCGGCGGGTCGGGGTCGGCGGCGCAGGCTCGGGGTGGGTCGAGGCGGCGGCGGCGGCTTTTAAGGAGAGGAGGGGGTGCTGCCTTGGGGAGGGCCACGGCGGCGTGCGGCGTCGTCCCGAGCCGGACTCAGCAGCGGCCAGGACTCCCAGGCGGGAGGCGGCGGCGGGTGGGCCGTCAGCCTGGGCCTTGGCCCAGTCGGCCAGTGAGTCCTTTTTTTAACGAAACAATTAAAAATAAAACTAAACGAACTCCAAACTTAAAAAAATCCCGACTCCTAAAAATGAGTCGAACAAAATGAACTTTAATACGGGCCAAAATGCATATTTTAAAATACTCATTTTTTCCCTAAAGCAAATAAACTTGAAAAACCAAAATTTGATTTATTTATTAAATCTTCATTTTTCCTAAATGTTGGGAAAGTCATATTATTCCCTCTCTTATTTTTTTTATTGGAAAAAATATTTGAAGATAAATAAATAAATCCAAATGATCCTATTTTCTAAATTTGAGAAAACCCAAATATGAAAATAATGAAATCTCCAACTCTCTCCGAGGGTCCTTGAGTTGCGTGAAATTTTCTAGGATCGGAAAATGCGAGAAAATATGATATGCATGATGACTTAATGTATAACATTCCAAACTGAAAATTTGGGATGTTACATCACACTTCATCGGAGGGGCTACGGTGATGATGTAGAAGCCCTCCGTGGTGGATGCCCCCTCCGGCGGAGCTCCGGAACAGGCCCCAAGATGGGATCTCGTGGATACAGGAAGTTGCGGCGGTGGAATTAGGTTTTCGGCTCCTGTTCTGATCGTTTGGGAGTACGTAGCTATATATAGGAGGAAGGAGTACGTCGGTGGAGCAACAGGGGGCCCACGAGGCGGGGGCGCCCTAGGGGGGCCCACCGTGACCGCCTCTTCGTTCCTTGGAGTAGGGTCCAAGTACCTGGATCACGTTCGGTGAGAAAATCACGTTTCAAGGTTTTATTCCGTTTAGACTCCGTTTGATATTCATTTGTTGAAACACTTTGAAATAGGCAAAAACAGCAATTACAATTTGGGCCCCGGTTAATAGGTTAGTCCCAAAATAATATAAAAGTGGAAAATAAAGCCCAATATAGTCTAAAACAGTGGATAAAGTAGCATGGAGCAATCAAAAATTATAGATACGTTGGAGACGTATCGCATCCCCAAGCTTAATTCCTGCTTTCGTCCTCGGTAGGTAAATGATAAAAAGAGAATTTTTGATGCGGAGTGATACTTTGGCATAATTTCAATGTAAATCTTCTTAATTGTGGTATGAATATTCAGATCTGAAAGATTCAAGACAAAAGTTCATATTAACATAAAAATAATAATACTTCAAGCATACTAATCAAAGTAATCATGTCTTCTCAAAATAGCATGGCAAAAGAAAGTTCATCCCTACAAAATCATATAGTTAGGTTATGCTTCATTTTCGTCACACAAAGATGTTCCCAACTTCTATACCCCCGATGACAAGCCAAGCAATTGTTTCATACTTAAATAATCTCAAACTTTTTCAACCTTCACGCAATACATGAGCGTGAGCCATGGATATAGCACTATGGGTGGAATAGAATATGATGATGGGGATTGTGTGGAGAAGACAAAAAAGGAGAAAGTCTGACATTGACGAGGATAATCAACGGGCTATGGAGATGCCCATCAATTGATGTCAACATGAGGAGTAGGGATTGCCATGCAACGGATGCACTAGAGCTATGAATGCTCAACAAAAGAAAACTAGTGGGTGTGTATCCAACTTGCTTGCTCATGAAGATCTAGGGCATTTGAGGAAGCCTATCGTAGGAATATACAAGCCAAGTTCTATAATGAAAAATTGCCACTAGTATAAAAAGACAACTTATGAGACTCACTATATGAAAAACATGGTGCTACTTTGAAGCACAATATATGAGACTCACTACATGAAGAACAAGGTGCTACTTTGAAGCACAATATATGAGACTCACTACATGAAGAACAAGGTGCTACTTTGAAGCACAAGTGTGGAAAAAGAGATAGTAACATTGCCCTTTTTATTTTTTTATTTTTTTAGGCCTTTCTTTTTTTTTCTTTTTGGCCTTTCTCTTCTTTTTTTGGCAATAATGATGATCATCACACTTCTATTGATTACAACATAAGGATTACAACTCGAAACTTAGAACAAGATATGACTCTATATGAATGCCTCCGGCGATGTACCGGGATGGTGCAATGAATCAAGAGTGACATGTATGAAAGATAATGCGTGGTGACTTTGCCACAAATACGATGTCAACTACATGATCATGCAATGGCAATATGACAAAAGTAAAGTATGTCATGATGATGATGAACGGAACGGTGGAAAGTTGCATGGCAATATATCTCGGAATGGCTATGGAAATGCCATAATAGGTAGGTATGGTGGTTGTTTTGAGGAAGATATAAGGAGTTTTATGTGTGATAGAGTGTATCATATCACGGGGTTTGGATGCACCGGCGAAGTTTGCACCAACTCTCAAGGTGATAAAAGACAATGCACGGTACCGAAGAGGCTAGCAAAGGCGGAAAGGTAAAAGTGTGTATAATCCATGGACTCAACATTAGTCAAAACAAATCATATACTTACTGCAAAAATTTCTAAGTCATAAAAAATCAAGTACTACGCGCATGCTCCTAGGGGGATAGATTCGTAGGAAAAGACCATCGCTCGTCCCCGACCGCCACTCATAAGGATGCACAAGCCAGGTACACTTCATGTTTCAAATTTGTTACACAACTTTAACCATACGTGCATGCTACGGGATTTGCAAACTTCAACACAAGCATTTCTCAAATTCACAACTACTCAACTAGCACAACTTTGATATTATCACCTCCATATCTCAAAACAATTATCAAGCATCAAACTTTTCTTAGTATTCAACGCACTCAAAAGAAAGTTTCACATATCTTGAATACCAAGTATATTAATATTAAGAGAATTACCATGCTATTAACGACTCTCAAAATAATCTAAGTGAAGCATGAGAGATCAATAGTTTCTTTAAAACAAATCCACCACCGTGCTCTAAAATATCTAAGTGAAGCACTAGAGCAAAAATTATCACGCTCAAAAGATATAAGTGAAGCACTAGAGTATTCTAGCAAATTCCAATTTATGTATGGCTCTCTCAAAAGGTGTGTACAAAAAGGATGATTGTGGTAAACTAACAAGCAAAGACGCAAATAATACAAGACGCTCCAAGCAAAACACATATCATGTGGTGAATAAAAATATAGCTCCAAGTAAATTACCGATGGAAGTAGACAAAAGAGGGGATGCCTTCCGGGGCATCCCCAAGCTTTGACTTTTTGGTGTCATTGGATTATTTTGGGGGTGCCATGGGCATCCCCAAGCTTAGGATCTTGCCACTCCTTGTTCCATAATCCATCAAAAGAATTTACCCAAAACTTGAAAACTTCACAACACAAAACTCAATAGAAATCTCGTGGGCTCCGTAGAGAAAGAAAACAAAAGACTACTTTAAGGTACTGTGATGAACTCATTATTTATTTATATTGGTGTTAAACCTACTGTATTCAAACTTCTCTATGTATTATAAACTATTTTACTAACCATAGATTCATCAAAATAAGCAAACAACACACGCAAAACAGAATCTGTCAAAAACAGAACAGTCTGTAGTAATCTATAACTGACGCAAACTTCTAAAACTCCAAAATATCTACCAAAATTAGAAGACCTAGAAAATTTGTTTATTGATCTGCAGAAATTGGAATCAGTATTTTATCACGTTCTGGTGATTTTTAATAATTCGGGCACTGAGCACAAAGTTTCTGGAAATTACAGCAAGATCAAATAACTATCATCCAAGAAAATCCAATAGGTCTAGCTTGGCACAAACACTAATTAAAACATAAAACCACATCTAAAGAGAGGCTAGATGGATTATTTATTCCTAAACAGAAGCAAAAACAAAAAACTAAAAATAAAATTGGGTTGCCTCCCAACAAGCGCTATCGTTTAACGCCCCTAGCTAGGCATAAAAGCAAGGATAGATCTAAGTATTGCCATCTTTGGTAGGCAATCCATAAGTGGCTCTCATGATAGATTCATATGGTAATTTTATTTTCTTTCTAGGAAAGTGTTCCATGCCCTTCTTTAATGGAAATTGAAATCTAATATTCCCTTCCTTCATATCAATAATTGCACCAATCGTTCTAAGGAAAGGTCTATCAAGAATAATAGGACATGAAGGATTGCAATCTATATCAAGAACGATAAAATCTACGGGCACATAATTCCTATTTGCAACAATAAGAACATCATTAATTCTTCCCATAGGTTTTTTAATAGTGGAATCCGCAAGATGCAAGTTTAGAGAGCAATCATCAAAGTCACGGAAATCTAGCAAATCACACAAAGTTTTGGGAATAGTGGAGACACTAGCACCCAAATCACACAAGGCATGAAACTCATAGTTTTTAATTTTAATTTTAATAGTAGGTTCCCACTCATCATAGAGTTTTCTAGGGATAGAAACTTTCAACTCAAGTTTTTCTTCATAAGATTGCATCAAGGCATCAATAATGTGTTCGGTAAAGGCCTTATTTTGACTATAAGCATGAGGAGAATTTAGCACGGATTGCAACAAGGAAATACAATCAATTAAAGAGCAATTTTCATAATTAAATTCCTTGAGATCCAATATAGTGGGTTTAGCAACATCTAGGTTTTTATTTCTTTCAATCCCACATTTATCAATTTCATCATCAAGATCTAAAAACTCCGAATTCTTAGAACGCCTTCTAGATAAAGGAAGATCATATTCAGTTTCATCAAGATTCATATTGCAAAACAAAGATTTAATGGGGACACATCAATAACTTCTAGATCTTCATCTTGATTTTCATAAGAATTGGAAGAACACGCTTTAATAAAGGCATCTTTGGAAGCACGCATCCTAGCGGTTCTTTCTTTGCACTCATCAATGGAAATTCTCATAGCTTTGAGAGACTCATTGATATCATGCTTAGGAGGAATAGATCTAAGCTTTAAAGAATCAACCTCAAGAGAAATTCTATCAACGTTCCTAGCCAAATCATCAACTTTAAGCAATTTCTCCTCAAGCAAAGCATTAAAATTCTTTTGTGAATTCATAAACTCTTTAACACTACTCTCAAATTCAGAGGGCATCTTATTAAAATTTCCATAAGAGTTGTTGTAGGAATTTCCATAATTATTAGAAGGATTACTAGGAAAAGGCCTAGGATTAAAATTCCCTCTATACGCGTTGTTACCAAAATTATTCCTACCAACAAAATTCACATCCATAGATTCATTATTATTCTCAATCAAAGTAGACAAAGGCATATCATTAGGATCAAAAGAAACACTCTTAGTAGCAAATAATTTCATAAGTTCATCCATCTTTCCACTCAAAACATTAATTTCTTCTATCACATGCACTTTCTTATTAGAAGATCTTTTGGTATGCCATTGAGAATAATTAACCATAATATTATCTAGAAGTTTAGTAGAATCTCCTAGAGTGATTTCCATAAAAGTGCCTCCCGCGGCCAAATCTAAAAGATTTCTAGAAGCAAAATTCAATCTGGCATAAAATTTTTGTATAATCATCCACAAGTTCAAACCATGAGTAGGACAATTACGTATCATTAGTTTCATTCTCTCCCAAGATTGTGCAACATGTTCATGATCAAGTTTCTTAAAATTCATAATATCGTTCCTAAGAGAGATAATCTTAGCGGGAGGAAAATACTCAGAGATAAAAGCATCTTTGCACTTGTTCCAAGAATCAATACTATTTTTAGGCAAAGATGAAAACCACGCTTTAGCACGATCTCTAAGCGAAAAAGGAAATAGCTTCAACTTAACGACATCATTATCGACATCTTTTTTCTTTTGCATATCACATAAATCAACGAAGCTATTCAGATGAGTAGCGGCATCTTCACCAGGAAGACCGGCGAATTGATCTTTCATAACAAGATTCAACAAAGCAGTATTGATTTCGCAAGATTCGGTATTGGCAAGAGGAGCAATCGGAGTGCTAAGGAAATCATTATTATTGGTATTGGTGAAGTCACACAATTTGGTAGCATCTTGAGCCATCGCGACAAACAAGCAATCCAACACACGAGCAAACAAGCGGACGAGGAAAAAGGCAACGGAAAAAGAGGAGGAGATTGGGAAAGAGAGGCGAATAAAACGGCAAGGGTGAAGTGGGGAGAGGAAAATGAGAGGCAAATGGCAAATAATGTAATGCGGAGATAGGGATTGTGATGGGTACTTGGTATGGTGCTTGACTTGCTCTTGCGTGAGCCTCCCGACAACGGCGCCAGAAATTCTTCTTGCTACCTCTTGACCTTTGCGTTGGATTTCCCGAAGAGGAGAGGATGATGCAGCAAAGTAGCGTAAGTATTTCCCTCAGTTTTGAGAACCAAGGTATCAATCCAAGAGGAGGCCACGCACAAGTCCCTCGTACTGCACAAAACAATAGCTCCTCACAACCAACGCGATTAGGGGTTGTCAATCCCTTCACGGTCACTTACGAGTGAGATCGATAGAGATGATAAATAATATTTTGGTATTTTTGGTATAGAGATGCAAAGTGAAAAGTAAAAGGCAAAGTAAAAACAAAGCAAGTATTAAAGTGATGGAGATTGATATGATGAGAATAGACCCGGGGGCCATAGGTTTCACTAGTGGCTTCTCTCAAGAGCATAAGTATTCTATGGTGGGTGAACAAATTACTGTTGAGCAATTGACAAAATTGAGCATAGTTATGAGTATATCTAGGTATGATCATGTATATAGGCATCACGTCTGAGACAAGTAGACCGAAATGACTCTGCATCTACTACTATTACTCCACTCACCGACTGCTATCCAGCATGCATCTAGAGTATTAAGTTAAAAACAGAGTAACACCTTAAGCAAGATGACATGATGTAGAGGGATAAATTCATGTAATATGATAAAAAAACCATCTTGTTATCCTCGATGGCAACAATACAAAACATGCCTTGTTGCCCCTTCTGACACTGGGAAAGGACACAAGATTGAACCCAAAGCTAAGCACTTCTCCCATTGCAAGAACTACCAATCTAGTTGGCCAAACCAAACAGATAATTCGAAGAGACTTGCGAAGATAACCAATCATACATAAAATAATTCAGAGAAGATTCAAATATTATTCATAGATAATATGGATCATAAACCCACAATTCATCGGTCTCAACAAACACACCGCAAAAAGAAGAGTACATCGAATAGATCTCCACGAGAGAGGGGGAGAACATTGTATTGAGATCCAAAAAGAGAGAAGAAGCCATCTAGCTACTAGCTATGGACCCGAAGGTCTGAAGTAAACTACTCACACCTCATCGGAGGGGCTATGGTGATGATGTAGAAGCCCTCCGTGGTGGATGCCCCCCCGTGAGCTCCTAACAGGCCCCAAGATGGGATCTCGTGGATACAGGAAGTTGCGGCGGTGGAATTAGGTTTTTGGCTCCTGTTCTGATCGTTTGGGGGTACGTAGGTATATATAGGAGGAAGGAGTACGTCGGTGGAGCAACAGGGGGCCCACGAGGCAGGGGGCGCGCCCTAGGGGGGGTGCCCCCCACCCTCGTGACCGCCTCTTTCGTTCCTTGGAGTAGGGTCCAAGTACCCTGGATCACGTTCGGTGAGAAAATCACGTTTCCGAAGGTTTTATTCCTTTTTGGACTCCGTTTGATATTCTGTTTCTTTTAAACACTGAAATAGGCAAAAAAACAGCAATTCTAGGATGGGCCTCCGGTTAATAGGTTAGTCCCAAAAATAATATAAAAGTGGAAAATAAAGCCCAATATAGTCCAAAACAGTAGATAAAGTAGCATGGAGCAATCAAAAATTATAGATACGTTGGAGACGTATTAGATGTCTATCTAAGTGGGAGTTCTTTAAGTAATATGATTAATTAAACTTTAATTTATCATGAACTTAGTCCTGGTAGTATTAGCATATCTATGTTGTAGATCAATAGCTCGCAATGTTGCTCCCCATTTATTTTTTATATGTTCCTAGAGAAAACTAAGTTGAAACTTGTTAGTAGCAATGATGCGGATTGGATCCTGATCTGAGGTTTATCCTCATTGCTGCACAGAAGAATTATGTCCTTGATGTACCGCTAGGTGACAGACCTATTGTAGGAGCAGATGCAGACGTTATGAACGTTTTGACAAAAGCTCGGTATGATGACTACTTGATAGTTTAGTGCACCATGCTTTACGGCTTATAAACGAGACTTCAAAATTGTTTTGAACTCCACGGAGCATATAAGATGTTCCAAGAGTTGAAATTGGTATTTCATACTCATGCCCGTGTCGAGAGGTATGAGATCTCTGACAGTACTTTGCCTATAAGATGGAAGAGAATAGCTCAACTAGTGAGCATGTGCTCAGATTGTCTGAGTACTACAATTACTTGAATCAAGTGGGAGTTAATCTTCCAGATAAGATAGTGATTGACAAAGTTCTCTAGTCACTATCACCAAGTTAATAGAACTTCGTGATGAACTATAATATGCAAGGGATGACGAAAGTAATTCCCGAGCTCTTTGCGATACTGAAATCGACGAAGGTAGAAGTCAAGAAAGAGCATCAAGTGTTGATGGTTAACAAGACCACTAGTTTCAAGGAAAAAGGCAAAGGAAAGAAGGGGAACTTCAAGAAGAACGGCAAGCAAGTTGCTGCTCAAGTGAAGAAGCCCAAGTTTGGATCTAAGCCTGAGACTGGGTGCTTATACTACAAAAGGACTGGTCAATGGAAGCGGAACTACCCTAGATACTTGACGGATAAGAAGGATGGCAAAATGAACAAAGGTATATTGGATATACATGTTATTGATGTGTACTTTACTAGTGTTTATAGCAACCCCTCAGTATTTGATACTAGTTCAGTTGCTAAGATTAGTAACTCAAAACGGGAGTTGCAGAATGAACAGAGACTAGTTAAGGGTGAAGTGACGATGTGTGTTGGAAGCGGTTCCAAGATTGATATGATCATCATCGCACACTCCCTATACTTTCGGGATTAGTGTTGAACCTAAATAAGTTTTATTTGGTGTTTGCATTGAGCATGAATATGATTTGATCATGTTTATTGTAATACGGTTATTCATTTAAGTTAGAGAATAATTGTTGTTCTGTTTACATGAATAAAACCATTTATGGTCAAACCCAAATCGGAGAAGTGCGTCTTCATAGGATACCCAAAATGTTGGGTACGCCTTCTATCACAGATCCGAAGGCAAGCTCTTTATTGCTAAGAATGGATTCTTTCTAGAGAAGGAGTTTCTCTCGAAAGAAGTGAGTGGAAGGAAAGTAGAACTTGATGAGGTAATTGTACCTACTCCCGAATTGGAAAGAAGTTCATCACAGAAATCAGTTCTATTGATGCCTACACCAATTAGTGAGGAAGTTAATGATGATGATCATGAAACTTCAGATCAAGATACTACCGAACCTCGTAGGTCAGCTAGAGTAAGGTTCGCACCAGAGTGGTTCGATAATCCTGCTCTGGAGGTCATGTTACTTGACCATGACGAACCTACCAACTATGAGGAAGCGATGATGAGCCCAGATTCCGCAAAATTGCTTGAGGCCATGAAATCTGAGATGGGATCCATGTATGAGAACAAAGTATGGACTTTGATTGACTTGCCCAATGATCGGTGAGCCATTGAAATTAAATGGATCTTCAAGAGGAAGACGGACGCTGATAGTAGTGTTACTATCTGCAAAGCTAGAATTGTCGCAAAAGGTTTTCAACAAGTTCAAGGTGTTGACTACGATGAGAGTTTCTCACTCGTATCTATGCTCAAGTCTGTCCGAATCATGTTAGCAATTGTCGCATTTTATGTAATCTGGCAAATGGATAAAAAAAACTGAATTCCTAAATGGATTTATTAAAGAAGAGTTGTATATGATGCAACCAGAAGGTTTTGTCAATCCTAAAGGTGCTAACAAAATATGCAAGCTCCAGCGATCCATCTATGGACTGGTGCAAGCATCTCGGAGTTGGAATATACGCTTTGATAAGTTGATCAAAGCATATAGTTTTATACAGACTTGCGGTGAAGCCTGTATTTACAAGAAAGTGAGTGGGAGCACTACAACATTTCTGATAAGTATATGTGAATGACATATTGTTGATCAGAAATAATGTAGAATTATTCTGCAAAGCATAAAGGAGTGTTTGAAAGGAGTTTTTCAAAGAAAGACCTCGGTGAAGCTGCTTACATATTGAGCATCAAGATCAATAGAGATAGATCAAGACGCTTGATAAGTTTTTTCAATGAGTACATACCTTGACAAGATTTTGAAGTAGTTCAAAATGGAACAGTCAAAGAAAGAGTTCTTGCCTGTGTTACAAGGTGTGAAATTGAGTAAGACTCAAAGCCCGACCACGGCAGAAGATAGAAAGAGAATGAAAGTCATTCCCTATGCCTTGGCCATAGGTTCTATAAAGTATGCTATGCTGTGTACCAGATCTATTGTATACCCTACACTGATTTTGGCAAGGGAGTACAATAGTGATCTAGGAGTAGATCACTGGACAGCGGTCAAAATTATCCTTAGTGGAATAAGGATATGTTTCTCAATTATAGAGGTGACAAAAATGTTCGTCGTAAAGGGTTACGTCGATGCAAATTTTGACACTGATCCAGATGACTCTAAGTCTCAATCTGGATACATATTGAAAGTGGGAGCAATTAGCTAGAGTAGCTCCGTGCAGAGCATTGTTGACATAGAAATTTGCAAAATACATACGGATCTGAATGTGGCAGACCCGTTGACTAAAACTTTTCTCACAAGCAAAACATGATCACACATTAGTACTCTTTGGGTGTTAATCACATAGCGATGTGAACTAGATTATTGACTCTAGTAAACCCTTTGGGTGTTGGTCACATGACGATGTGAACTATTGGTATTAAATCACATGATGATGTGAACTAGATTATTGACTCTAGTGCAAGTGGGAGACAGAAGGAAATATGCCCTAGAGGCAATAACAAAGTTATTATTTATTTCCTTATATCATGATAAATGTTTATTATTCATGCTAGAATTGTATTAACCGGAAACATAATACATGTGTGAATACATAGACAAACAGAGTGTCACTAGTATGCCTCTACTTGACTACCTCGTTAATTAAAGATGGTCATGTTTCCTAAC